>CM024266.1:24004698-24567695 GCA_013621005.1 Aeschynomene evenia
TCCTCCTCTGACATCAACAAAGTCTTCAAGACCTTGAATGGTGGTGCTGTCATCCCGACGACCCAGAATGGGTCAAGGAGGTAGATGACTCGGAAGAAGAAGTCGTGACACTTCTGACTGGTAGCAACACCACTCAGGAGTAAAGGTACCTCATCTCACGCAAGAGGCTAGAATCATCTTCTCCGTTGTACAACACCCCTCCTCCCTCGGATTGGAGACATGGGATGTTACCACCATGGATGCCTGCCTACTGTACCACCTACTGAAGAAGGAAAGAGTAGATTTTGGAGGATGGTGCTCAACTACATGATGCACCAGGCTCATCCAAAGAGGGCTCTCACAAGTCTACCTTACGGAAGCCTTCTGACCAGAATCCTCAACCATTTCTCCTTCCCACTTGAAGACTATGAATACGTCTTCAACCACAGTAAGTTCTCCATGGTCACCTTCAACAACATCAAGAAGAAGAAGGTACCATAAGGTAAGAGAGGAAGCAAAGCCTTCTAAGGGAGCTGTTGGTCCCATCCAGCCTCTAAGGCTGAGAAAGGAAAGGAAAAGGTTTCCGATCCTTCAGAAAAGAAGAAGAAAAAGCAAAAGGTGACTCATCCTTCTCCAACAAGGGTGACAAGGAGTATGGCTTCTGAGGAAGCTCAGAAGACTCCTCAGAAGGCACCTACGGTTGTTGAGGCTGCTGAAGACTCAGAAGAAACAACATCTGAGCAACCCAGAAAAAGGAAAGCACCTCCCACTCTCCAAGTCCCAGACGTGCCACCAGAAGGGAAAAAGAAACGTGGTCGTTTGGTAAAAGCTAACTCTAAAACTCCACCTTCATTTTTTCACTCTTCTTCTACTTCAATTCCTATTTCTGATTCTGTTGATGGTTTTAAACCCACCAAATTTAAAACTAAACTCCTACATTCCTTGAAATATCAGGGAAAAACTCACAAAGGAGTGGGGATAAAAACCACCAAGAAACAGAGCCCGCCAAAGACGACAGGTAAAGAAATTGTAGCAGTTAATGCTACTGCTGCCACCACCGCTGCTGCTACTACTGCTGCTGTTGAAGAAGAAGCAGAAGCTTCTCATCACTCCTCCCCATCTGGACATGTCTCCCCCACCAGAGAAGACATTCAGGGGCATGGAGGAAATGTCGTTGATTCCTCTTCCGAGGAAGAAGATGCGGCACGCTTTCACATTGAGCATCGCACTCCAGATGCTGGAAGCTCCAAGAAAGAGGCCCAGAAGAAGCCCTCTGCGGTTTCTATGGTGGAACTTTCTGAAGCAACCACAACTGAAGTTGCCACTGTGAATGCTGAGTCATTGGCTCAGACGATGCGTGAAGTTCAGAAGGCACTGGATCAACCTTCTGAGACTCCAGAAGCTGCTCCGATGCAGCAACAACAACAACAACTACAGCATGAGGAACGCTTAATTGAACCAACTTCTGAGGTTGGTCTCCTCTCTTCTGAGATCCCTTTGGAACATGAGGAAACTCATGTCTCAACACATGACGTAGTGCCAGGGACCACCAGCACTGGGCTCAGCTCAGAGGTGGGCGCTGACGCTACCATGGCTGCCGGCGTTGCAGCAGTTGAGGCACTTGTTGCCCACAGTTCCTTAGAAGGAACTCTATCTGAGAAGGACTCTCAGAAGGAACCAGAGGTTCCTCCTCAAGATATAACAGAGGTTCCTCCTACATCCTTTGATCAACAAGGTCCCACTTTCTCAATAACGGACTCAATGATTGGTTCCGACTTTCAGCTGGGAAGGATGGTAGTCACTCCACCCTCTGTGCAATTTCGGCCTTTCTTTGGTCGAACTGAGAAGTTGAAGTGCATTGAAGCCATGCATAGCCAAATATCAACCTTCAACCTCTCCGACGATGCCCAGACTTTTGGTGCTATGGAGCAACCATCAGAACGGCAACCCTCTGATCTAGATCTTACTCTAGTTTCTGAGGACACTCAAAGGCAGCCTTCCATTGAACTTGCTGCTATCGAAGGTAAAGCTGTCCAAGAAGAAGAACCTCCTGAATATCAAACAAGGGATTTAATCGATGAAGTACTTGAGGCTGAAGTCTCTCGTCCTCCTTCATCTCAACCCTCATCTTCTCAACAGCCGTCCACTGCCTCTGACCTCCCTCCAGAATGCGCTCAGAATGCGACTCAGAGCGAGATTCTCATGGAGATATGCCAGCTGCTACGTTACATTGCCAGAAGGCAGTAGTTCTAAGTCAATGATGGCGTTTATATCTTAGCCACCCTTTTTGATGTAACAAAGGGGGAGTAGATAAATGATAAAATTTTTGTACATTGGCTATTGTAAACACTAGGCTAGAACTTAGGGGGAGCAACAATTTAGGGGGAGCCAAATCTTTTGTATCTTTACAAAACCATAAATGAAAAATCATTTCTTTGGCATCTCATCTTATGCCTATCTTTTATTATTTATTTTTTGGCATCTCTTGATTTACTTAGCTTGATATTTCTGAATCTCATACATACATTATCATGAAATACATGCTATGAAATAGATAATCTCAAACAGTAATCATACATTGCATACTTGAACTATTGATTATCTCAGCCTTCTAAGAAAATAACGAAGCCTTCTCTCAGAAAGCTAAATTAGTTTCTAAGAAAGCAAAAGTGAATTCTGAATAAGTCATGAACTTACTCAGAAACACTTCTGAACTTAAGCAAAATTATTATCTTAAGACTTAAGTTGTTATCATCAAAAAGGGGGAGATTGTAAGCTCCAGAACCCTTCTGAGAGAATTAAGCATAATTCTCTTAGAGTCATGAAAGTTTTAATGATAACAAGGTAAGCCATAAGTATAAAATTTTACTTAAGGTTTTGCTAATATGTGCGCTAAGTGTCTCAGAAAGCTATAAATTATTGCAATGCCATGAGCAAAGACCAAGACAAAACATCAAGTAACCTCGAGATCAATTGATAAAATCATAGCGCCAAAGATATCAGAAAGGATATCTCAGAAGCGCAGAAGGTGAAAACATGTTTCTGAGGAAAGAACACTGTCGCCTCAGAAGGGTCTCAGAAGACCTCGCGACTAGTAGTTCTCAGAAGGGTCTTCCCTCAGAAGGTTAGCCTCAGAAGTCCGTACAACTCTTAGAAGGTTGGACTCAGAAGCAACCAAGTGTCTGGACTCAAGGAAGTGCAAACAGACTCAGAAAGCTCGCTACAACTAGCCAAGGAAGTGGGAACACGCGCACTGTGCAGTTCTGAAAAGTTCCTCATTTTGCGCTGACTGTAGCAGGGAGCCGTTCTGAAAAGGACACAGCCACATAAGCAAAGTGAAAGCCTCTAATTTCGCGGCTCTTTGATGCCTATATATATGAGTTCAATTCCAGAGCAATGTGACGAAAACTCTTTGCGCTAAAATTCTTGATTAAACGATGCCAAAACTCTGTTGAATTGAAAATCATTTTGCGAAAACTTAGAACTTTCTCAGAAAGACAATTTTTACGAAATTGTTCTTCTAACTTTGCAAAATCTTCTAGTTCTTAATTGGTGTAAATTCTTACATTTGTAAGTTAATTCTAGAAGTCTACTAAGTGTAAAACTAGGTTTGTAACTTAGTCTTGGTAGTTGTTTTCGATCAAAACAAACCTTCGAAAAACGCTAAGTCCTTCTTTGTGTGAAGGCAGTTTTAAGTCCTCTAGTGTTTGAGGCAAAGTTCAAAGTCCTTAATTGTTTAAGGCAAGGAAGTCCTCTAGTGTGAGGCAAGGAAGTCCTCTAGTGTGAGGCAAAGAAATCCACTTCAGGTTGTGAAGTGGTGGAAGTCCTTTACTTGGTAAAGGCAGTGTTGTCTGAGAAGGCACATTAAGAAGAATATCTAAGAACTCTCAACTGAAGGTTGAGGACTGGAGTAGGTTGGTTATAACCGAACCAGTATAAAACTCTTTGTGTTAAGCTTTTCTCTCTTACTCTTTAATTGCATAAAGCTTTGAGAAAAAACTCAACTACGGTTTTAACTAAGAGTCTTGTGAAAAACATTACCAATTAAAATCAGAAAGCGTTTAAAAGATCATAACTCAAAGTCATTTTCTTAAGACTACTCAGATAGGAACTTTCTTAGAAAGACTAAGTTCTCAGAAACTTAATCTTCTCAGAAAGCTATTTCCACTGCAAGCTCTTAAATCCACCTTCTGAGTAAAAACAGCTTTCTAAGTAAAGTTTTAAAAGGTAATTTTCAAAACTTGCACGATTCAACCCCCCCTTCTCGTGCACACATACACTTTCACAGACCACATATGTTCAACGGTGATGACTACGCATATTGGAGAGATCGAATGACATTGTTCATTCAATTCACAAGTCTCGATCTTTAGGACATCGTTGAAGTCGGCGATCATCCTACACCCTTCGGCCCAAAGAAACTATGGACTGAAGAACAAAAGATCCAAGTGCAACAAACAAGAAGGCAAAGTACATACTTTTATGTGCTTTACCTAAAGCTGAATATGACAAGATTGTGTCATGTGAAACGGCAAAACAAATATGGGATCGTTTAGCGACCCTACATGAAGGCACGGATCAAGTTAAAGAAACGAAGATCTTTATGCTTGTACATAAGTACGGGTCATTCAAGATGAATCAAGACGAAGACATTGATACTCTTGCTACAAGATTCTTACATATTGTTAATCAATTGAAAGTTCTTGGCAAGACGTATTCAAATGCTGAAATGGTTAGAAAGATTCTTCGGAGCCTTACTACCAAGTGGAGACCTAAGGTCACCGCTATTCAAGAAGCCAAGGACCTAACTAAGTTAGGCTTGTATGTATTGATTGGGTCTCTTAAGACTCATGAAATCGAGCTTGAAGCTCAAGAAGAACCAACAACTTCAAGATCAAGACCTTTAGCGCTCAAGACATCTACAACCAAGAAGACTTTGAAGACTAAGAAGAAAGCGCTAAAGGTTGAAGAAGATGAAGACGAAGAAACAGATGAAGAATCTGAAGACGAAGACCTTGACGAAGAAAACATGAGCATACTCGTGCGTAAAATGTCAAGGGCTTGGAAGAACAGATCTAAGAAGAATAAAGAAGCCTTCTTTAAGAAGGATAAGAAGAACAAGGTGAAGACCGATAACACAACGTGTTTCGGATGTGGCGAAAAAGGCCACTTCAAGACCGATTGTCCTAAAAATAGGCAGTCGAAGAAGAAGTTCTTCAAGAAGAAGAAGGCTCTTGTAGCCACATGGAGTGACAACTCCGATTCTGATGAATCTAAAGAAAACGAAGACACAAAAGAAGACACGAACCTCTGCTTCATGGCAGGAGTTTCGTATGATACAGACTCAGAATCTGATAAAGATGAATCTGAGGTATGTATTGAAAACTCGGCACCATCATATGAGGAACTTTCAGACCTCTATGATGAACTGCTAGAGGATTCAAAGAATCTGACGACTCATTTTCTGATAAATAAAAAAGCTTTGAAAAACCTTGAATCAGAAAATAAGTCATTAAGATCTCAAAATGAGGAACTAGAGAAAGAATGTAAAGAACTCAAAGATAGTAAAGATAAACTGTATGAGGGATGACAATCTCTAGAGACAGAAGCTTCTGTGCTTGTGAAGAAAGCTGAGGAAGCTATGTACCATGCACAAAAGACTAATGCTCTCCTATTGAAAGATCTTAAAAGAATGGTCGACGGTTCTAAGATACTAGATCTATTGTTAGGAAGTCAAAAACCTTACAAAGATCATACGGGTCTTGGATACGTTCCAATCTTTCAGGAAGATACTTTGAAACCTCCGACAGATAAAAAGCCAACACCTTTATGCATCTTTTGTTTTAAACATGAACACAACAAAGAGAAGTGTCCACTTCTTAAAAAGGGAACTACCTCCAAAGTCAAGGGTGGCACGTGGAAGGGAAAACCTAAAAAGACGTGGAAGTCTCAAAAGCTGAAACCAGATGCTGGAAAGGCTAACAAGAAAGGACCCAAGAAGGTATGGGTACCAAAAACCTCTCTTTCTGTGAATGCAAGTACATCACTAAAGTCAACACCACCACCTACATGAGGAGTGGTGGATACTTGGTGGCCGTTCTAGGAAAGCCACACAAAGGTCATATGGGTGCCAAGGGATGCTAGCCACGTTGAAGCACTCATCAAACCTTCATAGGCGCAAGAACCTAAAATCAACAAGCCTAAAGAATTGTTCACGCCAATTGAAGAAAATCTTTGGACTTCGAAAATGACATATTTCGAGCCTCTCATGTGAATAAAAGTTGTAGATCTCGATCTTAACTTTCCAACAAGCCAAAGATCACTCAATTCCGATGTCTACAACTCAAGATATGATGAAAAACATTGAGTAGTATCACATGGACAAGCCTATTCCGCGAAAACATATTAAGAGTCAATCTCTCTACAAACATCTCTACCTAAACCCTACTCATCTCACATTTTGTGCATAACCTCCCCTATACCATAACACATAACCAAACTTTCACAACTCATCTCCTAACCCTCTTAAACCTCCAAACACATCACCTATACACACAATCCTCACCTTAACCTTTTCCCTTGTCCTAACAAATTTTTTTTACCCTCAACATTTGTTGGCAAGCATAAAAAATCACAAAGGTGAAACCTTTTTTTGGTCAAAACATGTTCATGGATACCAAAGATTGAAACTTTTCAATTAGTCAAAAGGATGCACATGCCTAGGGGGAGTTACATCAAAGTACTCAAGGAAAAAATCCAAAGGTGAAGTCTTTGCATTGATGTGAGTGGAGAAGTTCAAGGAACTGAAGCAAGACATTCAACATAATCTAGATGACATCGAAGAAAGATTGAAGGATCTAACTATCTCAACCAAAGGTTGTGAAAGTAATGATCAAGTACCTATTGAAGAAGATGATCATCAAGTTATGAAGGAATCACCCGATTCAGGGGGAGATGAACCAAGAGTCATTGTAGCTCAAGAACCCTCTACTCCTCAAGGAGTTGAGTCTATTGAAGTTCAAGAACCCATTCTAAGAAGAAAAATCGGAATAAACGATCTCAAAGCTGTTAGAAATAACGAAGTTCTTGGCGATCCATCTCATGGGTAAGAATAAGAAGATCCCTGAGATTTCAATATAATGCTGCACTTGTTTCAGAAATCGAACCTGAGACAGTTCAAGAAGCATTGGATGAACCCAGTTGGGTGAAAGCCATGGAAGACGAACTCGAACAGTTTGAGAAGAATGGAGTCTGGAAGCTTGTTCAGAAACCCAAGGGCAAAACGATTATTGGCACAAAGTGGGTGTTCTGCAACAAGTTGGACGAATCCGGAAAGGTTACGAGAAACAAAGCAAGACTCGTGGCACAAGGATACAATCAGCAAGAAGGAATCGACTACGACGAAACATTCGCGGCCAGTTGCAAGACTAGAAGCCATTAGGATGCTTCTTGCATTCGCTGCTCATAAAGGAATAAAGCTATATCAAATGGATGTAAAATCCGCATTCCTTAATGGTGTCCTCAGTGAAGAGGTCTACGTCAAGCAACCTCCAGGTTTTATTAGTGAAACCTATTCCCGAGCACGTCTATCGTTTGTCTAAAGCGTTATACGGTCTTAAACAAGCTCCTAGAGCTTGGTATGATAGACTAGTAGCTTCCTGGCTACGAATGGATTAACTCGTGGAAAAGTGGACACAACTCTCTTCACTTTAACTGATAACTCTGATTTATTAATTGTGCAAATTTATGTTGATGATATAGTATTCGGTGCTACTAACGAATCTCTATGTAGAAAGTTTGCAGATCTAATGCAGGGGGAATTCGAAATGAGTATGATGGGAGAATTGAAGTTTTTCCTAGGACTTAAAATCAAGCAACAAGCTGATGGAAACCTTCATACATCAAGAAAAGTACACCAAAGAACTTCTCAAAAGATTCTTAATGGACAAGTGTAGTCCAATGAAAACTCCGATGCATCCTTCACAAGTCATTGACAAGGATGAAGAGGAGAAAAAGGTGTCTGAAGCACCTACAGAGGTATGATCGGGTCCCTGCTTTATTTAACTGCATCTAGGCCTGACATACAGTTAAGTGTTGGCATCTGTGCAAGATTTCAATCTTGTCCAAAACAGTCTCACCTAACTGCAGTCAAGCGTATTCTTAGATACTTGGCAGGTACTACTAATCTTGGCCTTTGGTACAAGAAAGGTATCTCCTCTGTGGTTACAGGTTTCTGTGATGCTGATTACGCCGGAGACCGGGTTGACAGAAAAAGCATCAGTGGATGCTGTGTGTTCTTTGGGGATGCACTCATCACATGGACTTGCAGAAAACAAAATAGCATTGCACTATCAACCGCAGAAGCAGAATACGTGTCTGCTGCTGGATGTGTAACACAAATTTTATGGTAAGAAATCAACTACTTGATTACAATCTCAGGTATGATAAAATTCCCGTTATGTGTGATAACACAAGTCCAATAGCTTTGGCTAAGAATCCCATTCAGCACTCTAGATCTAAACATATTGATGTTAAACATCATTTCATTAGAGATCATGTGCAGAAAGACGATATTGAGTTAAAGTTTGTGAATACGGAAGATCAAGTGTCTGACATATTTACGAAACCTTTAGCTGAAGATCGTTTTAGCACGCTGAAAGGTTTACTTAACCTAAAGTGTTTTTAAAAAAATATTTTCAAAAATCTTTTTGAAAATTAAAAAGCTTTAAGTATTCCCAGAAGTTGATAAGTATTCAAGAGGATGAAGAAAAATCAACATACCAACAATCAGAAGTCAACAGAAAAGTCAACCACTATAGAAGTCAACAAAAAGTCAACTGAAGACATATGAAGATATAATTTGCGCCCCCTATCTTCATGATGGGCCAAATTCAAGACTTTTGAAGACCTTGGGCCTGTCTCAAGTGTTTGAAGATTTTGAAGACCTTGGGCCTGTTTCAAGTGTTTGAAGACTTTTGAAGGCTTTGAGTTTGTCTCTAGAGTTGAAGATTTTTGAAGACTATTTTTGAAGACATATGAGCTTCGGAAAATTTTTCTGAACCTCATTTGAAGACCTTCTGAAGATCTTTTGAAGAAACCGGGTGTACAGTATTGTTAATTACTGCATGAAGACCACCCGTAATGAAGAAAAATTGATGGGCTTTCGTATGGGCCTGGGCCCATACAGGTTTGGGCCTTAAGTGGCCTCGAACTACTGATGGACTTTGGGCCTCAGGCAAACTGTAAAGGCTTGTGTCAAGATGATTGGGTCTCAAAATTAATTATGGACTTTGATAAATTAAATAGGCCTCACATGCCTCTACATGGGCCTCATGGAAGAAAAATTAAAATCCAAGTGGAGCCATATTGGACCTAATTTGCGCCCACATTGATATTAATGGAGAATATATTTTAATTTTTCAAATATTGTTATTTATTATTTAAATAATGATATTGAAAATTAAGATTATTCTTATTTGAATTTAAATGGATATTATCTAGAGTAAATCTAGATTTAGTGGAGGAGATCTTTTATGGAAATTAATTACATATCCTTATTTCCACACCATATCTTTTTTATTAACCCTCTCTTTTACCTATACATATATATTTCGAAATTTCTCTCTCTCTCTCTCTTGAAAAATAAATTTTATTTTCTTAAATTATTGTCATTTAAATTAAATGATAATATTGGGATATATTATTTAGAGTAAACCCCCCAAACTGGTCCCTGACAATTTTCGCGTCGAACAAGTTGGTCCCTAACAATTAGAAATACCCTACTCAGTCCCTCACAATGTCAAACCTCGGACACGCTAAGGTCCCTAGACGGATTCCGTAACGTTTGACCTACGTATCAGTCCAGCACAGTGCACTCGTGCTGACTTGACCGTTTAATGCTTGAAACGACGTCGTTTCGTTAGAAATAATTAACATTAAACATCTTTTACTACTGAAGATGTGGTGATTTGTCACTCAAATCCAACAACAAACATGTTTAATGTTAATTATTTCTAACGAAACAACGTCGTTTCAAGCATTAAATGGCCAAGTCAGCATGAATGTACTATGCTGGACTGACACGTAGGACAAACGTTACGAAATCCGTCTAGGGACCTTAGCGTGTCTGAGGTTTGACATTGTGAGAGACTGAGTAGGGTATTTCTAATTGTTAGGGACCAACTTGTCCGACGCAAAAATTGTCAGGGACCAGTTTGGGGGTTTACTCTATTATTTATTCTTTTTTTATTTACAATGCCTATTTCCAAGAGTATTTTTTGAGAGATATTCACATGAAAAATCCTTGCATATTTTTTTAGATTTTCCCTCTCTTTTCTTTCCTTATTTTCGAAAAATATAGCCCCCTTCATACACCATCTATATATTCTTTCATCCCTCAATCAACAAAACACAACAAAGTTTTCTTTTCTACTCATATTCTTCTCTATCTTACGCAAACAACACATACATATACCCACATACACAACCTCAAACACAACCTTTTAATCTTTAAAGAAATAATGGATCTCATTCCTCATGGCATATCAAGAAGCAATGAAAAGTATGTTGATGATAAAGTGTTTGCAAATCGAGCTTCACAAAGAAAGTTTGAAACATACTTTATCTTAAGGAAAGTCTCTTTGAAAAGGTTCTTCAACCAATGATGCTTTACAAGATGTCACTTCTTCGTCCCGCTCTAAGGCATCAAAGAAATTTACTTTCTTTGATAATGGATGACGAAGTCGTCTATCCCATGGCAGTTAAAGCTTTCTACTTTGAGCTTTCTTATGGTTCCATTGGATGGACTAGTCACGTTGCAAGCCAATCAATTTATCTCTCGGAGAATCTAATTTCCAATGCATGCAACATAGACAACGAAGGGATTATCATCAATGGGAACCCGGAATGGTTCATTCAAGACGGCGTTCGTCCTAATGATGTATCCAATGTTCTTTGCGGGAACTACAACATGAATCTTGTATGTTTGAAAGTAAGTGATCTCTCAGACAAAGCGAAGATGATGTTCCAAATTGTGCAATTCTATCTCCTACCACGAGTTGGATTTACAAACCTCTTGCGCAAAAAGGATACCATGCTTCTCTTTTTACCTCATGACAAACTTGAAGATCAATTTATCAAGATTGATTCTTGATAACATCACTGACTCTTTAAACACAAATCAAGAATACATCATTGGTCGTCTACCTCATGCGAGACTCCTAACTCGAATATTCAAGTTTGCAAACATCAACTTGGATAAGTTTGAATATGTTACATCGAATTCATATCTCAAGTTCTCAACGGTTCCAAGCATGATGGGAAGGCATTTTTGATGAAACAAAGGGGGAGAAGAAAATTGAAGATAAAGGAAGACTTTTTCAAGAACATTGAAGAATGAAGATCAAGAATATCAAGAACTTATCTAGCTCTAGGGGGAGCTTAATTCCTTTTTCTATGTTTTAAAAATTCTTTTAAAGTTTTTTTTAGTTCTTTTAAAAGTTCTCTTTCACTTGTTATGTTCTTTAATTTCTTTTATGTTTTATGTTTTATTTTATTTCATGTTTATGTTTTTTAATTTAATTAAAGTTTCTATTTTTAGTATCTCTCCTCTATCCATTTTTTTTTTAGAAAATAATTTCCTAAGGCTTCAAGTCTTAAGAAAATATTTTCCCTTGTAATCAAATCAAAACCTTTATTTCAATTGGAATTGTTATCATCAAAAAGGGGGAGATTGTTAGCTCCAAGAACCCTTTACCTCATCATTGAAGGTTTTGACTGATAAAATTCTAAATTAAAATAAAAGTTTAAATTTGGTTGGACTAATGATTTGTTAAGTGTGTTTTAGGATCTAATTTATTTCACAAAATAAAAAGACACATCTTGACCACCATGAGCATCAAAAGTGGCGCAACATATATGCTTGGAATACAAGTTACCCAAATTTTTTGAAGACCAAGTCAAAACTTTTCTAATTAAGGAAAGTTTGGTTGGAAGACTCTAAGATTTCCTAAAAAGTTAATTATGAAAATACATGAAATTAAATAGAGAATCTTTTTATCAAATATCTCTATTTAAATATTCATGCAAAATATATATATATATATATACATAAATTTCGAAATTACATATATAAAATAGGGAAACAAAATTAAATCTCTATTTTACACAATATATGATAATAATTTTCGAAATATATATATATATATATATGTGGGAAATCTAGAAAAATCTTGTATGGAGATTTAGATGCAAATTATTAAATAAAAAATAATTATCTAGAATTTATTCAAGAATATATTTTGCATTTAAGTAACAGAATATTTTTTACGGACACTTTAAAAAGATTCTGTGAGCCTCCTAAAGATTCTATTTGAATCTACAAGATTCCCTGAAGATTCCATGCAGGACTAGAAGATTCTGTTGAAGATTCTACACGAAGTTAGAAGACCTCAGAAGATTCTGTCAAGATTCTCAAGTCTAGAAGATTCCCGAAGATTCTGTCAAGATTCCAGAAGATTTCCGAAGATTCTATCAAGATCCCGAAGAATCTCAAGATTCTAGAAGAATCTCAAGCCTCAAGATTCAAGAATATTCAAGATTCAAGAATCTATATTCAGAAGATTCACTGGAAGACCATGTTTGGTGTTTTAGGATTTTCAAAAATGAGAAATTGTGAAATCCTAATTCGTACCAACATGGAGGCACACTTGTGGAGTAAGAAAAGCTAAAACCCTAGCTTCTCTCTCTCCTAAAAGTGGCGCAACATAGCTTGCATTTTTGCAAGATTATGTGAAAATTTGATGAAGCAATGCACACTACAAGATCAAGGCACAAATTCAAATTCAAGGGCTGAGATGAAGTTTCCTCTTTTCTAATTCTTGGTTACAAAGTTTCCACATTTAAGTTCAAATAATAGCCTTTGGATTAAAAGGAATTATTTGGATCAATGGCCAAGATGAAACTTCCTCTTATTTGATTTTCTATTTTTGGAAGATCAAATTTCAAATCATATCAAGCAATTCTCACCATTGGATCAAGAGTTTTCAAATTCAAACCAAGGGTGGAGATCAAGGCAACATTTTCGAAATTTATAGGGTTTTTTCTCTATAAATACAAGACCTCAATGCCCAAGAATGCAAGAGACTACCCAAGCTTACAAGTGCCAAAACGCTGTCGAATTGAATCCTTATTTCTCTTCATCTTCAACCTCTAAACCTCAAGTTCTTATTTTTATTTGGGTAAAGGTTGTAATTCTTAAAAGAGTGAGCTTTTGCTGTTTATCCTAGCTTTGCTAGTTATTTCTTTGAGAGAAAAATCCATTAAGGTTCTAACTTAGTTGCATCTAAGTTCTTGATTGGTAAAAACCACATCTTTTACACAAAGTCCTTATTTTTGTAAGACAAGAAGTCCTTAGAGGGTCTAAGGCAAAGGTAGAAAGTCCTTCGGTGTTGAAGGCAAGGATTGAAGTCCTTTGGAGTTGCCAGAGGCAGTTAGTCACCTAGTTGTGGTGCAAGTGAAGTCCTTTGTGGTTTTCAAAGGCAGTGAATCACCTTGGTAAAGGTGCAGGTTGAAGTCCTTTGTGGTGTTGCAGAGGCAAGAAAGTCCACCTAGTTGTGGTGGTGATAGTGAACTCTCAGGTGTATCCTGGGGACTGGAGTAGGCACTTTGCCGAACCAGTATAAAAATTTATGTGTGTGCTTTCTCTCTTCCCTACTCTTTTATTATTATTGTTTTTACAATTTATCATTGCATACACACACATATATAAGTTGCGCAAATCATCATCATCATTAGACTAAGTGTTGAAGGTTAAAGTTTTAACCTTTATCATTTAGAAGAACTTGAAAGTAAATATATTTTCAAGATCTATTATAGCCTTGTCTATAGGCTAAGTTTCTGTTTATTTACTAACAATTATTTCCGCTGTACAAGACAAGTTTATACTTGATCTTTATTTTTAAGTAATTTTCAGAAACATGATTTATAGTTTGGAACGTGATTCAACCCCCCTTCTCACGTTTCACTACCTTCACCTATTTATACTAACTAATAATTTTTACCCGTCCATTGGACGGGTTTTAATATTTTTTATTCCTTTTTTGTGATCAATGATTCAATCAATAAAACATTTAAGTAGGGAAATAGGAAAAAAAAGGAAATAGATACACTTTATTAAAGATGAAATAGATACAATGAAAATAGAATACCCCTAGTATCACTAAATACATTTCAATTTGCTATTTATCAATAGAGTAAATAAAGATATTTTTATTTGTTTATTTAAACCTCAAATGCAACAACCAAATGATATCCAAAAGGGCTATAGGATGTGTAAGCTAGAGATTGAGTCCTAAGATTCAGTTCTTATCTCGTATTTGTTGTTTCTCATCAAAAGATGCTAATATTGAGCATTATATATATATATATATATATATATATATATATATATATATACCTTCATTGTTGACCATTTTAGCCTGAATTCTTGTGAGTCTTGTTCACTGTTGATAATATTGGTAGCACCCATAAGGGTGCTCTGACTTGTATATTATACTTCTCACAAAAGGGTACTCAAAGCTCAACATATTCGGAGGCTTCCAAAAGGCTATAGAAGGTAAGAGGGGAACAACCATGATCAGAATCATAGCAAGAATGTTTGTTAGAAGGGTAGTCAAGTCTCAAGAGCCAACAGAGACGGAATAAAAAAATATATTTGCTGAGTAATTGAGCAACACTACACAATTAGAAAGAATGATTATTTACTGAAATAAAATAATAATATGACTTAATTTGCTCATCTATCTAAAAGTTCATAATCATGATATATCATTCTAATAATAAAATTCATTTCTTTAAAACCTTAGGAACTTACTACTTCAAGCAAGCCCGTTGCTAGGGGTGGCAAACGGGACAGGACGAGACAAAACGGGATATCCCGTGGCGGGATATAATAAAAACGAGACGGGATGAAATATCCCGTTTTTATAAAATGGATGAAAATACCATCCCGTCCCGTTTTATGACGGGATGGCGGGGCGGCGGGATATCCCGCTTAAAATTCAATTTTTATATAAAAATAAATAAAAATTAGCATTTCATTTTTAAAAAAATCAATACCTAAAATCATTACAATATATATATCATAAGTCCACATAAAGTTATAAACCCGCTAAACCCTAAAAATATATATATATCATAAGTCCACAGATCTAAAAATAAAAAAAAAATTGAAAAACAAAATAGAAATTAACTGGAACTGTTGACTGCTTCTGCTTGCTGAGCGGACTGTTGCACTGCTGCTGTGCTGAGAGCTGAGAGACCGAGAGCGAGAGGCGAGAGTGGTCGACCGAGGGAGGGTGGCCGTCGGCGAGGTCGAGGCGCGGTTGAGGCACAGTCGAGGCGGCAAGGGCGAGGCCGAACCAAGACCGTCAGTGAATGCAGCTGAGCTCCTCGTGGCGCGTTCTGTTTTGTCCCCTCTTCTGCTTCGGCAGATCTTGCTGCCGGTGCCGGTGAGATGATGAGTGAGTGACAGAGAGCGAGACTGAGAGTGAGATTTGATAGAGAGAGTGGAGAGTGGAGAGTGAGGGAGAGGCAGGAGGCAGTGAGGGTGAGGCAAGAGATTGAGCTAGTGATGTTTGATTTTGAATTTTAGGGTTAGAAGAAATTTGGGCTGGGCTTTAACTTTTTAAATATTTTTCTATCCCGACGGGATATCCCGTCCCGTCCCGTCACGGGTTGGCGGGATGACGGGATGTCCCGACTCATCCCTTTTTTGAAATTTGGGTTGAAAATCACATCCCGTCCCGCCACGTGACGGCGGGACGTCATGACGGGATGGTCCCGTTTTGCCACCCGTACCCGTTGCTACCATTTTTAATCTTTAAACTAATAAAATTTTCCAATAAACTGAACTAACAATTAAGTTAGCCAAGCTATGAGGAAACATTTTATAGAACTCAAGAAGTACACATAGATAAGTAAGAAAGTATCACAAGAAATGCTCACTTTTTCGCATATAATGTGTAAATAATGAAGAAACCCATGCATATAAGCTCTAAGTAAATTGGTGTCAATCATTACACCTTCTTTTTGTCTCTTTTGGTTTAATAGAGTGGAAGAGTACATGTCTTCCTACTTTCTGGGAGTAGATGGTGAAAATAGATTATTCCAATGGTGATTTTGATGAATTCAACAAAGTCAAACCTAAAAACTTGATATAAAGTATTATCATTGTCATGTTTGCAAAAGCTAGTACATATGCATCTAGAAATATAAAGTATTTAGAAAGCAAAACTAACTAAGACAAAACCTATATGTGAAGGTAAAATGCAAGTTGAACAATTAATGCATGAACATCTAGAATGTACATTGTTACAAGTAGTGCAAATCTCTTCCATCTCAAAAGGGGCACCTAAAAATTTTCAAAAGATAGAGCTAATAAGGAAGAATGATCTCACCAATTTTTTTTTTTTTCCAAAATGAAGATTTCTTTGTGAGAATCCATAAATAAAGTAACAAACAATGTTTGGTTGGCCACATCCTAAACACATTGAAGAAATTTTATATCGGATTGCATAACTCAAGTGAATGCAATTTCAGAATAACCAATAAAAGACCTTTAAATATTTTAACTGAACAGATAGCACAACTATTGTATTATTACTCTATCAAGATTTTACTACATTATAATGCCTAAAACATTATATGAGGGTGGAAATAAAGTTTAAATTGAACCAAAAAGAACTCACATTAATAAAATATGTAGTCCCTAGCACAAGACTGATGAAAAGTTCCCAAAACAATGGCCATGAACCAGTAATTCACCCAAGCCAAAAACTCTATAAAAGAGAATAAAACATATAAGTATGATTCTACCTTGTCATTAAGGCTCATATTTGAGAAGGAAAATTATAATTTGCAAAAGCAATGAATTACTAATCTATATGGTACCAGAATTGAAAAAGATGCTACAATAATGATACCAGTTCCAAAGCAATATTCTTCGGATGCCAATGGAAGAAATGGTTTTGCTTCATTCAACTGACCAACAAAAACCTCACATTAATATGTATATATCAATAGAAGAAGACTATAAAAAGAGAATGAGTCATCAATAAACATACATCCAAATCTAATTATGTGAAGCTAAGTGTGAAACATGTACAAATTGCAGAAAACAGAGAATAGAAGAAGAACAAAAAGCAAAGAATGAATTGTATATTGTATTGAATTGTGTTTCACTGAATTATGTCAAGCAGCTTTTGCTCCTAGCTTTTGAGAGTAGGAGGTGCTCTTGGGAGCAATCAAAAGTAGTTTTTTCAGAGCCAGTTTTGACTCTTTGAAAATGAAAATACATAAATAACCTCATTAATATTATGTATATTATGGTCATTTAATAGTTTGAGAACTACTTCTATGCTATTTTACCAAACAATATAATCATGGCTCCTGCTTATTGAGAGTCACTTATGCACTATTTTATCAAACAATACAGTTATGACTTTCTAAAAGCAGCTTTTTGAGAGTTCAAAGAGTTCAACAGCAGCCACAACTTTACCAAACTCAACCTAAATAGATTATGTGGCATAACACCTCACTCCCTCTACAGCTGCATCACTTTCCCAACCCTATCATCAACACTTCTCCTAACTTTCCCAACCCTATCATCAACACTTTTTGGTGGTGATGGAAGGGGTTGAGGAAAAGTATGTGAGGCTAATGGTGATAGGAAGGCAAATGCTTCTTGGGAGAAGAGAGAAAAGAATTATGAGCTAGAGAGAGAAAGTGGTTGTTAAGAATGAATGTGGTTGTGGTGATGGTGAAAATGGTGGAGGAGATTTTAGTGATGATGGAGGAGGTTGAGGAAGAGTATGTAAGGCTGGTGGTGATGAAAAGATATGTATTTCTTGGGAGAAGATAGAAGATTATGAACAAGAGAGAGAGAGAAAAAACGATGAAGATATGTATTTCTTGGGAGAAGAGAGAAGATTATGAACAAGAGAATGAGAGAGAGAAAACGGTGTCTGTTTGTATTCTTGGAGTACAGTACGAAGTAAGTATTTTGAATGTACGTTGAGATTTTATTGATAACGATAATGCCATAATGCATAATATCATTGCAAAAATAATATCATCCAGGACTTACAACATATAATTGTTCTTCAATTTAATAGATTACAAATCCTAGCCTTTTAATTCACTTAACACTGAGAACAACAAAGATAAACAAAATACACATAAAGACTAATCCACCCAATCCTATTTTCACACAACTAATGTCATTGTGTATTCTACCAAACTCCTCTTCCATCTTCTTCTTTATTTCATACAACCCTTCACTCATCTCACTTGACACCACTTCATTCCTAAAAGCATTTGTTTGTCCCATCTCAGTGCACCATTCTGGATTCTCAGCAACAAATTCATCTAGCCACTTGAAGAACTTGCAATATGGTTTTTTTTCCTGCAGCAAGGACCCATGCATCTTGTCACTATTGGAGAGAAATAATGGTAGGAGAAAATTGGAAAAAAAGATTAAAGATAACCAACCATGAAATTTTTGCACCCAAAAAAATGTTTGTTAGGATTTGTTGAAGTATTGGAGACGTATAATGTTACATTCAATCCACAATGACACTTGCAAGACTTCATCATGGTTTCATTCCACTTCCCACACTTGCACTACTAACACTTCCTTCTCTATGTGTGCGACGAAGCAAAGATGATAAGGAACGTTCAGATGAGTTCATTTTTGTTGACTCCTGAGCTGTGGTGGTGGAACTCTAAGAGGAGGATGATGGAACTCCTGAACTTGTGGGTAAGAGAAAGGAGTTGTGTTTGGGAAAAATGAGAATGAGATTTAGGGATTTGATATATGTTGTGTTTTAAGAAGAATGACCAAAACGGCGGCTGTGTTTGGAGGAAAAAGATAGGTTAGTGCCACATTGGAAGTTAACGTGCCAACTCAGCAAGTTAACAATACACGTGGACAACTCTGTTAACGTTTCAAACGGCCATTGAACGGAGGGACTAACTTGTCCACGTTAGTGCAAATGTCAGGGACCACGAGTGGATTATGAATATCTCAAGGACCAATTTGTCCCGCGCGGTAAATCTCAGGGACCAACTTGGGGTTTTAGTCAAATAAATTATTCTATTTTAATAAGAGCATTACTAGAGGTACAACAAAAAATCAGTCAAAACAGCCAACAATAGGAAATTGGGCTTAAATCACTCAGTTCATTAAAAAAAATACATATGATTAATAATGTTATTTGGGCCAAAAGTGTTAAAATAAACTTTGTGGGCTATTTTGACTGAAAAATATTGTTCCTCAAGCATTTATGTTTTAATAATTTAATAATGAAAGATGAGTGATTTAATCACTCTTTCAACGGATGCGAAAATCACATGAAGCAGACATGGATAGTAATTTTGGAGGCAAAATCAATTTACGCGGGATCCTTCTCGCTTTTAATATATTAAGGCTGAGATTGGTAAAACTTTTCGCTGGGGTGCTTATGCTCCCAAAAGGCTGGAGCTCCTATTTTGCGTTTGGTAAATCAAAAAGCCAAGCAGTTTTTGCTCCTAGCTTTTGAGAGCAGGGGGTTCTCTTAAGAGCTATCAAAAGTAGTTTTTCAGAGCCAGCTTTGACTCTTTGAAAATGAAAATACATAGATGACTTTCATTTATATAATCTGCATTAATATTATATATATTATGGTCATTTAATACTTTGAGAGCTACTTCTATGCTGTTTTACCAAATAATTTAATCATGGCTCCTGCTTATTGAGAGTCACTTATTCACTATTTTACCAAACGATACAACTATGATTTTCTAAGAGCAGCTTTTTGAGAGTTCAAGGAGCTCAAGAACTTTTTGAAAGCCACAACTTTACCAAACTCAGCCTAAGTAGATTATGTGGCATAACACCTCACTCCCTCTACAGTTGCATCACTTTCCCAACCCTATCATCAACACTTCTCCTAACTTTCCCATCCCCATCATCAACACTTCATATGTATGTGAAGAAGAGGAAGAACGAAGAAAATAACGTTTGTGCGAGGAAGAAAGAAGACAAAACAGTACTTGAAAAGGAAAGCCCTGAGAAACCACCTCCTCCGGCGATGACTGAAAGGCATTGAGCTTCTCCTTCATCTTCGGGCCATGGTGTGCGTTCGTTGTTTGAAGAACAACTAGAGTGAATTTTCTTAGTGTTGTCGTGAAAAATGATTTTCGGCTAAAGCTGAGACGAATAGCTGAAAGAACAAACAACAACCTAATGATTCATCGACTGAGGCGACTACGCTGAGAACTGGAATATAATTCTCAACTGTGAGTTATCCAAATATCTCAGCGAAGGACGAGATTTTGGGTGGGAAAGTAAGTGCAAAACAAAAGCTTATGAAAGAGAGGGAATTTAGATTATCATCATCAACGTTCAAATTACACCGTAATATGGAAATTTGCAACTAAACTACATTTACTCCTAGAATTGTGGAAATGAAAGAAACTAAAACGCGATAAATGAACAAATAAATCGAAAAATGTGTTGATCAGTGTCTGATGTCTTCCTTTCGCTAACTCCTATCCTTTTATAGCTATCTTGATTCAGGTCGTGTTCCGCGGATTTCGTGGTAACCGTTGCCCGCGTTCTTGTCTAAAGCTAAATATATATCCATCGGCTGTCCCACGTTCCTTGATCCACTCCTTGGCCCACGAACTAAAATTTAATACCCACGAATTTCACAACTGCTCGCAACCGTCTTCCTTAGCCAATCATTCCCTTGTTCTTCGGCTCAGCTAGCGTCAACCCCAGCTGAGAATTGTTGGCTGTTCAGCTCAGGCTGGCACCAGATTCGGCTAAAGATTTATCAGCCGCTTTAGGAGTGATGTATTTTAAATTTTTTATTCAGGAGGAACTACTTTGTCCGATGAAAAATTTTGCATGGACTAATTTGAGTGTTTTGTTTATTTTAAATAAATTCAGTATATCTTAAGCAAATATTATTCTTTTAAAAAATATAAATTATCAAATATTTATCAAGAATTTGTAAATCATGAGTAAAAATAAAATTCAAATCCAAATCAATCAATCAATTTTATTTTTTAATATCGATGATTTGATCTTAGATTTAAAATAAAAAAATTTGAAAATGAATCGAAAAAATAGACATATTATACCCTTTAATAAATTTATTTAATCGATAATTTTGAATCATGATCCTAATAATTTTAATTTATTATATATATTATATTTATTACAAATGATATATTCTTTTAACAAATAATTAAAAAAAATGATTAACTTGTTTCTATAATTAAATGCTAAAACACTTGATATAGAATTTGTTTTAGACATTCTAAACTTATTTAGATTTGAGAAAACGGTTTTTGAAGACATAATTCAACCTCTTTCTCGTACTCTCATTTTCAGTTACAACATCACTTTGTTTCAAGGTTATTATTCCTTTACATTCTGAATTATCAATTCATTTTAAACCATAACAAAATATATAAATATTGTATATAATATCAGATCGCATTGCTATATGAGTTATTACTTATGAAATTAAGATAATGGATTTTATTACTCTTTGTTAAATTCTAATACTATTAGTGTTACGATTATGAGTTACATCACTACTATTAACTCTAATTAATTAAAATGATCTTTTTAATTTATCTAATAACTAAAATAAACTTTGTTGTCAGATAAATTTGTAAACCTTAAAATGCTAAAAATAGGTAACTATACTTTCAAAAGGGTAATGATATGTTAACATCTATATAAGATGTATGAGGTGAACATTTATAATAATTTAGGATCAGGTATCATTATTTTAATATCACGATACCATTATTTAACATCAATTATAAATGCATATTCCATATATCCTATATCGATGTCAACCTATCATTTTTCCTTTTAAAATAAGAGGTCACACACATCGCAATTATAATAAAAATCAAAGTAGGAGAAGTGCAACATTTGTCTCTCTATTAAGAAATGAATTTGTTAGGAATCGTCAAATGCATGACATTTTATAACCACCTCTAAGTGCATCAACGCAATAACAATAAAACGGTGAATAAAAAAAAATTATAAAAAAGAAGTAGAGAAAAGAACACATAAAGATTGTGAAATATTAAGATGCATACATGTATAAAAGAAAACCACTTCCATCCTTGCAGTATTGATAGAATAAGTTGTCACATTATATGTAACGGTAAAAAAAATCTGTTTGGACAATTTTAAGCAAAGGTTATGCATGAAAAATACAATTGCTTTGTTGAGTTAAAAAAATAGAGATTAATTAGACAATGGGTTTTGCCATGTTTTTCTCAACCTTACTCCTTGGAGCCTTAGCCTCTAAAATCATTTGGCATTTGATAACTCACAGATCTTTTTCACTACGCAAGCACAAGAAGCTTCCTCCTGGGCCACCAAGATGGCCTATTGTGGGCAACCTTCTCCAATTAGGTCAACTTCCACATAGAGACTTAGCCTCTTATTGTGATAAATATGGACCTTTAGTTTATCTTAAGTTAGGTAAACTCGACGCAATTACTACAAATGATCCTAATATCATACGCGAAATACTTCTTCGCCAAGATGATGTTTTTGCCTCTCGTCCTCAAACTCTAGCTGCTATTCATCTAGCATATGGATGTAGTGATATTGCTTTAGCCCCTTTAGGACCTCATTGGAAGCGAATGAGAAGAATTTGCATGGAACACTTACTAACAACTAAGAGGCTTGAGTCCTTCTCAAAACATCGTCATGACGAGGCCCAACACCTTATTAAGGATGTTTGGGCTAAAGCCCAATCTGAAAAGCCCATTAACTTAAGGGAAGTGTTAGGTGCATTCTCAATGAACAATGTGACTAGGATGTTGTTAGGAAAGCAATATTTTGGGTCAAAATCTGCTGGCCCTCAAGAGGCTATGGAGTTCATGCACATTACTCATGAGTTGTTTTGGCTGTTGGGTGTGATTTATTTAGGTGATTACTTGCCAATATGGAGGTGGGTTGACCCTTATCAATGTGAAAGGAAGATGAGAGAAGTGGAAAAAAGGGTTGATGATTTTCACACTAGAATCATTGAAGAGCACAGAGAAGTAATGGTTAAAAAAAGGAACAATGGGATAAGAGCAGAAGATGATGATGAAGAAATGGACTTCGTGGATGTTTTACTATCTTTGCCAGGTGAAGATGGAAAAGAGCATATGAATGATACAGAAATTAAAGCTTTGATGCAGGTATTTGCGTTTTGCTTCCGATTATTATTGTTTCTTGTGACAGCGTTTCATATTACTTATCATTTTATTTAGTACGTATAATTAATGAGAATATAATAAAAATAAAATTAGAGCATTGTTATATGTACAATTAAAAAAATAGCTAAAAGAATTAATATTTTATGCATAATAAGTATTATGTAATCTGCACAACGTATATTACATACTGCACACAATATAATCACATATTATCTACAACAGTATCACATGTTGTAAAGAAAGATAATATTGCAACATCTGATATATGTTGTGCATAATATGTCATATATATTGTGCATAATATGTCATATATATTATATATAATATATAATATACATTGTGCATATTACATATTATATGTTGTGTACAGTCTATTGAATTTTATATTTACACCGATATATTTTCCGATAAAATTATAGACACAACACAAATACTTACATCAGTAGTTCAATATCTATCAATTATCATCACAATTGGATTTTTAGTGGATTATATCATGATAGTTAAAATCTAATAGTAAGAATACATAGTGTATTATATTATATGATTGTTTTCGGTGACTCTGGAGTCAGAGTCATGGAGTCAGTGTCACAGGAGTCAGAGTCATAGTAACTTTAAAATTGGTTCCGAATACACCCTCACATATTTGTGTCTCCCTTCCAGCATAAAGTGACTCTCTTCCAATACACAATGACTCCAAAATTGGAGTGAACAAAAAAAATAAACAATTTTGTTCACTGGGTCACTGTGACTCTCGCACCAAACACTTAGGCTGAGTTTGGTAAAGCTGTGGCTCTTGAAAAGCTGCTGATCTCCTTAGGCTCTCAAAAAGCTGCTCTTAGAGAGTCATAATAGTACAGTTTGGTAAAATTATACAAAAGTTGCTCTCAATAAGCAGAAGCTATTATTATAATGTTTGGTAAAATAGTGTAAAGTGGCTCCCAAGTTATTAAATGACTATAATAAACATAATATTAAAAGATATTGTGTAAATGAGGGTCATTTATGTATTTTCATTTTCAGAAAGTCAAAGCTGGCTCTGAAAAGCTACTCTTAATGGCTTCCAAAAGCACCCTGCTCTCAAAAGCCAGGTGCAAAAGCAGTCCAACTTTTTGATTTACCAAACGCAAAATAAGAGCTCCAGCTTTTTGAGAGCAGCAGCACCCCAACAAAAAGCTTTACCAAACTCAGCCTTAATAGAGTCAGTTTTTCACTGACTCCCTCACTCTGACTCCAGAGTCAGAAAAAACAAAAGGCAACCTAAATATTTGTGTTGTGGAACAAACATATATAGACAATAAATAAGACAAAATATTTTCTCTCCACTGTAGTGGATAATTATAAATAATCTAATTGCTACTTTTAGCTAATGCTTATCATGACAACTAAAAAAAATGCAATTTAGGATTATATTATAAGCAATAATGGTTGTTGTACAACAGAAATACATCTAACTAGCATTTAACTTGTGCTATTTATCATACATATAATGTATTCTATACGTATAACACACATTACGTATAACAAATAACACACGTTGGATGCTAATTGAATGTATTTCTGTCATGAGTAATATTACATGTACAACAACTAATCAACAAACAAACAATTAACTAATCATTGATGAAAATACTTGTACACATTCATGAAACATTCACGAGCTTTTGAGTTAGTAATTTGTGATATTTATTATGCATCGTTTGTAGTCCTTATTATATGTAATTTATAATTATTATTAAATATAATGTGTAAACAATTCGTTGACTAATTGTTGAAGAATTGAATTTTTGCTGTATATATAGTTTTTTTAATTTTAATAATATTAAGAGGGCGTTTGGTACGAGGTAATCTGCATAGATTACCAGTAATCTTGCAATTAAATTACCTGATAATCTAGATTGATTCGTTTGTTTTGACAAAGATATTGGTAATGTGGATTACCCACCTCCAAAGTGGTAATGTGGATTACCTCTGTATCAGGTGGCAATCTGGATTACCACCCCTATGTAATCTTCTAATTTATTTTATTACACCATTACCCCTCTAACAAAATACACTACTATTCCTAATTTTATAATTTTCTAACACAAATCCTAATTTATCTCAAAAACCCACGTAACCTTTCTTGTTGGTGTTTTTTTTTAATTTATTACGTTACATTTATTTTTTCTATGTTGCACTCTTTGCAAGAATATTATAATTATTTTAATGGATTTTTATTTTTAATAAATAATTATATTAATGTCAAAACTGAAAATATTGATATTAAATTTAAAATATAATTATATTTGATTAATTCATTTTATATGTATTTTACGTATTTTAATAATATATATAATATAATTATATTTGATTAATTCATTTTATAATTATTTAGAGGGTATTATAGTAATATATATAGATTACCTTGTAATTTGGATAATATACCAAACAAGGTCATGCGGATTACCAGTAATCTTATTTGTATATACAAAATAAGGTAATGTGGATTACCGATAATTTAATTGGAGGTAATCTATCTGCAAGGTAATTTAGATTACCGGTAATCTTCTTCGATAATGCACCAAACGCCCCCTAAGTGTATAATGAAAAATCAGCCAATATACACTTGAGTCTATTTTGACTTTGGTTTTGGCCCAAATAATCATTGAGATTGTAATTGATTGAGTAATTATGACCCAAAATCTCATCTATTGGTTGATTTGGCTGTTTTTTTATTATACATTTAGCATTAGCCTTTTAGTTTTATAAACATTTCCGCACACATTCCTTAATCTTTCTTTAATTAAAAACCATATTTTTAATCTTTCTTTAATTAAAAACCATATATTTTAATAAGAATGGTTTTGAATGAAATATACTAATTAATTGAAAATTAGATATGATGAATTGATGATAATAACATCTTTAGTTTCTTAATTTTTTGTTTGAAAATTTGAAGAGGAGACGAGGAAAAGAAAAGAGGTGAGGTACTTGGGAGGTTTCACAAAATTATATATACTATAATCTTCCCTATTTTCAAAACTTTTCACACAAAAATCCTTCAACTAATAAAAATTGGATTTTGTTAAGGCATTTGTTAAGAATACTTAAAATGATAAGTTTAGAAAAATTTTAAATATAATAGTGAGTTCATTACATAGAAAACAAAAAAATACATATTTTCAAGATGAATATTTCTATTTTTATTTATTTAACAAGTGCCCTAAGGACACTGGTTAGAAAATCTCATAAAAATTATAGTGATTTTCCTTAAAAGGTTTGATCGTCAAACTAATGGTTGTGCTTGTCTTTCGAAGATAGAGTGAAGTTAGATGTAATGTTGACAAATCTAATAAGAGATTATTAGTGTAATTTATCGCAATTATTTCAGATGTTGGTATCACTTATTTAACAAAATTATTGGCCTTATTTAGGATATGATAGCTGCGGCGACAGATACTTCAGCTGTTACAAACGAATGGGCTATGGCAGAAGTAATAAAACATCCTCACGTCCTCCAAAAAATTCAAGAGGAGCTTGATTCAGTAGTAGGTTCCAATAGAATGGTCACTGAATCTGACTTGGTCCACCTTAATTACCTAAGATGTGTTGTACGTGAAACATTTCGGATGCACCCAGCTGGCCCTTTCCTAATTCCACATGAATCTCTTCGAGCCACCACGATCAACGGCTACCATATACCCGCCAAGACACGTGTCTTCATCAACACCCATGGTTTGGGTCGTAACAATAAGATTTGGGACGATGTTGAAGAGTTTAGGCCCGAAAGGCACTGGCTAGCTGATGGGGGCCGAGTTGAGATTAGTCATGGACTAGACTTTAAGATATTACCTTTTAGTGCTGGGAAAAGGAAATGTCCTGGTGCGCCACTTGGAGTGACTCTAGTTTTAATGGCTTTGGCTCGACTTTTTCATTGCTTTGATTGGACTCCACCTTGTGGCCTAAATCCTCAAGATATTGATACTAGAGAAGTTTATGGAATGACTATGCCTAAGGTTGAGCCCTTGATTGCTATTGCTAGGCCACGTTTGGCAAAGCATTTGTACACTTAAATCTAAAGGTATTTTTCATTTTAACATAGTTTGATAGCTCTAATAATGTAATCAATAAAAATATAACAGTATTACTGTATTAGTATAGATGTATGAAAAAGAAAATATTTTTTTTGTTATCTTTTTAGTAGAAAATAATTATTTTAAATATCACGAATTACAAATTAAATATAGAAAACAACTTCTATTCTTCATATTAAGATGCGTTCTTCCATGCCGACAAAAAAATTGTCTTTGGACAAAAGACATGCGATGTCTTATTTATAATCGCGCATGAACACCTGCACAAATAAGAGGAACATGGGGTAAACAATAATACTAGACGTACAACAGAAATACGTTCAACTTATATCCAACGTGTGTTATTCATGTTACAGGATTGTGCTATACGTATAGGTGTTATACGTATAACACACATCCTATAATATGGATAGCACACGTTGGATACAAGTTGGACGTATTTCTGTTATACGTCAAGCATTATTGGTAAAGTAAAAGTATATAGTTGGTTAATTAAAGGAATGAATCACATTTAGCTTAAATAAAAAAAGACAAAACATACACTTAAATATTTCATTGTATATCATTCTTTAAGTGTCATAACCTCTAAGTCATTCTTATAAATCTTTCTCTGGAAAGATAAACTCCTTCTTGTACCCTAGTGAAATATCTTTGCTCTACCAAGTCATACTTAGGAGTATAATTTGGGATTAAAGTTTAGTTACATCCACTACTAGAAACTCTCGGATTATCGACGGATACCCTTAATATCCGCCGATAAATCAATATATCGACGGATAGTCCCCCACGATTACTTGCTAATCGGAATTCACTTATCGACGGATTAAACCAAAACATCCGTCGATATTTTTATCGAGGGATATATCCGTCGATAGTATTGACGGATGTATCGGGGGATATATCCCTTATAAAATTATTTAAAAAATAATAAGAAATTATTAAATATTTTTATCGGCGGATACTTATCCGTCGATACGTTATTTTTCCAACAAAAAAATAAAAAAATAATTTAGTTATCGGCGGATGAATCCGTCGATAACAATAGCCAAAAATAATTTTTTTTTTAATTTCTGAATTAATAATATTTAAACTAAATCAAAATTTTTAACAAAATAGTAATAATCTCCATAAATAAAACTATAATGAAATATCATAATATATATATTAATCAATATTTACAAAATAGATAAAATCCAAACACTATATAAGTCAAGTCATAAAAAATCCAAAACGTAATGTCTGAACATTCAAAACATAAACAATAAAAAAAAGTCATACAAAATCCATCGTATCAATGTCACAATCATCATCACCATCACCAGCATCATCTCTGGATGCATCCGGCTGAGTAGGAGGAGTCTGGGCAGGAGAAGGTCGAGGAGTCGGTGTGTGGGCAGCGGCGACAACATCAGGCTGAGGAGCAGGCGGTGTCGTCTGGGCAGCGGCAGCAGCAGTAGCAGCAGGAAGTGGAGGTGGTGTAGAATATGCGGGATGTGGATATCCTGGATGATATGCAGGTGGAGGAGGAGGCTAGAATGCAGGGGGATAAGGATACTGTGGGGGGGTGAGAGGGAAGGGTGATGGCTGAGAAGGTGGTGGTGGTGCAGATGATGACCTTCCAGCAGCAAACATCCCGTAATACTGGGACATCTGTCTCTCTAATCTGGCGGTTGACCTCCGCAGCAATCTCCCGCTGCTGGGCGATCCTGTCCTGCTGTCGGGCGGCCCGCTCCTCCTCAAGCTGCGCCTGCAGCACCTCGACCCGGGTCTGTAGCTCCAGGTTCAGATTGTGAACCCGGTCACGGACCTCAGCGTCGTTGCTCTCCGCTGAGGCTGCTGCTCCTGTCGCAGCAGATGCGTGGGAGGAACGAGCAATGGGGTTCGCGATCGCGCCCCGCACGTATATGCGACCCTTGTAAGGGCCGCCCACAACCTCGGTCCACACCGCCTCCTCATCGACGGGTGGGACGGACTCACCGGGCTGTGATGCCTCTGCCAGCTCGGTGCGGACCTCATCCAAGCGGCGCGTATAATCAGCCTACAATTAGAAGAATACATAATCATTTTAAGTGGAATACATAATCATATTAATTGAATACATTTATACAACTATGATGAAATCACTTACATGAGTGCGCTGCGACCGCTCGTCTACCCACGTCGTCTTGTCGCCCTTCCTGGTGTGGGTCTCCCTGAACAACTCCTCCTGCGTGGGTGGTCTCTTCAGCCTCTGCTCCTGTAAGTTTAAAACAATTGAACAAATCATTAGTTAATCAATTCATATATAAGAAACATAAAATTATATGTATTGCGTTCGGAATATTACGTACCAGCCGTCTCTTAGTGGAGTCCACAGTAGCGGATCCACCACAGTGAAGGGAGCCACCCCTCAATGAGGCCCTGCTAGCCTTGGCCTTCTCCGACTTGGCCTTAAACCTCGGAGAAGACCAATACTCCTGCAGCACACGGTGGTGGGCATATGAGAGCCACCTGTGCTGGTCATCCTTGCCATTACGGATCCATAAGTACATGTCACCGAGCCTCTTAGCTGCCCGATGGCAGAAGGCACGGTACAGTACTGGATCATCGGCAGGACTAATGGTTAAGTGAGACTACAATATATAGACAAATTTAATTTGTTAGTTACCACAACATAATTAATTAGTAATTACTAAAATTGAAGAGTTCATATTACCTTCCACTCCTGATACCATCGTCGCCTCTCCTCCTCGGTCAACTTCGAGAAATACTCAATCAGCCTATGATACATCTTCTGTATCGTGGCCGTGATCTGATGAGTGCCGAGGGTGGCAGGCACAAAACTACATTGTTATAAAGAATTAGTTTCCATTTTATATAATAATCCCTTTTACATATTTTATTTATAAAAGATTGACATTTATAACAACTTAAATCATATACCTTACACCGGATGGATCCGGTCTGATGGAGGGGAGAGGACGTGAATCTGAAGCTGCTGATGCAATCTCGACCGGCACCTCATTACTGCCCCCAATGTCATGTGGGGAGGCAGTAATGGGTGATGATGATGGTCCCCCAGCAGCAGATGGTGATGGTGATGGTATTGGCTCGTAGTCGGGGTCCTCCTCCGTCTCTGGCCTCGGCTCACGACCAGGGATGTCATACAACTGAACACCCCTGGAAAGATAACCACGAGGCTGGGCGGCGGTCTTCCTCCGCCCTCGATCTCCTCGGCCTCTGCCCCTACCTCTACCCCTATCATCATCTGCCATATCTATTCACAACAATACAAGTTACTTTTCATTAATTAAAGTGTTTGACAAAGTATCTTAAAATGAGGTAGTGTTATTTGAAAACAAATTGAATTGTTAAAAACCATTTATTCAGAAAGTTGTGGACTGTCTTCACTCTCGTCTTCTGTATCGTCACTGTCAAGTTCATCTTCTTCTTCGTCACTACCTTCAGTGGAGTCATCACCCTGAGTTGTTATGTTTTGGCGAGACATGTTAATAATGTCATCTTCACCAGTATCATCGTGTAAAGTAGCAGAGACTCCTGTATCTACAACCACCCTTGGAGCACGTGCAACTTCGACTTGGTAAGTTATTTCATCTACATCATCACTTTCAACTCTGCCCCTAGGTTTGGTTGTGAAAACAACCAACCACTTATTCTTGCACTTCCCCGGATACCTTGTGTAATACACTTGCCGAGCATTCTGTGCAATGATGAAAGGATCATATGCACCAAATCGTCGTGTATGGTTAACCTCAATTATGTCGTAATCAGCGTGCTTGCGTGTTCCATCAGGATGTCTAGGATCATACCACTCACAGCTAAACAAGACAACCTTCTTTGGCGTTGGGTCCTCACCAACATATTCCAACTCTAAGACTTGTCTAAGTATCCCGTACCAATTATTCTCCCCTGTTCCAGCATCCCCTCGAACGCATACTCCACTATTGTACGTGGTCTTCTCACGACCCCAGTCTAGGGTGTGAAATTTATAACCATTCACATGGAAAATTGGCCACGAAATTGTTACATTGGTGGGACCCCAAGCTAAGCTTTTTATATGAGGATTTGTGACATTATTGTCATGATTGAGCACCTACATACGTAGAGAACAAAGAGAATAGAAGGGAAAATTTTGAATTTTATACTAAGATATAAATCAAAGACTAATAGTACGAAGATTACAAACTTACGAACGAGTTGAACCATTGAGGGAATTGGTCAAGCGTATGATTCTGAATGGTTTGTTCAAAATATCTGTTGACAGTACGTAGAAATTAAAGATTTTTAATGACAACATTCATTACTATGTACAAAAACATTATTGAAATGATGAATTAGATATGTCACTTACGTTCTATAAGTGTCCACCTCATCACAGTTGATGAGAACATGTAGGTGCGCTGCATGCTTTTCTCTATCATTCAGCCAATAGTTTGTGGGTTTACCGGCACCACGTTCAGGTTGATTAAACACAGACAAAGTAGGTGGATATGAAGTTTCACCTCCATCATCATTGCGGCCTACTGCTGTTCTTTTCGAATGAACATGTGGCTCAAAATAAAATGAACAGAAGAAAGACGTCTCCTTTGATAAATAAGCTTCACATATTGACCCTTCAACACGAGCTCAATTCTTGACAGTTCTCTTAAAGGTCCCAATATTTCTTTCAAAGGGGTACATCCATCTATATTGAACCGGCCCACATACTTTCGCTTCATAAGCCAAGTGCACAGGTAAATGTTCCATTGAGTCAAAAAAAGAGGGGGAAATATTCTTTCCAACTTGCACAAAATTACAGAAATATTTTGCTCCATTACTTCCAAATCATGGGACCTCAGTGTGGTAGAACACAAATCACGAAAGAACAAACTAAGCTCGGTCAATGGTTTCCACACATGTAAAGGTAACTCTCGAAAGGCAACTGGAAACAAACACTCCATAAACACATGACAATCATGACTTTTCATCCCATGGAACTTTCCATGCGCAACATCCACACACCTACGGAGGTTGGAAGCATACCCATCTGGCATTCTCAACTCTTGCACCCATTTACACACGGATTGCCTCTACGCAGGATTTAAAACATAGCTTGCCTTCGGCTTAACAATGCGACCATCACGTGTCTCTTTAAATGTAGCTCTGGTCGTCGACAGTACTCTGTTAAGTCTAATCTTGCCTTGACATTATCCTTAGTCTTGTCACTGTCCATAACAGTATTCATGATGTTATCACAAACATTCTTCTCAACATGCATGACATCTAGATAGTGACGAACAAGATTATCTTTCCAATAGGGTAACTCCCAGAATATGCTCTGCTTAGTCCAGTTATGGTCCACACCATAACCTGGAAACTTGACTACTTTACCCAATTCGGTTATCTTAGGCAGATTTTTAACTCTGTCCCAGACCTGTCTTCCAGTAAGCCTAACAGGTGGTTCTTCATGTTCAACACAGTTTCGCTTAAACCCATACCTGTTATTCCTAAATGCATGATCATTTGGCAAGAATCTCCTATGACAATCAAACCATGAGTTCTTGCCGCCATTCTTAAGTGTGAAGGATTTTGTATCCTCCATGCAAATAGGGCAAGCTAGTTTCCCCTGTGTCATCCACCCAGACAACATATCATAAGCAGGAAAGTCATTAATCGTCCACATCAGAGCGGCTCTTAGCATGAAATTTTCTTTGGTGGCCACATCATAGGTCAAGACCCCATTGTGCCACAACTGCTTCAATTCATCTATGAGTGGTTGGAGGAAAACGTCAATTTTAGCTTTTGGATTATCAGGGCCAGGAATTACACATGTTAAAAACATGTACGAATCTTTCATGCACATCTCAGGAGGGAGGTTGTAAGGGGTAACAACAACAGGCCAACAAGAATAAGGCTTATTAAATAAGTTATTTGGCGTGAACCCATCTGAGCAAAGCCCTAATCTAACATTCTGCGGATCATTTGCAAATTGAGAGTGACACCTATCAAAATGCCTTCAAGCTTCACCATGAGAGGGATGCGTCATTATCCCGTCACTTCTCCTATTCTCATAATGCCACCTCATGTGAGGTGCAGAGCTCATAGAGGCATACAAGCGTTTAAACCTAAGGATTAGGGGAAGATAGTGCATCCTTTTGTTGGGAATATGTTTATACCTCCCATTACCCGCTCTTCTAGGTTTGAACCTGGGGGCCTGGCAGAATTTACATTCAACTAATTCAATATCCTCCTTATAGTACAACATGAAACCGTTCATGCAACAATCAATTTTCTCTGATTTCAACCCAAGTTTTGAAACTAACTTCTTTGCCCTATAATAGTCCCTAGGAATTGCCTCTGGTCGTGGATTAGCATCACTCATTAAAGTAGCCCATCGATCAAAAGCACTTTGACTCTCATTTGCCTCTGACTTGATAGACAACATCCTAACTGCCACTGACAACTCAGAAAGGGCTGAACCCTCCCAAATGGGTGCCTTTGCAGATTCTAACAAAGAAAAAAACCTCTGCGCTTCAGGATTTGGTTCCTCCTCTCTGGGTTCATTATAATCTTCATCATGTTGCCCCCCAAAGGCATCATGGATCATTTCCTCATAACACCCACGATTATCACCGCCCCAATTTAAATTACGATCCCCATATTGGTCACCATCAAACCCACTTGAACTACCTCCGACAAACTGATCATGCTGTACTGACACTGACTCGACTTCCCCATGGACTGTCCATACATAATAATTATCCATAAATCCCTTTTTGTACAGGTGAACCTTAATCGTGTCAACATCATAGAAAAACCTACAAACACACTTGGCACATGGACACTTGACTTTTCCCTCAGTCCTAAATTGTTCAGACATAGAAGCAAACCCACAAACTCTTCAACTCCAGCATAGAATTTCGGCTTAAATCCCCCCTATTCGGGTGTAACCTATCATACATCCATGATCTATTTGTTGATGACATTGCCCTTGAATATTGGAGAATCCTAAAATGAGAAGTTTAACTAAGGCTTATTAATAACAGTTTTTTAGTTAATCTAAATTCACCATTAATACGACACAAATGATTTTTACAAATTTGTTAAATTTTTACTCAAACATAATTTCGACAGAGTTTCCTTTAGTTTTAGATAACTTAACAACAATTATTTAATTTCTCAAAATTTTTACTTCACAAAATTTTGACAGAGTCTCCCCTAAATTTTAAACAAACTTTCTCATTTAATTTTACAAATCAATCAACCAGTATTGCCGGAGTTTAAGGACCAGTCTCAGACTAAGTCATCTACCCTAACGTTTTGCAACAATAACAACAGAATCATATCATTAAATTAAAATTAATAAATAACATACCTAATATAAACGTAAGCTCCTAAAAACTGTAAGCTCCAATCGTCCGAATATATCAACAACTGTTCTCATATATATCATTTAAATAATATATTTGTTACGTTATTGAAAAATTACTTACTTTAAATAACATATAAGTTTGTTAAATCTATCTTTTTGGAATAACGTTTTCTATTATTGTTTAAAACAATTTTCTTTTTAAAAAAATTAATATATTTATTTTTTAAAAAACAGAAAGTTTAACATATTAATTTTTTTAAATAGAAAAAATAAAAAAAATTAATAAATACAATATATAAAAATACCAAAACAATGAAAACGTTAACATTTGACAAAAATACCTAATGGAAGACCAAGAGATGCTTCCTGGTGGCGGTGGCAGCGGAGGGCCGGTGGCGGCGATGGCAGCGGACGGCGGTGGCAGCGGAGAAGGCGGAGAATGCTACAATGAGTTCTTATTAGAGACCTCAAACAAAAAATCTAAACCAATTAAAATGTAGAGGACAGAGAGACTAACCTGTTGGCACTTCCCGGAGGGCGAACGGGCGGCGGACGGTGGCGGAAACGGCCGTTTTTCGCGGCGGAGAGAGAGAGAAAACAGAGAAGAGAGAGAGAGGCTCGTTCGCGAAATGAGGAAGAAGGAGACGCTGTCTCCTCATATTCGCGGGTTATCGACGGATGGTTTAAACCATCCGTCGATAAAAGGCACCCGATTTAATGAAACGGTGCGTTTCAGTTATCGAGGGATGAAACCAATATTATCCGTCGATAGTTGTCTTCTAGGGTTAGGGTTTAGGGTTTAGGTTTTTATCGGCGGATATTTTAATCTTTATCCATCGATAAAATCAACCTGACCAAAATTTTTTTTTGTTTTGAGCGGGAAGACATTATCGACGGATATTTTCTAAAATATCCCTCGATAACTATATTCGTTGATTAAAAAACCACGCCAATGCTGCATCCGTCGATAACCTTGTAAAAAACGTCCGTCGATAATGTCCGTCGATAATCCGATAGTTTCTAGTAGTGATCTAAACTCTCAAATTACTTAATATGTGAGTCTCTAGACTTCAAACATCACCTTTGTGAAAGGAAAAGTCTTTCTCAGTTGAGAAAGTAAGTGTAAAGTTCAGCCTCTGAAGGAGATTAGCAAAAGTTCTTTTCGAGTGAAGAAAGAGCAAAAGTCTTGCCTCTGAAGGAGGTGAGCAAGAGAAGTCCAACCTCTGAAGGAGATTGACAGAAGTCTTTCCCTAGTTAGAGGACGAGCAAGGTTTTAAGTTGAAGAAAATATCAATTTAAGGGTTGTAACTTTGATCAAAGTTAGTGAAACTCAAACTAGTTGATTTGAGAACTGGAGTGGTAACAAATTGACCAAACCAATATAAAAATCCAAGAGTAACACTTTCTAAACTCTAAACTCTTTGAACTACATGTTATAAATTGTTATATTAATTCTTAAATTAATTCAAAGGTGATTTGTGTAAACTCAAGAACCCTTCTAAGAGAAATTAAAGTTTAAAATTTTCTCTTATGCAATCTAAATGTTTTAATGATAACAACCTTAAGTTAAAGGTCAAAGGTTTTGATTGATGAAGTTTAATGTGTGTGGTAAGTGAATACTCTGAAAGCTATATGGGAAGAACATCCATTCAGATGAGACTTGAGAAATTGCATCAAGTAACCGCAAAGTCAAAAAACAATTTAATGCTTAAAAGAACTCAAAAAGGGTGTCTCAGAAGCAATAGGTGAAAAATGTACTTCTGAAATGAAGAACAAAATTCAAAATAAAAAAGGACCTCTCATAAGGCAGTACTGAATTTTGTGTCTCAGAAGGACTTCCACTCAGAAGGCTCATCACTCAGAAGGCGCACTTCACTTAGAAGACATCATCTGGAAGTGATCAAGTCTCAAGTTATTTGACTTTCACTTCACACAGACGATGATGGATCTGTTTTGATGGTAAACGTGAAAATTCCACTTCGCATGTTTTCTATTGTTGGCTTTTAACTATATTGTGAAAGAGTGATGCTATATAGATATCCAAAAATTGGATGTTTATAAGACATCCATCATAATTAATGATAGAAAAAGAAAATTGAAATATTATGATCAAGTCACATCAAAATCCAATTGTGATAAGAGTGAATATCAGTATGATGTAAAAAAAAAAAATAATATCAAAATAGTATTTTTATTGTGAAATGTGGTGAAACAATGAGATTAAATAAGTACATCGCAGAGTATTCCCTCGTAATCCTAGATCTTGTGCTTAAAAAAACTGCCAACCAATTCAAGCAGCAATCATATAATGGAAGTGGTGACAATAATATTTCAAGGAAAGAATTCGAAGAAAGCACGCAGATTTTTTTCCTTATATTGCAAAGGATTTGATTTTAATCCACTGACAGTATACCATTTTTTTACACAGTCATCCAATCATATACTGTCACGTCAGTCATGATTCTACTTTCTCTCTTCCACTACTTGAAAAGTCATACAAACAGAACGTTTTGATTGGAGGACAGTGTAAAATACCTTTACGTCATCAGTGCATCAAAATTAAACTATATTGCAAAACATAAAACTAAGATATTGAAGACATGATTCAAGTTTATTATATTGTGCTGTTAAATGAATACATGGTGTCTATCTTACAATATAGCAAATTGAACATCGCCACAATTCTACATCTTTATGAATCCACGGCCATCTAACGCCTTTTGGTTACAGTTCCAAACAAAGATAATACCACAAAGCACCATATTGTGGGGTTAGATGTAACCATGACTTCTTTTGGGAAGTTCCAACAATTCATTCAAATGAAAAGGATAAATAAAAAAATAAAAAGAAAAAACCAACTAGGCAATTATTTATGAAAAATACTTGAGGCACAATAAAAAACCAGCCAAAACAGCTAATAAGTTATGCACACCATATATATTATAAAATGCACAATATATATTACATGCGATGCACAACATATATCACATGTTGCAACATCATCTTTCTCTGTAACATTTAATATATGTTGTGCACGTCATGTGATATATGATGTGCACAATATGTAATATTCGTTGTGCAATTTATATTATATATGTTGTGCATAACTTATTGCTGTTTTGACTGATTTATTATTGTACCTCTAGCCATGCTCATTATTTATAAATATAGCAGAGAACATATCCCATCTATGATACACATCATAGCTTGCTTTTTGGGACACCGACTGGTGCATTTCTGGACCTCTTTTCTACTGATCGGGAAACCTGCTTCACAGCCTCTTTCGGCAAATGACGAGGCTTGCTCAGCCAAAGTCCTCCATCAACTATCATAGTATCGCCATTAACGAATTTTCCTTCAAAAGTTGCACAAATATTTTAAGTTTCAAATAGACAAAGGAACAAAAGGAGTGACAAAATTATGCCTGAACGAGGTGCCTAGAGTAACAATGCCAACAAAACCTTCATTTCAATTTTTTAATACCGTCTGTGTACGAGTATTCTTAATAAAGCTTATCAAGCCTACATAACTATATGACGCCACAGAAGTAACAAGCATATGATAATGAATATTTATAAACAACCTTCTCAATTAAGATTTCATAAACAGATGGAAATTTCATAACATGACCATGATTTGTGTCTCTAAATTAGGGATTATATTCTTCATGCCGTAGAAATTTAAAAATCAAATTAGTCATGCTTAATCAAACATCTTCAGAGAATCAAACAACAAATATGTAAGAAATATTTCATTTTCCATAAAAAAAATATGTAAACAAAATTCAAACAACAAATTTTACCAACCTGCATCTGATACTAGGTAGAGAGCTGCCATGGCAATATCCCATTTCTCCCCAAGCTTAAAAAGCGGCATGTATTCTCTGGATTTGTTATCTATTTCATCAGGAGCAAGTTTAGACATGCCAGGTGTGTCACTTATTGGACCTGGTGCAATACCATTGACCCTAATATCATAGTCCGTTCCCCATTCTAATGCCAAGTTTCTTGTAGTCGCATCAACTGCTGCCTGTCAAAACGAGAGGTCTTTAACATCGAGGCGATGTGCTATGAAATATGAACTAGGCAATGTGGCATGAAGAATGAAGTTTGCACCTTAGCTGCAGACACATGAATTTGATACCAAGATGCTGTGTAATGCAAGGTAGCGCTAATGTTTAATATTGTTCCCCCACTAGAGGAGTTCCTTCCTTGTCCCCCTTTCTTCAGATATTTTAGTGCTTCAAGGCACATTGTGAATGTGCCAACCGAATCAATATCCAATACTGCAAAGAATAAATGGAACTTATCACCACTTTCGTGCCTTTGAGGTGGTAACTAGAATAATCTGAAACAATTCTATCCCAACCATTAATATTATTTCCTAGTGTCTACAATCATTAGGGATATTCAAGACATCCCTAATTCCTGAGCTTCATATTTTCTACACTGATGCCTTCTCTATTCCTAAGTCCTAACACACTCTTTTATACACTTTTATTACGTGCTAACTGATTATTTTTTCCTAACTGCATTGGTAAGGCTTATCTATTAGAGGCCTTGTCCTTGTCATGTTTTCAACATGTAAACTGTTAGGAATGAAATACCTAACGATATCAAGGTTTACAAAAGGGGAAAATTTAGGCAACAGTTGGGAATGAGTTTGGAAAATGAGATAGATAGAGGACCCACTGTATAATTCTGTTAGTCAAATCAGATTATTATCTGAGCAGGTAGGAGTTGATTAGGATTTTAAATAATTGTTAGGGATTTGTTATTCTATTAGGTTATTATTTAGTTTTCTGTTATTAGGAGTATTTAAAGAATAAGCTCAGCATTAAGGAGGTTCAGGATTTATTTTCTCAGAATTATCTTAGGAAAGCTTGGGCTGCTATAGTGCTCTCTACCTTGTTGTATTCTGTGTTCTTCATTAATACTAATTCTTCCTAGACTTCTACTATTATCTATCTCTGCGTAGCCCTGTTCTATCATAAACCCACCTTATTTCTGATTAAGTTTAACAAAGACTGCTATCTTGAGGTATGAGACAACTTCAATTTTAAGGGTATGAGGGAATGAAAGAATTATATATGATCTAAATTATGCTAAATATAGTGAGTGGATAGTGAAAAACAGCAATAAGTGTAAATCTGTAATCACTATATCAAAGTACAATCAGAAGAAATTCAAGCACGTCCAATGAAACACATTAAAACAACATGAAGAGAAAACAATATGAATGCTCTTGAAACTTTCTTGAATTGTGACTTATTTCATCGACCAAAACAACAGTATAATAAATTTAAGATGGCTTGATTTTAAAACAGAGCAGTGGTCTTTAATCACCATGCCTAATGACCAGTGAGATTAATGATCAACCTTAAATAACAATCACACATCCCATTTATCCAAAACAATACACACATAAGATTTGAAATTTTCAACAAAGCATCCCTTTTCCTCACCACAAGCATCACATGCACAGAAAATCTACTATTGCAATTAGGAGCAATATTGCTCCACTGCAGTAAGTCATAGTTTCCTTCTTTTACTTCTCTACTCTCTTTGCCTTAGGAGCGATGTTTCACCCTCTGCATAAGTCATAGTTCTTCTTTTACATCTCTCCTCTCCTTGCCTTAGTTAAGAGGTATTGGATCAAATTTTGGGAGGATAATTATTAGGCCAGATGTGCTTCTCTTTCTGAGGCCTTTTGTTAAGAACCACGGAAAGAAACCAATAAATACTAACGTATGTATTCTTCACACTCTTGGACTGATTCAAGATGAAAGCAGCCAAGTATAGAGAACAGAACAATATCAAATTTGCAGGAAAAGGGAGAAGATAGAAAGAGAGAGTTTTGCTAGGTTAGATCCTATCATAGTCCCTGGACACTTTAGTAATCCAGACTCTCTGATAGTGATAGTACAGGCTATGGCATGGTTTACAGCAGAAAGAATAAAATTCAGCATGGAACAGAACAAGAGAAAGTGCAGTAAATGCAGAGAAAGAAGGCTGAAGAAGGTAGTTAGTTAGTTAGCTATTGTAGCAAAGATATAAATAGGTAAATTAGGTGATTAGCAATTTATTATGTCATTTTATGCTGAATTGTTCTTAGAATCTCGAGAGAATTCTCTCTCTATTGTTGCCTTCAGTTATCAATTTCTACTCTTTTTCTGTATACCCCATTTTGTTTTTTCTATCAATGGCATCAGAGCTCTCATCCAGGGAGCTGTGGGGGCCTGCTGCAGAAGCTGCAGTGGAGGCTAGAATGGAAGAATTGAAGAGGACGTTGGGTAAGGTTGCACGGCTGTTGAGAGAGCAACATTGTGCTCGACCAGGGAGCAAACTGCGCCATGGAGAGAGCAACATCCGGTGGAGCAACGTCTGGTGGAGCAAGAGGACCAAAGGTACAGGGGTGAGCGAGGGGATTACAAATCTCTCCTCTTCACAAAGAGGATCATGACTTCTGATCTCACCCCCAGAAGGAACGATATTCTCCCATTCACGTTGTTGTCATTCGCACCATTGGGATGTGTCAACTTGGAGGAGTAGGGAACCAGACTTCTCGCAGAACAGTAGACACTCTTGGTGTGACGATGGAGGTCGAAGTCCAGCAACCTTGGACAGCACGAGCCACTGAAATGCGAGGACAAGGGCGATGCACGAGTTTGATTGCATCACCAAAAAAACGACACAGAAGGAAAAATAGGGGAAAAACCACTAAGTGTAGTCGATCGTCGTGATAGCCAGAGGTCAACCACCAGAACAAGCATAACGAAAATGTCAAAAAAGTGGAAGGAGCCGAAAACTTTAATCCGAGCAGCTGTGTGGAACCAACTTGACCAACTCCAAACACGTATGCACGTTTGACGACTGGTAAACCACCGCCTATGGTAATCAAAGTCGAGATGGAGGGGTCGGAAGAAGCCAGCAACAGACATGTCAGAGCCTTAGGCGAAAGTGACGTCCAAGTCAGAGTCGCAAACGGTGAGGACAATCACATCAGTATCTCAAGTGGTGGTTACAACCATGCCTAGAAACAATGCTTGTATATACTCCACAATGATTATATAACACATATAGTGCTAGGTTAGATTCCCCTATGTACTCAAGCAAGAACTTATCAAATCTACGCCAGCCACATACCGTTCCAAACTTCTTCTCCCTTATTTTTTTCTACTAATTTAACAAGGTATTAGAGCTACCATCCTCCATGACATGTCTTATCAGATTTCCAGATTTATACTCTTAACAAAATCTTACAATTTTGGAAACGAAATCCCCTCAATGATAGAAATGTGGGAACTATTTTCATGGAGGAGTTCCATAACATAAACCCTTCCAGAAAAAATTCCCATCCATTTCTTTTACACATAACCAAACACAGCCTAGGAAAAATCCATGCAAAACACCTTATAAAAAGCAGAACCTGTTCGAAACCCATTTGGGGACAGATCCTCTGCCGCAACGAGGAAGTTTCCTGCCGCAGCATTTACGAGAATGTCAATCTTCCCAAAATGCTTGTAAGTTGATTCCACTACTCTCGCAGCATCTTCTTGCTTGCGTACATCTCCCTCAAAACCAACGGCCTAAAAATAAAAGCAGAAAACTCAATAAATATTGCACTATTCTTTTTTCATAGCTTAGTCTAAGAAAAAGATGTAATCGGAGAAAAACAGCAAAGGAAACACTGACTTACAGGGATGCCAAGTGATCGGAGAACAGATACAGCAGAATCGAGAACTTGCTTGCGTCTACCCATGAGGGCAACGGAGGCGCCATGTTTGCCGAATTGGGTGGAAATCTCGAACCCAATCCCGGATGCTCCACCGGTGATGAGAGCAACCTTCCCTTTCAATATGGTTTCCTTGAACGGTGATTCCATGCCCTCTCTTGCTCCCTCCGCTAAAACAAGTTTCGGTGTGTGTGTGTGCGCTAGCCACAACAGCGAACTGTGTTTTGGTAGTAAATCAACTTTCTCGTGCCATCAACCAGCGCTGATTTCACAGCCACGAATTCACGTTGGACAAATCGTCCTGCAAAATTATATTTTTCACAAAACACCCAATTTGACTCTTTTTCATATAGTAAACCCCAAGTTAGTCCTTGATAATTTTTGTCCTGGACAAGGTAGTTTCTGATATTGAGAAATTGACAAGTTAGTCCCTGACAATTTTAATTTTCGGACAACCGTTAGTCCCTAAACGGCTTTCGTTAGTTCGAGGGACCAATATGGTTTATTTATTAATTGTTAGGGACTAATAAAAGAAATTTAATAAAAATGAATCCTTTAAATTATGATATGAATATTGACTCATATTTATTCTAATTATGTATTAATTCCAAGCTACATATAACTATTCCGGTAAATATTAAGTCTCTATTTGGATGTATTATTATCAAAAGACAAATATGTTGGGTAATTTTTCAATTGAAGAAGCAACAACATTATATTACTTTGTTGTAGAAAATAATTACATGCACCATAAAATCAACTATAAGTACGATTGCATTTCAGTGATGTACAAATTCAACTATAAAATATTAGATAAATGTTTTTATGTACACCATAAAATCAGTCACCATTAGTCATCATATATAATAATTCAACATTTTAAAATTAGTAATTCAATTTTTAAAATATTGGATTAATATCTAATAATAAAAGTTAGATTATTAGTTTCAAAATATTAAATTATTACACACATGATAACTAATTTTATGATATACATATAACATTACCTCAAAATATTATTGTATATATGTATCAATAATACCCCTCTTCGACTATATATATATATATATATATATATATATATATATATATATATATATTGCTAGAATCAAGTAATCAACTGTGATAGTTACCGACAAATAATTGTATGCATGTAATTATTTTCTACAGCAAAGTAATAAAATGTTGTTAATTCTTCAATTGAAAAATTACCCAACATATTTGTCTTTTAATAATAATACATCCAAATAGAGACTTAATATTTACCGGAGTAGTTATATGTAGCTTGGAATTAATATATAATTAGAATGAATATGAGTCAATGTTCATATCATAATTTAAAGGATTTATTTTTATTAAATTTCTTTTATTAGTCCCTAACAATTAATAAATAAGCCATATTGGTCCCTCGAACTAACGGAAGCCATTTAGGGACTAACGGTTGTCCGAAAATTGAAATTGTCAGGGACTAACTTGTCAATTTCTCAATGTCAGGGACTACCTTGTCCACCGCGAAAATTGTCAGGGACCAACTTGGGGGTTTACTCATTTTTCATATATATGTCCAACATTTTACTTTGAAAAGAATATATTTTAATTTTTGTGTGAATTTAATTTTAATTCATTGTCAGTATAAAATAATTTTACACATACATCCAATCATGGAAATCAGCAAAAGTTTTTAATTTAATCACTCATTAACTAAAAAGTCACACAAATGAATGAATGTGATGGGCTGATGATGTAAAATTTTTTACACTGTCAGTGCATCATAATTAAACCTTTTTTTTATTCTGTAACAATTATTTTGTCTGATTAGAAATTTTGTAGAAACTAATTTAGATGTTTTGTCTATATTTTTTTTATGGATAAAGATATTTTGATACCTAAAATGTACAAATACATTTAAAAAAGTTGAAAATAATGGAAATATATATTTAAAAAGGTGAAAATAATGAAGAGAATAATTAAAAGAAAAAATGAAATTAGTAAGATTCATTGATTTTTATAAATAGAGTATATAAATATTTAATACTAGTGGATATTAAAATAATAATTTTTTAATGAAGGGATGAACAAGAGTAGGAGATAATGGGAAATGTTTATCGTATAACTAAAATTGATCTAACCAGCATCCAATTTATTAAATATAATTGTAGGATTTATTTGTTAATAAATCTTATCAGCATATAATTATAAGTTAGATAAAAATTGAATAATTTTATATTGTACTTATACTATTACCGAAAAGATAATTACCTTGTGTGACCGGGAGGAAGTATCTTTTAATTTATCTTTATTTAAAAATAAAAATTAATCAACATTTTTGGCAATTTTTGGATTTATATCGAGTCTATATTGAATGGCCCGCTAGTATTAAATAATCAACATTGAATGGTCGGCATGTTGACTATTTTTATTGAGAAATGATACAATGCCCACCAACCCGCTAGGCTCTGCTCTATGTCATAGTAGGAAATAGACGCCTTAACTGTGATGATACAAGTGGATTATCACACCTAATTAATCTTTAATGCTTAAGTTATTTTAGGTTAATTATTATGAGTCATGTCATAATTTCATAACTTATTATTTTTTCTTTTAAAATAATATACACAGAAATTACATTGAAATTTATTTTGAAAATATAATATTATAAAAAAAATAGGCTATAGTCAATATATATAAACGTTAGATATAATCATATATATAATATATTTATGTAATATATACATGCAATTCAACTCTAACCTTAGACATACACCACAATTGTTCCCTAATACATAAGTCATAACAGTTATTTAGTATAATATATTACTAATATAAATATCACTGGCTATGGTCCGACTTTAACTAAAGGTAAATATGCATGTAAATATATGGACAACACGTAAATAATGGAAATGCTATGCGCATCCTGTTGGATAATTATTTGGTGGACTAGCATAAATTAGTATTTATCCAGATCAATTCATTTATTAAATATTATGTAGCAATTATTATATTTATTAATATTATTGTTATTGAGCTACATAATATATTATTGTGAAAATTATTATGAAAATGTGAAAGAAATTATGTTTGGGCCAGCTGATGATAGGTGGGCTGGACCCATCATTATCTAACATTGGAGAGTCCCTACTGTTGACCAGTTGACAATATTTATTCCGCCCTATTAGGAATAAATTAATATAAATAGGCTGCTTAGCCTGACCTAACGCATTATGAATCTTGGCTCTCCAGTAAACACTCTCCTCTTTCTCTCTTCTCTGTGTTCTGTTCTCTTTTCAGTAACTCAGACTCTTGGTTGTGTAAGGAGCAATGAGGAACAAGCCAACAGCTAACCATTCATCCAATTCCAGGTTATGTTTCTCATTATCCTTTTGTTTATCACATGCTATAATCAAAACTAAATATTATGTTGTTATTATTTTTCTTCAATTGGTATCAGAGCCAATTTTAGTTTTGATTATGGTTGTGTATAATTGTTGTTTTTGTTCCAATTTTGGTATTATTTTTATGATAATCCTAATTTTGATTTAGGGTTTTACTTTTTTGTTTGAGACTGATTTTCGATAATACATGATTAAACTTTTATTAAAATCAGTTTTATGATGAACCCTAATATTAAAATTATGAGTTATTGTTCTAGCCGATTAAATCCGAAATTGTTTGAGGGTTATTGTAGCTCTTGTTCTTCTGATTAAATCGACATATAATATGTACGATTTCGTTAAGTATATAGAGAGAATTTGGAGTTTGAATTGATAAACCCTAATTTTGATACAAAGACCTCTTTCGATTCTGGTGTTAATTTTCTGGGTTGTTTCATCAAGTCAAACCATAGGGCTTTTGTAGAGAATTGAATTCTGAACAAAACCCAATTTGAATTGTCGATTTTCGTTGAGTATTGAATGAGAAATCGCAAGAAAACTGCGTTTCAAACCCCCTCTCTTTCGAATGGATTCTGTATTTTTCTGGGCATTTTCGGTTCGAATCGATTCCATAATGTTGAAGAGGACGATCTCACGATTCCATAGAGACAAAAATCTCATGAAACGGAGCTCTGTGGAGAGAGATATCGAAGAGAGAAGTTTACGGGTTGGCGGATCGCGTCGAACCCGATCTGACCCGGTACTTGACCCGTTCGGAGGTTGAAGATGATGAACAGTGGTCCTACCGTCTGGATCACGCCACGTGTCGCGCTGCGGAACGTCGGATTTCCAGCTGCGGATCGTGCCACGTGTCACTCTTTGTGCCGTTTGATTGAAGTCACCGGATCGTGCCACGTGTCCTGTCGGCAGCCGTTAGATTGCTGCAAGATCTCCAATCTAGATCGCGCCACGTGGTGACTCCTCTACCGTTGATGTGCGGACTACGGCTCTCCCAGATTGCGCCACGTGTCATCTTGGCAGCCGCTCAGTAGCAGCCGCGCGTGACAGCACGCGCCGGATCGTAAGGTGGCGCGTGGACGATCGTGCCAGCGCGTGTGGGCGCGTGCGAGTGTGTGTGGGCGCGTGCCAGCGCGTGTAAGCGCGTGGGAGGCACGTGCGAAGCGCGTGGGAGGCGCGTGGTGGTGTTTGGTGGCGCGTGAATAGGTCTTGCCGTCACGTTTTGGCGTGTTTGTGCATATGGTGACATGTGTGAGTTCGTTGAACGCGTAAATCGGTGCAAAATGTTTATTGTTGTGCATACTAATGTTTGGATAACCTATTTTTGGTTCGTTTTTCACCAATCTTTTGTATTAAATTAATATTTTAGTTAAATATTAATTATTGGTGATATTATTGGTATTATTTTGAATTTTTTGGCACCGATTATTATTTTGAATATTGTTTTGTAAATTATATTGTGCATTTTGTTTAAAATTTTTATTTTAACATATTTGTACTCCCATATTATGTTGCACAATATTTTTTGTAAATATTTTTTATCTGATTTATATCGTTCAAGTGAGAGAATATTTAATAATTTATTATTTTGTGAACTGACATAAATCAAAATTGGATTTTAGCTTTTGTGAATCCTTAAAATTTGAATCATTTGGATTCTTTATAATATGTCTAGGGACCTTTTATGGCAATCAAGTTATGTTATTATTGTTTTGCTAAAATCCTATATCTCATAATGAGAAATTTATTATGGGTGAAGTTTTAAGAAAGACATTATATTTTATTTTGTAAATCTTTCTATGTTTTACTTCACAACCTTTTGAGTTCTTTTTGGAGATATTTGGTTTTTGTTTGCTCACAAGTTTTCTTTTGGTTAAATACTATTGTGACTAATTTATTGAGTCTCAATAAATTATTGTTAATTATGTGAGTGTATTGATACAAATAAAATTTGTTTTTCTCTCATTATGGTTGTGACAAAATCACCCAATATTTATAATTATTATAATGTTAACAAATGTTGTATTGTTGAGATTTAAATTGTGATGAGCATTTCACATAATTGAGATTCATATTTTTTGAATAATTTTCGTATTTTTTGTTTATTAATATTGTTGGATATTTTTCGTGGTTGAGAGCTCACATTCGTGGGACGGATCATGAAAGATATAATTGTTTTTGTTTAAAAATGTTGTTGAATATTTTTTGTGGTTGAGAGCTCGTCTTCGCGGGACGGACCATGGAAGATATTATTGTTTATAAATGGTGATTAAAGACTATAGTTCTCAATTATGAATATTATTGTGTTGCTCATCAAATATTGTTGGATATTTTTCATGGTTGAGAGCTCACCTTCGTGAGACGGATTATGAAAAATATTATTGTTTTATGAATATTGTTATTTAATTTATAAATATTAGTATTTTTGTGCTATTAATATTGTTGACTATTTTTTCATGGTTGAGAGTTTGCCTTCGCAGGACGGACCGTGATAAGATAGTATTGTGTTTTATAAATAAAAAAATTGATGTCTTGCATGATTGAGAGCTCACCTTCGTGGGACTAATTATGTAAGGCATAATGGTATTGTATAATGGTATTTTATATTATTGTTCCTATTGTTGCATTAAAAATTGTGTTGATAAAGTCTTGCCCTTCGATTTGCTTTTATTGATATAATTCTTGATAAGTTTTAATCATATTTTAAGGTTCTTAGTATCCTATCGATATTAGCCTTAAGGATATGATGATCGTTATTTGATGCTCAATGCTTCTTGTGTTTTTTAAGTGTCATAGCGTACACGTTGTTATTGCTACTCATAGTGACTTGAATTTTGTGTATTATTGAAAATTTTGTTTTTGCTTCCGCTGTCGTTAATCTGTATTTTCAAGTCTACATTGAGTTAGTAAGAAATTGTGAATTGATTAGTGCATTGAGTTAGTGAGAGTCATTTTGTAACTATTGTTATGACTCTGCTTGTTTGATTTATGTAGTCCAAGTGGGAGAAATGATACCCTTATTGTTGTGGACCGACATAAATCAAATAATTGTCAGTGATGACATATTGTGCAGACCCTTGAGGTCGTCATCTCATAATATTCTATTGTATTGTTAAATGTCTTGACATGTTGTTTGTCAAGTTGATTTAAGGATTGATTTTATGTTATATTATATTGTTGTTGTGCAATCCTTAATGACTACTCATATCCTATATTTTTTTTTGTTTATTGAGAGTGTTTGGGTATACTATTGTGGTCATGTATAATGTATACACATTATTGATAATCTGATAATTGATTTATGTAGTCCAAGTGGGAGAATTGTTGGTCTTGCTATTGTTGTGGACTACATAAATCAATTTTAGTTATTGTTGAATATCAGATTAACGTATTTGATTAATTATTGTGATATTGTGAACACTCTCAATTAAGGATATGTGGTGGCCTGTGTTGGTTTGGCTTGTATGGGCAAGCTCAGTTTGTCTTTATCCAACACAGGGTATATAATGAGGTTTTATGATATATTGGTTTAGTGGAGTTTGTCTCACATATTGTTTGAACCTCATGTTTAAGATTGTCATATTAAGCCCAACATTTATTTATTGTTATGATGACAATCTTCATGTATTGTCGTATTTTATTTAATGTGGTTTTCGGCAATTATAGTTATTTATTCCTTTGTTGACAGAGACATTTTGGACCCAGTCTTATGTTGATATTGTAATGAGATTATTTGCCTTAATCTCATATTGCATCTTGGGCGGATGTTAGGGACTATTGTATTTCACATTCTTAAAGGTCATCGAGATGTGAGTGTTTTATTTCTATATGATATCTTTGCTCTTTTGGGCGAGATTTTCTACAGAGATGATATACTACATTTCATTTTGGACCTTATGGTTAACTATATTGTGATGCTTGACATTTTGTTGTGATCACACATTGTGTGAATTAATCTGAACTAGTTTGAATGCTTTTACTCTAATTTGTGTTGTCCAAGTGGGAGAATGTTGAAATTTTATTTTGTGGACTTACACAAATTAGTAAATAGTACAGATTAATTTTATTGCCAAAATATTTTATGAATTGATCTGAATTGATATTAATTTTGTGTTCTAATTTATGATGTCCAAGTGGGAGATTGTTGGATAATTATTTGGTGGACTAACATAAATTAGTATTTATCCAGATCAATTCATTTATTAAATATTATGTAGCAATTATTATATTTATTAATATTATTGTTATTGAGCTACATAATATATTATTGTGAAAATTATTGTGAAAATGTGAAAGAAATTATGTTTGGGCCAGCTGATGATAGGTGGGATGGACCCATCATTATCTAACATTGGAGAGTCCCTACTGTTGACCAGTTGACAATATTTATTCCGCCCTATTAGGAATAAATTAATATAAATAGGCTGCTTAGCCTGGCCTAACGCATTCTGTCTCTTGGCTCTCTAGTAAACACTCTCATCTTTCTCTCTTCTCTGTGTTTTGTTCTCTTTTCAGTAACTCAGACTCTTGGTTGTGTAAGGAGCAATGAGGAACAAGCCAACAGCTAACCATTCATCCAATTCCAGGTTATGTTTCTCATTATCCTTTTGTTTATCACATGCTATAATCAAAACTAAATATTATGTTGTTATTATTTTCCTTCACATCCATCTTCACATCCACCGGGAGTCTTCACATCCAAGGTCACGTGACTCGCTATAAAAGATAGAGTGAGCAACTAGGAAGGAACTCAGTAGAGATGGTCGTCCTGTGTTTATTTTAAAAAAGTGAAGCATGCCAAATAGGTATTAGTTCGAAAATATCCTTCTCCGGAATGTTTTTAACCTAGGTGCGTCTTGCTTATTTTTTACATACATATACATTACATATAGTATATCTTTGTGAGATGTACTAAATGCACCTAAGCATATACAATGAACATAACATAACATAGTATTTTTTTAACTTTATCTTTCTTTAACTTTAACTTTCATATGTCATGAATGGCAAGCCACCCCTCCCTTCCTTGATACTCCTGACATTCAGCCCCTAGGCATGAACTCACCCTAATCTTATAGGGGAGAGGAGGTACAGTTCATCTTCCCTTAGTGAAGAGGTTGCATACTATAACACCCCGACTTTTATTAAGTTCTAATTAAGTGAAATTAAGGGTAATTGACCTTGGTTAGAATTTAATTAAGTTTGAGTGGATAAGTTTCTCCTTGATAACTCTTTGTGTGTTTATGTGCTTTATTTGTATATGTTTATGTGTTTTTAATTATGTTTTGATGATACATGAAGTTAGATTAAGTGTATGTGAGGTTATAGCACGAGTTGGGACGTTTTAGAGGTATTTTAGGGTTGTTTCGCAGCCCAGTAATCGATTACCACGGGATGGTAATCGATTACAGCTCCATGGTAATCAAATACAGATTGCACAGAGTGAGTTTTAAGTGCGTTTTTAGTCATGTGTAGGCCCCACAACGTCCATATATGATGCCTAGTCGTGCCACTTAGAGAAATAATACAAATCCTTGTTTCAGAAACACTCCAAGTTCTCTCTATAGCCCTTGTGCCTCCACCATTGTTACTTTCTCTCTCAAGTACATAAGCCTTAGTCATTCCACAAAACCAAATTCATACAAAACCTTACCTGATCACAAAAATAATTATATATTCTTAATTCTCTCGTCAAATCACACATTTCTACCGATTCCAATTCTTCAAAGGGATCACTATTTGTTCTCCTATCGTTCGTGGGGCTAGTGAGAGAAAGAGAAACATAGTTTACGTCGGGAAAGGGTGTTGTTGTGCATTGCTTTGGAGGTCTACAAGAGGTAGGGGTTCTAGGCATGCATAACTTTATGTGATTATATATATATCATGGATTAAAGTCATTTTTCCCGTCAGGGTTCATATAAGGGTTATGTTTTACTGATAGGTTTTAAAAGAAAACGAGTTTTACCGATTGAAAGTTGTTTAGAAAGTTTTTTCATGAATGATTTCATGTGGGTTTATGTTTTCAATCAATTGGAAAGGTTCTAGATCAAGTTTTAGTCATTGGTTCATGAAAATCGTGTTTTTGAAACCCTAGAATCTGATTTCCCGCGTTCGTAATCGATTACACGGGTTCGTAATCGATTACGAGCTGAGAATTTCAAATCGTGAGAAAACATGGCTCTCTGTTAATCGATTACAAGGTCTGTGTAATCGATTACTGTAATCGATTACAACCCCGCTGTAATTTATTACAGCACTGCAGATTTTACGAAAATTAATTGTGTTGACCCTTTATGTGCTCTAACGTGTTCTGCAACTTATATGTATGATATGTATGATTTACCTATGAATTATATGAGATATTTATGAGTTATAAACATGATTATATGTCAATGTGTATTATGATTTAACGTTGTGATGCTATTATGATGTTATATGATTATGATATGGAATTGTGACGATATGTGGATGTGCTATGTTATTAAATGACTATGTAATGCTGAAAGATAAATGTTAAAGGAAAAGACTTCACTGGGTGGCACACAGATAAAGTTAAAGTTCATGATAAAACACATAGTAGCCTTCGACACGTGGTAGTGTTGCTGAGGGAGTGATGGCAACCCTGACATGCAACCTATCACCGAGGGAAGGTGAATACCCCTTCTTCCCATAAGTTTAGGATGAGCTCATACCCAAGGGTCGGTGAAGTGGAGGATATGTTATAGAGGGTGGACAGGCCAAAAGATTAATACAAGATAAAGTTTACGAATGTTATGTCATGTTATGATTTATGATATTTATGGTTAGGAGCGCTAGTACACTACACAAGGATATTTATATTTAGATGCATTCCCTCATGCTTGGTGCCACTGAGTCTTTTATTTGAGAAAAAAAGAAGACTATGCCTTCGCCATATGAATATTAAGTAATAATAGCATGGCACTTCGAGTTCGATATTTATTTTATTTTTTCTAAAATTTCCCAAACCGTTTAATTATGTATCGAAAGAGTAGTATGAAAAAAGACGTTTTTGCTGATCTATCGGGAGCCTATTTAAGTGTCACAAACTTTTTTGTTTTCGGTTTTTACACTTGAAAGTTTTTAACAATATTCTAAATTCGAAATTAGAATTCATTAGATCTATTATAAATAGAATAATATTTTTCTTTAAAAAAATATTATTTTGAATTATTATCTATAATATTTTATTAATTATTATCTTATCTATAATAATCTAAATAATACTAAAAGGTCGTCTTATTCAAAACCCCAATTATGAAATCCCCTCTCGCCCATTTCACACCTCGGAACGCACCGTTCTTATAGAGTGAGAGGCGCTTTCACATCTTCTTAAGCCGAAATGGCTGGGGAGAAGAAAGGTTCCTTTTTTTAGTTTTAGGGTACTCCGGGGAACAGATCCAGTGGAGACGGGGTGGGACATACAAAGGATCGGACTAATGACGTATACAATACTTGAATTCTCGATGTAGATGCTACATAGTTGGTTCTCATCCTTCATATACTACGAGTATAATAGGAGCATCCGTCGACAAAAGGATCACCCTAAGATGATCATCTCGTGGCTATTGAGAACGAATCAAATCAGATGGTTCTATTTCTCAATCTTTTCGACCTCGGTTCCGTAGGAGCAAGTCATAAAGATTGAGAAAATCTCTTTTGTAGTTATTAATGAATTATTTATTATTAATTATTAATATTATTATTAATATTATACATATACAATTTATTATTCTTTTTTATTATTTCAATTTGAATTCTTTTTTTTAGTTTATTAAAAAAAATATTTTCACCAATTTAGTATTCCATTCAAAGGGTGGGTCTTTTTTCTTATTTTAAATAGATTTTTTCTTATATAGATTTTAAATAGATTTAAAATAGATATATATATGAGTTAATAAAATATGAGTTAATAAATTGTTAAATAAATTAACAAAACAATTTAACAATTTTTGAAATATAAATAATTATTTATTCTATAAAAATAAAATTTTATTTTTATATTATTTATTATAATTATTATACCTAGAATTATATCCATAGAATATATCTAGAACATATATCTATTCTTTACTCATCTAGAAAAAATCTCCGGATACCTAGATGGATAAATAAAGATCCTGAGGATCTGGACCCATAAAAAAAATATGTATCCATTCCCTGTATTCATAAATGCAATATGAATATGGGGAATAGATACTCGTACAAATTCATGATGTGCCAGGACCTTAATGACCAATGGTTAACGATGGCTCTAATAGGCGGTTTTGCTAGAATAGGCAATAATAAGATCACTGTTTTAGTAAATGATTCGGAGAAGAGTAGTGACATTGATCCACAATAAGCTCAGCAAACTCTTGAAATAGCAGAAGCTAACTTGAGTAAAGCTAAAGGCAAGAGACAAATAATTGAGGCAAACCTAGCTCTCAGATGAGCTAGGACATGAGTAGAGGCTATCAATATGATTTTGTAACACGCAAGTTGGTGCGCCCGAATAAATGTTATAAGTAATTAATAAAATGAACAAGACGCACTTAGGTAAAACGTTTCGGGAAAAGATTGATTTCAAATTTATATCCGAATTAAATTCATTCATGCTTCACTTATTTTGTAATTAAACCTGGGGTGACTTCTTCTACTGAGTTACTTCCCAGTACTCACCCTATGTTTTTCCCCACCTTTAGAGGATCAGATCGAGCAGGACGTTGGAGTCATCGAGGAGCAGGAGTAGATTAGCTAGATTATTCTATAGTTATATTTCAGTCATTTGATTTCAGTTTACAGACATGTGTTATTTCTCATTCAGATGTTACTGTTTCTATGTTTTTCGCTTTATTTAATGTGTAAAAGTCTCTAACTCTCTCTTGAAGGATACTTTACCTTCAATTATAATAATTTCACAGTGTATGAAAATGTGTATAACTCTCTCAAAGAGAAAATAATACAATGAAAGCACTTAAAGTTTAAACTCAAAATATCTCTCAAAATGAATAAAAAACAACTCATAATATTGAATTAAATGATACTTGTATGTAAAAATATTTGCAATGCTTTGTTGTGGTGAGTTGAGTTTTGAGACTCTATTTATAACAAAAATTGGTCTCTAAACCGTTGGAGGTGTTTGATTAAAGAAATAATATAAAAAACAACATTAGGAGCCTCTGTCTGTACTTTAGCAGACGGGTATCGATCTAATAAAACAAGTCTAACGACTCAATTTTTGAACTGTGGATCGATCCTCCTTTTTCAATGGCTAAAAATATGACCGTTGAAGGCTGGGGATCGATCCATGTATAGTGGAGATCAATCCCCTGCACTAATTTTGTGTAGAATTCAAACTTTTCATATGTGGATTGATCCACGAAGAGTGAGGATCGATCGCGTGCACAAAATTTGCAGAAAAATAATTTTAAAGGGTCATTTCTCAATATGATTTCATTCAAATGACTTTCCAAACATAGTTTTTCATTCTAAATCATTTCAAAATATTTTATAAAAACTTTCCAACATATTTTTGGCCAATTATAATTTTCAAAATAAATGAGAGACAAATTTAATTTTTTCCTTTGAGATTTTATTTATAACTCCTAAACATATTGTTGGACTTGCTTCTTACATGTTCTTGATTGTGTTGCCAAATACTTCACTCCGAGCAATACCGTTTATCATTACTCAAAACCTGAAATACTTACAACACACGCATATACAAATATTCATATTATCATGTATATCTACAATGCAGCGCTCTCAGGCTTGATTTTTCCTTTCTTGTTCTTCCTTGCCAAGTTCTCTTTGCTCTTCTTGGTTCTGTTCTTTCAGGCCCTTGACATCTTCCTGACTAGCATTTCTATGTCCTCATCATCTAGCTCTTCCTCTGAGTCATCCTCTGACTTTGAGTCTTTAGACACCTTGAGAGCCTTGCCCTTGCTAGTCTTCCTAGTTGTTGAGATCTTGAGTGTCTTGAGTCTTGATGTTGTTGGTTCCTCTTGTACTTCCAACTCAATTTCATTAGTCTTGAGTGACCTAACCAACTCGTCCAAGCCTAGCTTGGTGAGGTCATTGGCTTCTTGAATTGCAGTCACCTTAGGCCTCCACTCGGGTGTTAGTCTTCGTAAAACTTTCTTGACCATCTCTGCATTGGTGAACGTCTTACCAAGGACTTTGAGTTGGTTTATAATGTGCAAGAATATGGTGGCTAAGTTATCAATGTCTTCATCTTGAAGCATTTTAAATGATTCGTACTTGTGCACCAACATTGATACCTTGGTCTCTTTCACCCGATATGTTCCTTCATGTAGCGTGGCCAACCTATCCCATATTTGCTTGGTTGTTTCGCATGATACTATTTTGTCATACTCATCTTTGTGCAATGAACATAGGAGAATGTATTTTGCCTTCTTGTTCTGTTGTAAGAGCACCTTCTATTTGTCTGTCCAGTCTTTTCTTGGTCCAGTGAGAGTGTCATTGTCACTATTCTCTACAATAACCCAAAGGTCCATGATTGTGTCTATATTGTTGATACTTTATTCTCCATATTTGAGCAATTTCATGCAATTCTTGACTCTATTCTTAGTCTTTTATTGTGTTTGTTGCAACCTTGATTTATTCGGGTTTTGGTGAATTTAAAGGCTAATTGAATACATTTTTGGTGTCATTGATAATTCAATGATGACTTTTGCATTTGATCTTTGGTATTTGATATTGTTTTGCAGATCATAACAGGTCATAGCAATCATAGGAGCAATGGACATCGAGAACAAGAGGAAGGAAGCAAGCTAGGCAATTCTGTCACGGAGGTCGCGCCCTGGCACCTCCTATGTGCCCTAGCGCGTGCGTTTTATTTTTCGCCATCGTTTTTCCTTTCTCATTAGGATTTACAGTTCTCCGTTCCTGCCCTAAACACTCAACGTTTTTTGTTAGTTCTTCATTCAACTTACTGCAATTTCGCCTTTCGTTCCTCATTTTAAATTCGATTTCTTAATTTTACTTCAGTTTAATTCAAGTTATCAATCGTTTCTTTCTCTCCAGTTCATCTCTTTACCTTGCTTTAATTCAATTATTGCTTTTCATTACTCTCTGCTGTTTATTCTTAATTTATTTCAATGCAAACCCTTATTTTCATTCCAAATCAGTTTATGTTTTCATTCTATTTTATGGATAACTAATTCTCTTGGTGATTCATGAGGTTATGAGCACCATTGAGGTAATTGAGGCCTTGCATTTCATTCTTGCATTGATTTTCATCATTAATCCTAGCATATAATTTGAGATTTCAGATTGTATGTTTTCCACTTGTGTTATTGGCTTGCTCGATCGAGTTTGGTTGATACACTTGGTATGTTTATGTATTAGTTGATCAATTGGTGCATGACATACTAGGATTAATGCATGATTAATTAATTAGCTGATTAGTCTCTTTAATTAGGTTAATGTGGTTGAGTTTATAAAGTTATGAAAGCAAAACTAAAGATGAGATCTCACCGATTAATCTCGTCCTAAGTAACATATCATTAGAATCATAACAATATGATTAGATCTAATTCTGGCGTAATTAACCAATCATTGCATGTTCATTGTGACCAATGATAATTCCCTAATGTGTGTTCACCCTCATGAATCGTTGTTTTATCATTCTTATTACTTGCTCTCATTTTAATTCTCGCACACAAAAACTCCCCCTTTGTGACAACCTTTCATACAAATTTAAAATTGGTGACGACTTTATTTTTCTCTATTTTTAGTCACGGCACCCCTCGAAAAAAGTTGTGACAATTACTTATGTTTAAATGAAAAGGTGGGACCTTTTTTGTAACTCATCTAAAAAACGGGTAACGTTGGGGAGGTCATTGTCGGTCGGATAATTAAGGAGCATGCTGTTTAAATTTTGACAAACCTCAAAGGTGAGCGCAACTAAACAGGGAAGAGGAGGGTCGCGGGGTTGCTGCTGGTATCCAAAGTCAGCCCAGTTTTCTATTATGCTACTTCCTCCGTCCATTTTTAACTATCTTTTAAGGATATTGCACACTTATTAAGATACTCAATTAAAACACATAAACTTCTTTCTTAAAAGAAATATGATGCCAGATATATCCTTATAAAGAGAGTTGTATAACTTTTTCTTCTAGAATTAATGTGGGGATAAAGTTGGAAAAGAATAATAAATGCATTCTTAAAAACAAGAAATAACAAATATTATTGGACAAATACTAATTGCTAAAAAGACAATTAAAAGTGGATGGAGAGAGTATTACTACCAACAGTAGGTACCTTGTGCTTGTGCATACAATGTTTGTTACAAAATATAGAAGGTAATATGTACCTACAAACTTCAAAGCAACCAAGTAATCATAATATGCAATGGATTCCATATCAATGGAGTTTGGCTTTTTTGTCCCTTGCAGCTTTGATCTGATCCGCAAGTGAGACTTCCTTCTGCATTTTTTCTCTCTTTATAAGCTCTATATCCAATTTATTGTGAATCGGAAAAGAATTGAGAACGTCCTCTTCTCTAGCTACTTGATTGATGATGTTCTTATTTACGTCAACCTAAAAGGAGGACAAAAACAAATCATCATTAGAAGAAATAAAACATGAAAAATTATTTTAAAAATTATGGTATGGGTCATCATCATATTAGGATGAATGTAGGAATTAAGATCATAGTAGACAGCTCCGGTAGATAAATGCTTCTAAGAACTTATACCAATTTTAAAAAGGGAAATTTTAAGACTACTTTCATAAAGCTAGATCTGAGAGAAATGCAATTTTACTCAACTTTCCCTTCCTGATCCAATCCAAACTGCCACAACATTTAAGCAATAATGCTTAACGTACAACATAAATACGTTCAACTTGTATCCACTGTGTGCTTTTCATGTTACAGGATGTGTGCTATACGTATATCACATATACGTATAGCACACATCCTGTAACATGAATAACACACATTACATACAAGTTGGACGTATTTCTGTTGTACGTCAAACATTACTGATATTTAAGTCTCTACTAAGATAACTGTTACATACTGTGAGGTGGAACTGGAACCAGCTGAGAAAATAGGAGATGCTTCTAATCCTAAAAGGGAGAAAAAATCCAGCCGCTGCCTTTTTGTTACAGCAAAAAAAATAAGAAAAAAGAGCAAAGAGTGAAAAGGAGAGGATGGGAATATTCTTGTAACTAACTTGCCACCTGGCACAGTTAGTGGGAAGGGAAAATGTGAGGGTGCGGGCGTGTGATTCTGCCTGATTTGGAGAGAGAAAAGTTAGGCAGAGGGATATTAGTAGTAGCTAATAGTAGAGAAGTTTTCTTTATGCTTATTTTTGGAGAGGAATTAGGACATGTTAGAAATCATGATGAAAAATAGGAATACAAAGAGGAAATATTAGATTGAATAAGATATAGTGGTATTTCTTAGATATATTGTGTACAAAGGACTAATGTCTATTTATAGGCTAAGAGTAAATAAGAATAGAATCAAAACATAATGATAATATCAAACTAATATCTACCTAAATCAATCCATATTATTCTAAATACATATAAAATAAATATCAAATATTATTTTATTCTAACACTCCCCCTTAAACTCAAGTAGGTTAACTTGAGTTTGAAAAGCAAGCATAGAACACTCCAAGACGAGCGGTAGAGAGGCTCCAAAGCGAGCGATAGAGAGGCTCCAAGACGAACGGTACAAAAGGCTCCAAGGCGAGCAGTAGAGAGGCTCCAAAAACGAGCGATAGAGAGGCTCCAAAAGCGAGCGGTAGAGAGGCTCCAAAAGCGAGCGGTAGAGAGGCTCCAAAACGAGGATTAGAGAAGCTCCAAAACGAGCGGCAGAGCCAAAACGAGCAGCAGAGAAGCTCCAAAACGAGCGGTAGAAAGGCTCCAAGACGAGCGGTAGACATCAAACATTATTTTATTCTAACAGGACAAACTTTAGGAGAGAGCTGACTCTCGAACTTCAGCCACAATCATTTTCATTTCTATAATTTTCCCTTTCGTTCAATACCAAATTAAGGAGTGCAATCACTCAGATTCACTACCTTATTCCTGTTTCTGTGCATTCTGTGTTTGTTTCTTTCTAGTGCAGATAACGGTTGTTACAATAACTGTAAGAACCGGTATCAAGTCATAGAACAATTAACACACACAGAAATAATAGGAATAAAGAGTGAATCAGTGTGACTCCACTCCTTCAAGTAGTATATTAATGATCTAAGAAGAAAGGAAATGTAACAGTAAGCAAAATAAGAAAAATGACAATGGCAGAGAATTTTGAGAGTCCTACCTCTCCTAGTCCTATTCAGATTCTAATTTTCTGAATGCCCTTACTCACACACGCTCCTACACTATTCCTTTCTCACTGCCAAGGTAGTCGATGGCGGAAAATGGCGATGGGCCAAAATAGTGCCATAACGTAATGGCGGATGGCGATGGCGGATGGCGATGGCGGATTATGGCGAAAGCCATGGCGGACAAAAAAAAAATTATAAATATATATTCAACAATACAAAAAATATAAAGTCAAGTCACAAAAACATAATTAAAGCCACACAAGCATAATCTAAGCCATAAATACACAAGCATAAAGAAAGAAGCGGCAGAAAGGAAGAAGAAACAGATTAATATGAAGCAATAGCTTCTATTAAATAAAAAAAAAAACAAAGGAAGAAGTGGTGGACCAAAAAAAAAAACAGAACAAAGGAAGAAGTGGTGGACCAAGAAAAAAAGAACAAAGGAAGAAGAAGACCGGTGGAGGTTGCAGCCGCCACCACTGGGTTGCTGCCGCCGCTGTTGGGTCGCTGCCGCCGCTGTTGGGTCGCCGCCGCCGCTGCTGGGTTGCTGCCACCGCCGCTGGGTTGCTGCCACCGCCGCTGCTGGGTTGCTGCCGCCATCAATAGTGGCTTCGTGGGGGAAGAATGGAAGAACAGAGAAAGTAAGAGAGAGTGAGGCTGAGAGAAAGAATGTCTGAGTGAGAGGGTGAGGAGGGATAAGTGAAAAGGTTTTTTAGGGTTTTTTAAAAAATGCAAAATCCCTAAAATACCCTCAAATTTTTACTAAATTTTCAGCTTTTTCCCCTAATTTCCGCCATAGCCACCATCAAACCGCCATGGCGCCATGGAAATTGCGCCGCCACGGGCCGCAACGCCATTCCGCCTCGCCATCGCCATGTGTATGGCGGCGGTGCCATTTTCTGCCACGCCATGGCGCCATGGCGCCGCCATTTCCGCCATTCGACTACACTGCTCACTGCTAAGAGAATCATCCTAGGATCACTTGCCCAGTCCACGAACAGCACAGCAGCAGCAGCAGTGCCAGGTGGCATGTTTGCACTATTTCCCTCTTTACCATTTTTAGCCTTTCTCCTCTTGTAATAAAATGACTGAGGTTGTATTTTCCTATTTGGCCCATTAAAAATTTCCCTAATTGTATTTCTTGTATCAGGGTATGTAACAATACCCTCCCCTTGAAAGTTATTTGAGGAAATACTTCCTGCATTTCAGCCGCGGCTTCCCACGAGTTCTCAAATCTGGTAGATCATGCCATTTGTTAAGAACTAGCAGCAGCAGAAGGATTCGAACCAGGCTGAAGAGGAAGAATTGAATGGGCCAGGCCAGAAAATGCAACCTCTGCCCTTAGTCTACAAAAGGAGGGCTAAAAGGGGAGTTGAAGAAAATAGTACAAGGCTGCCACCTGGCACTGTTACAGCAGCTGAGAATGAGCAAGGTGATGGATCCTAGGACGATTTGGGGGCTGGGCAGCAGGGGTTTTAGGGTACTGAATGAGAGAGGGTGTGGTCATTGTGTATTTTGAGGACCTTTGTGGTGGGTGATTTTGTGTTCCTCAAATTGCAGCCTTACAGGATGAGATCACTTGCTAAGAAGCTGAATCAGAAACTATGTGCTAGATTTTATGGCCCTTTTGAGGTGTTAGAGAGAATTGGTGAGGTGGCTTACTTCGCCTACTAGATTCAGCCAAAATCCACCCTGTTTTCCATGTTTCTCTGCTGAAAAGAAGCGTAGGGCCATCCATGATACCTCAACCTCTGCCAGAGTCCTTGACTGATGAAGGTGAATTAGTGGTGGAACCTGACCAAGTGATCGATACTCGCAGATCTGCCCAGGGGACTTTGGAGGTTCTTATCAAGTAGAAACAGCTCCCTGACTATGAGAACACTTGGGAGGATGCCGCAAAAATATTTCACCTTGGGGACAAGGTGACCCTTGGAGAGAGAGAGAGGGGGGGGGGGGGGTATTGTAACAGACTTAGTAGTAAATCAAGAGGAGTCTAGGGATGTAATTCCTTTTAAATATACATACAGTATGAGGGGAAAAGCGAAAGTGGGAAATGAGGAAAATCGTAAATGGAGAGAAAATAATTAGTTACAGGAGAGTCTTATAAATAGCGGGGAAAATACAATTTGGAGGTGGTTAGGAAAATAGTGGGAGTAACTTTGGGGGAGAGAGTTGGCCTCTCGAAAGCCAATGAGAGTATCTTTTCTGTCATCATTTCATTTCTGTTATACACACATACATCAATATATAGTTGCAGGATGAGAGGGGAATCACACTGATTCGTCCTCCTCTGCCATTACATTCCTCTACACAATTTCTCTATCCTCTTCTCTCATTCTCTCAGATATCTTCTTCTCCTCTCTACATTCTTCTCTCTGTTACTGGACATACCTTACAGAAAGTATACTCTAGGAGGAAGGTGAGGGAAAGTTGCTGAGTTGGCAGAGCGGTTAGTGATAGTTAGACTAAAATGATATAAATAGCAGAATTGTATAGGTCCTTTCCACTCTGTCATTCATTTGTAAACTTGTTAGTTAGTTGTTGAGAGTATTTTCTCTCCTAGGAGGTAGTTCCTCCCGTTTATACTGATTTGGAGGTTAGGATTCTTCCTTCCCCAGTGAGCAATAAAGATTACCTGTTTCTTCCAGGTTTGGGATCTATCAGAATGTAAAAGACCTATACAATTCACTATTTATAGAGTTTTAGTCTAACTACACTAACCGCTTTGCCAGCTTAGCAGCTTTCCCTCACCTGCCTCCTAGAGTAGACTTTTATCCTTAATTTGTTCATTTTTCATTTATAAACAACAAATATATGTGTAAACTATAAAGGTTTACCTTAGTTAATTTACTGAGAGGTTTGAACTCTTGAGTAACTTCAAAGTAAACTTTGCCTTCCTGTACTTTTCTGTACTGCTGAATCTTTATATCCTCTTTTCCTTTAGTCCTCTCTTGACAATTTTTTCTCTTTTGAGTGAGCATTACCTTTTTTATTGCCTTTATCCGTGCTGCTTTTACAGCTTTTACCCTTGCTGTTTCTTTTGCCTTTGCCCTTTCTGCAGTACACTGAAGCTGATAGAGGCGAACCATTTCCTGTTTTATCATTTTATAGCTACCCCAGTCTCGTTCTGCTTCACCACGCCCTCCTATTTTAGTGGCGTTAGCTATGCTTTCTCTCCAGGACTGCATAAAATTCTTTGATCCAGCAATTGCCACCAACTTTTCCTTTTCCTTTTCCTCAGCCAGAAGAAGTTGGTGGAACTCCAATTGTTGTTTTATCTTGCTATGGCTATCCCAATCTAGTTCTTTCTGACCATTCACTCCACTCCTGGCTGCATTTGCTATGCTTTGTTCCCATGAAAGGAAAAATGTCTCCCCCAACTGCTTTGATTTTCGACGCTCTTTCCAAACACGTCTCAGTGAATAACTTATTTTTGCCTTGATTTGATCACTGCAAGAAAGTTGATAAGATCATGGTATCATATGGAGACGAATTAAAAGGAAATGTGTAATCTGTAATTGTATTGCTGACAAAATGAAGAACAAGATTATATTCTATGTGAGTGTATAATGAACAAGTGTAAAATAAATGACTCAGGGTGTTCCCACCCACAAACTATGGCAACTAGGCAATGTTAGTTACAAACTTTCACCCCTCACTTTCATACAACCCCCCCCCCCACAAAACCCCCAAACAACAAAGTAAAACTGATTAGGTTCCTATCAATTAGAGAATGCATTTCCATTTACTACATTCATTTAATACTCATGCCACATAGATGACCTAAAGTTTTAGCCGAACACCAATCACCAATGAGGGTAAAATTTAATTAGTAGTTTTCAGGTATATTGACAATGATAGAATGATCAATATCTTGCTCCAAATATAACATTAGAATAATTTTCCTTTAGATGATTTTTAATACTTCATTAATAAGCTAGCTCCAGAAAAATCATCAGACAAAACCTTGTAGCTGTTGAACTAGGAAGATTTTAGTATGACAGTAGTTAAGCAGAATTATACTTGGATAAGAATAAAAAGTTGGAATAGCCTCACATTGTTTGAAAATGAGCCCACATATTTCACTTAGTCAGACATGCAAGGATGACTCCTAATGTCATATCCTAAACTAGGTCATTCATCTAAGAATTAGAGTCTAGAGCCTGTTGCATTTTTCTCTATAAGAAAAGTAACATACAATTTTGTGAAATTTTGATAAATTATGAACATTCAAGAGTCCAAGACCAGTTCATACATTCTCTTCTTGTCTACTCATCCTTCATATTCTGTTATCCCATCAATTAGCTAGAATTTTCAAGGATACAAGATGATTTTTTTTTTTAGAGGAGATGTACAGATAAGCATATGCTTACCTATGATAGTGGGGATGTTCAGCCATCTTCTTCCTTACCTGAAAAATTGTGAAGGAAAAAGGAGGTAAGAGAGAATATAAATTACTAGGTGAACCAAGAGAAAGAAGCTACCAAGCAGCAGAAAAGTATTATCCTCTAAAGTAACAAGCATCTTCATTTTGAATACTCCAAGTAAATGGAGAAAGGAACTCAGGTGTGATTGGTTTATTTTATGTTTTCATTTTATATTTTCATTTTTCAATGAAACAAAACCTAATATTTTCACTTGTTTTTTCTAATTACAATGAAAATGAAATTGAAAATAAGAAAATGTCAAATTCTTGTTTTCTATGTTTTCAATCAAAAGTGTGAAAACAGAAAATGAGTTGAATGAAAATACCATGGCTATTACCCACTAGAACAAGTAAACAACTTTTATACCTACATAAAAATAGAAAATGTAAACCAATCAACACCTGACTCGAAATGTCATAAGTCATAACATGAAAATTAAAAAGGGGTGCCATGTTCTCAACACATATAAACGGAGGAGAACTCCATAAACTGAATGGCTCTTACTTGACTTCACCTTGGGGTCCCTCAATGCCTCCAATGTTCTTTGCCTGATTCGCTCTCTAGTCTCTGCATTGTGTGTGTTATCAGTTATGCAAAACTAGTCAACCATAAGGTACATTTATGTCCATATATAACCAACCTGCAGAGTGTTTCCTTCCTTTGTTCCAAGGTACTCTTCCTTTGTTTGCTAGTCCTATTTTCATTCTTCTACTCATCTCCTTAAGAATCTTTTTATTGAGAGGATTTAGAGAACCACTAAGGCGAGCAACTTCATTCCCATTGTTCAAGTACCTCATATCTGATGAATCAACATTAACATCAGATGGTCCTCCATCATCAACACTTTTTTGCAGCTCTTCAATAGGTAAAACCCTTCGGGAGGAACAAACGAATGTTAATTTAGGGATTGCAGTCTTCACCACAGACACTTGAGGATTCAGTTGGAGTGATAATGGGGGGGAAACTGCACAAGTACCATCTACCAGATTGCTCAGGAGTGGCCAGAAATCAGTGTTAGAAATATGAGATAAGAGAGAAAGTGGAGTAGGCATTCCTCTGACACTGAAAGAAAATTCAAGTGAAAATCTTGATTAGATAAAGCAAAAAGGTACATAATAGAAGCTTGCATAAGCATAAGCCTTATTCACCCAAGTAAGCTAGACCAGTAAATCATTGACAAAGACATAAATTCATGATTCACTACCACAATTAGGTAGCGTTTGTTTTCAGTGACTCTGGAGACAGAGTCAAAGGAGTCATGGAGTCAGTGTCACAGGAGTCAGAGTCACAGTGACTCCAAAAATGACTCTGAACACATCCTCACATATTTGTGCCTCCATACCAGCACATAGTGACTCCCTGCAATACACAGTGACTTAACAATTTTGTTCACTGGGTCACTGTGACTCTGATCACTGAGTCACTGTAACCCTTGCACCAAACACATGACCCCCTGACTCTGACCAAGAGTCAGAAAAAACAAACGCTGCAGTAACGTTTCAATAATGGAATTGTCAGCAATGCAACCAACATGTATGCCCAAGTCCCTTTGGGGACATCCGATTAAAATTGCAACTTGGGTGTACCAAATTTATACAAGAAACTGTCCAAAGGAGAAACAAAACTTGCAAACTTTATGCAATTGTATCCAACCACTCACGCCTACGAAGTAAAAAAAAATATATAGTCTATGCATTAAAAAGAGAATGCAGTATTTGTCATGTCATTCCCTCTGCCTACTACGCATGACAATGGCATTTACAAAAAAGAACAAAGAAGTAGGAATGTAGGTGGGAATGTAGAATTCCTAGGAATGCAATATTCCCAGAAATGTTAATGCAAAAAATCGAACCAAATGTGAAAATGTGAGTTTCCTATAAAACATTCCCGGGAATCTTGAAACAATCCCCGAACATCCTAAACAGAAACACAGCAGTGGAGTTGAGTTAACTCCAGCACATAGGCACGAAGTCAGAGAGAGAGAAAGAGAGATTACAGTGTGTTGAAGAGGAGCATGTTGAATAAAGTGGGTGACGCAGTGCTGCTGTTAGCAGTGGAAACATTAGAAGGAACTTGGTCAAGTGGAAAATGTAGATTCAGACATCTATCTGTATATAGTGCTTTCGCCTGCTGGGGCACTCTGCTGATGCTATTCGGTGTATCCTCTTTTTGGACCTCTCTTTCGATTTAAGATAAGACCAACTCCAATGTTGCCACTCTAGTTGAGTCGCAATATTGGTCCACAAGATGCCTCATTAGTCATTAGTATCTACTAATACTTAAGGGGCGTTTGGTGCATTATCGAGAAAGATTATCGATAATCTAGATTACCTTATAGATAGATTACCTTCAATTAAATTACCGGTAATCCACATTATCTTGTTTGGTATATACAAATAAGATTATTGGTAATCCGCATTACCTTGTTTGGTATATTATCCACATTACAAGGTAATCTATATATATTACTATAATACCATCTAAATAATTATAAAATGAATTAATCAAATATAATTATATTATATATATTATTAAAATACGTAAAATACATATAAAATGAATTAATCAAATATAATTATATTTTAAATTTAATATCAATATTTTTCAGTTTTGACATTAATATAATTATTTACTAAAAATAAAAATCCATTAAAATAATTATAATATTCTTGCAAAAAGTGCAACATAGAAAAAACAAATATAACACAATAAATTTAAAAAAAAAAACCAACAAGAAAGGCTACGTGGATTTTTGAGATAAATTAGGATTTATGTTAAAAAATTATAAAATTATGAATAATATGTATTTTGTTATAGGGGTAATGGTGTAATAAAATAAATTAGAAGATTACCTAGGGGTGGTAATCTAGATTGCCACCTGATACGGAGGTAATCCACATTACCACTTCGGAGGTACCAATATCTTTATCAAAACAAACGAATCAATCTGGATTACCAGGTAATTTAATTGCAAGATTACCAGTAATATATGCATATTACCTCGTACCAAACGCCCTCTAATAGTAATTTAGTCCAACTCACACACAAGCCGTTTGGAAAAGCATATAATTCAATTATTATTCGTGGAATTGAATTGAATTCTTTAATTTATTATAATATTTTATGAGTAATATAATGTATATATTAAAATTGAGTAAATATATTATATTAGTTTAGTCCAACTCACACACAAGTCGGTTTACTTACAGCGTCGCCACCATCTATTTCTTTATTTTCTGGTCCGTTGGGGTTAGGGCAAGATTTGGCGCCGTGTCCGCCACCATTTGTTTGCCTTTGAGGTATATGCTGCAATTTTGTAAGGATTAATTATAGTTTCTGTAATTTTGTGAAAATCTGTATCAAATTTTTATCCAATAACCAAACATGCCCTAAATGAAAATTATGATGGAAACTTAAAGGAACATTTTCATGAATGACTACATAAAAGAAAATCACTTATCTTTCTCATATGTTTCTTATTAATTACAAAAGCTAGAATTATTATAATCATAAATCAAATAAAGTTATCCAATGTGTATACTAGCAGAGAGATCTAAACTGAGTACCATCAATAGGTGGGGTACTTAGGTTTAATTGGGATTTTTTTCATGTCATATTAGGACATAGGTGGGGTACATGTGTGGATTTAATTACAAAGTGGTCCTGAGACATTCTATGGGTGAAATTTTGTAGGGTACACTTTTTTATTCTGCATTGTAAATGTTGTCCTCGCTAAATAATAAAGATTGAATTAAGTTTCCATTATGGATGCATCTCTGAAAATATGTGGTCCTACTTGTGTTTGTGCTCAATTTGTCTTTACTAGGTATGGCAAATTTTTTAAAAATTATTGTGCATCATGGTGGTCATTTTCTGGAAAATCCAGATAAGAAGTATGTAAATGGAAAGATACAAGAACGGAAAAAAAAAGTGTTTTATGATACGTGGAGTTTCTTTGAGTGCATGGGTTTGTTAAAAGGATATAGGATATGACAAGGTTGAAGCTCTGTGGTACAAGGTTAATGGGAAAACACTTAAGGATGACTTGAAGTTAATAAGAGATGATAATGATGCTATGGCAAAAATATGGCTAGAGTGTGGTTAAGTTGAGTTGTTTGTTGGATGTGGTGTGTTTGAGAACCAAATCGAAGATGTGGGGTTAGATAATGCAAATAGAGAAGCATTTTTCGGATTCTGAAGATTGTGGTGGTGATGACGGTTTCTTTGATGATAGTAATTGTGGGGACATATTGATTAAAGAGTTGGTTGATTAAAAAAGAACAAGGAGCAAAAGGAATGAAAAACAAGTTAAAAAGAAAGAACGAAAAGGACAATGGAAGACTGTATGAACGGCAAATATCCGAAGAAGACGATCACTTTAATTCTCTTAGGAGTTTTGATAGTGCAGATGAAGAAGGGGGTGCGGGCAAAGAGATGCATCAATCCTTTAAGATGCCTAAGTCCATGGAAGAATACAAATGGGAGATAGGAATTAATTTTGCAACCAAGGAAGAGTTCAAAGATGCAATTAGAACGTATTCAATTCAGAATGGGAAGCGATTGCGATTCAAGAAGAATGATAAGGAGAGGGTCAAAGTGGTATGTAAAGGTGGGTGTCCCTGGAAAGCTTTTGCATACAAGCTTCCAAAGGAGGATGAAGGTGCTTGTGACGTGAGAAGGGGGGTTGAATCACGTCTACTCAAAAATTTTGTTACCTGAAACTTGCAATTCTGATCAAGCTATAAGCTTGTCTAATTATAGAGTGCAGCGGATTAGAGAATGATGCAAGCTTAAGTTTCGAATTAGCTTAGCCTTAGGTGTAAGGCTTGCTTATGTTATAATCACTTTGTGCTTGTAGATTAAGTTAATTGATGTAGCCTTTGAGCTTTGGCTCTAGGTGGCTAAGTTATGTTACTTTAATCAAGTTAGGTGCAAGTGTGTGTGCTCTATGTTATGCGAAAATGCTATGTAAAAGATAAAGGTACAGAGAGTGCACACAGTAAGTTTTTATACTGGTTCGGCAATGTGCCTACTCCAGTCCTCAAGCTTCACTTGAGAGTTTACTAATCACCACCTCCAAACACTTGAAGGATTTCTGCCTCAGCACACCACTGGGGACTTCTTGCACTTCACACTTGAAGTGACTAACTGCACCTCAGCCTAGAGATGACTTCCTTGCCTTCAACACTGAAGGTCTTTCTACTCTGCCTTGAACCTTCAAGGACTTCTGCCTTCACAACTAGAAGGACTTGTACAAACAGTGAATTGAAGAGATTCTTGTGATTCTAAGAATCAAATAAGAACTTAGATGCAACTAAGTTTTGCTCTTATTTGATCTTCAAAGCTTAACTTGCAAATGCAAGGATATTCAAATTGTTCTTAGCTAAACCTTACAAATTACCCCTTTTGATCTAAATGTATATGAATTCGAGTACAAATAGTTGTTAGGATTTTTAACAGAGTTTCGGCTTTTTTGTTCTTGATTCTCTTGATGTTCTTGTCAAATGATTGGGTATTTATAGATATCCAAGTCCACTTCCAAATAAGGAAACTTTGAACTTGACTTTAATGTTTGAGCTCATGCTTCCATGCGCCTATGCTTGCTTGAGCTTCCATGCGCCTATGCTTGCTTGAGCTTGAGCTTGAGCTTGAGCTTGCTTAATCTTGAAATTCCTTGGTGTGCTTAGCTTGTTTTACTATCACCAAGCCTAGGTGATTAGCTTTGGTTACTAGGTAGCTTTGCTTACTAGCTTAAGTTTCCCTTGATGTGTTGAGCTTGTATTTTGCTCCACCTAGAGGTTGCTTGTAGTGCAAGAAGCTTCCCTTGGTGTCTTGAGCTTATGCTATGCTCCACCTATAGCTTGCTTGTGGTGCAAGAAGCTTCCCTTGGTGTCTTAAGCTTATGTTATGCTCCACCTATAGCTTGCTTGTGGTGCAAGAAGCTTCCCTTGGTGTCTTGAGCTTATGCTATGCTCCACCTATAGCTTGCTTGTGGTGCAAGAAGCTTCCCTTGATGCTTTGAGCTTATGCTATGAGCCTCTAGCTTTAGCTTATGCTATGAGCCTCTAGCTTTAGCTTGTGTTATGCGCCTCTAGCTTGCTTGAGGCTATGCTATGCGCCTCTTGGGTGCTCTTTTGCTTCAAGTGTTTTCTTAATATTTTTAATACCTCATAGGTTAACCTCCTGAAACACTTGATGAAACCATTAGTATTCACAAGCAAAATTCTTATCCAACACTTAAATATTTTTATCATTCAAAACATCTTATGACAATGTAGGGTTCTTGGAGCTAACAGGGGATACATGGTAATTAAGGCAATTACAATTTACAAGATGAACACTCTTGTAATAGAGAGTATAAGGTAAATATGATGAATTATAAGTGGTTGAGTAAAAACATACAAGGTGGGATTAGGGAGAATCTCACGTTGAAGATTGGTGACATAAAGGAGAAAGTGCATAAGGAGTTGAATATCAGAATCACCATGTACAAGGCAAATAGGGCAAAATGGGATGCAACTGAGATGATTGATAGTTCCTTTGCGGAACAATATAGAAGGCTTTATGACTATTGTCATGAGATGTTGAAGAGCAACCCAGGATCAAGTGTAAAGTTGAAGGTTGATTGTGCACCAAATGTTGGACAGTTGATTGAGGCAACAACATCTTCATTAGCACCGAGATCATTACTTCCCACATTTGGAAGGCTATATGTGTGTTTAGATGGGTGCAAACAAAGCTTTCTAAAGTGTAGACCTATCATAGGGCTGTATGGATGTTTCTTGAAGACTTGTTATGGAGGGCAGATCTTAGCAGCTATAAGGAGGGATCCGAATGATCAAATGTTGCCAATTTCTTTTGTTTTTGTGGAAGGAGAAAACAAGGAATCATGGACATGGTTTATGACATTATTAAATGATTTGGGTGGGCTTGCGACAACTAGTGTGGGATTATCCTTAGGAAGGTTTTGCCCCTCTAGTTGGACCCTTACACCATTATTAGGTTCCTGTCACTGCCAATTACCAAAGATATCCTTTGACCATATTCTGTGTTGTTTCACTCCGAGTTCCCAAGACACTACCCTCCTAGTGCTTTAAGCTGAGAAGGAACTCATCCCAATCAACACCGTTCGTACAACCCTAGAGAGATACCACACTCCCTAAAGATAGCCTACTTCTTCTTAGGAAACTTTTTGGCTACTCACGTATGCACCTACACGAACTCTACCACTATTAGTCATCACATATGTTCCAATTCTACTAAACTTCAGGATCCATTTGTCTCCCAAGCACCATACTCCTACCCTTAAAGAGTTAAGAAAGAGTCTTCCCTTTCAAGTATGTTGTTAGTAAGGCCTAATAGAATCCTTGAGGAGCCATGTGAGAGTTGGTTCTACCATACCCCATCAAGTTATTGTGATCACATTCCTCCTAGTGGCTTTGGATGTACGTCGAAGATGTTTATGCCTCTTCTTTTGTTTTTGTTTTCAAGTGATTGTGAAAGTTTGCTAGAACGGTGTGTTGTTTTCAACTTTGGTTTTAGGGGATGATTCTGTACCCCATCGACCTTAAGGGATGAAGTTCCTTGAGGTCCTTCCTACAAATCGTTTAGTTGCAAACTTGAAAATCGTTTTCGTGTTGTTTGAAAATACCTTGGGAATTTCTTATTGTGTCAGTTGCAATTATGAGTCGTAGGGTCCAATGTGTTTTTCTAGTTTTTGTGGTTATTAAGACAATCTGTTTTGGGCATGGGTAGATGGTTTGTAAAATAACGGTATGATATAAGTTGGTTGAAGTTTCTGAAAATGATTTCCTTATATATCCTGTAAAAACTTATGTGGTTAAAGGTCGTAGGAGTAAAGGTAATATGTTTTCATTAGAGTGGATGTGAGAAAACCTAAAGTCTATTTTGAGAGTCTAGAATTGCCTTTAATTGCAAAGCGAAAAAGTTTCGAGCTATATGATTAGTTTTGAAAATGAAGTAAACGTGTTTTGAACTATTAGGAATTGAGAATTACTTAGATTTTCAAAAATTCCTAAGATGATGTTTTGAAAATAGAGATGAAGCTTCTCGAGGAAAACATTCGTGTTGGATCTGGACCCTAGGAACGTAAGCCTCAACTTGTCACGTAAGGTGGTGGAATCGTGCCTTCATCTTGGAAAATGTATTCCGGTTATCCTTATGTTTATGCAAGCAGGTGTTTTTTTTTTTTCTTGAACTTGTTTTCAACATCTGAAATAGTTTCTGATGCCTTGGCATCTTTATTTAATTTTGTAGTTTAAATTCTAAGAAAGTGTGTTAGTTTTAATTAGTTTCAGTGTGTTTTTAGAATAAATTGGATTTTCTTGGATTATATTACGTTTTTGGTATTATTTTGGTGAAAATTTCATGAATTATGCAAGTAATTGGCGAATGAATGACTCCTGGAGATGCACGTCGAGTCACGAAAGAAATCAATTTGAGGCGCTTTGCGCCTCAATCACGCGCAGCGCCTCAAACTCAGAATGGAAATGGAAATAGGTGAGAGAGGCTGGCGCCGTGCGCGGGCAGGGCGCTTTGCGCCCGTGAAGCTTGCGCGTCGCGCCCAATGGACGCCCTGCGCCCTCGAAGCAGCACCTCGTGATCTTGCAACAGCATGGCCAGCGCATCGCTTCCCCCAGGCGCATTGCGCCAGAAAAGGAATCCTCCACCAGGCGCCCCGCGCCCGTGTGGCGCCCTGCGCCCTGAGAGCCTTCATCTTGCCGCGCCATGCGTGGACCAAAGCTTCGCGCCCGGAGAAATTGGAACCACTGCACCATAACTAATTCCGAAAGTGTGCTATAGTTTAGGATCAAATTCAAATGCAGATCTATTTTGTATAATTCTGAGTTATCTTTACACAAAAATTCCTTTGTTTTAGGGATAGATACAATTTGAATTCTAGGACTATCTGGATATATATAGGACTAGAATGGAAGCTCAGATTATCTGGGTTCTGATCTTTTTTTCTATCTTTTGTTTTACTCTACGTACTCTGTTATTGGTTATTTTTTCATAAATAAATTTAGTTATTCGTTCTTCAAAATGTTTTCTTTCGATTATTATGTTTTGTTTACTTTGATTATGAGCAACTAATTTCTTTGTTAGGGTGAAGGGGATCGTATTACTATGAATTAATTTTATATTTGTGAACCTTTGAATTTTATTAATTCAATTTAAGCAATTACCTTATTTGTATTGTGTTGTTCTGAGGATTGGAAAATCACTTTTCAACTTATCTTGGATTCATGTGTTTATTTGGGAAAATAAATTTGTGAATTAGCTTAAGGGAAACTGCCAAAAAAATTAATTTCTAGGAATAGAATTAAGATTTTTATGAACTTTTGAATCAATATAAATATTTTCTTTTCTTTGAAATGATTTGATCAAGGGATTGACTGATTGTTCATAGAAAAAGTGTTAAATTACCAAGGAATTGGAATTGACAACCTAAGATTCGTTCATTGAATTGAAGCGTTGAAATTTAAAGGCAAACAATTGTTTTATTAATTTCAGAAAATACATGAACCTGATTCCCTAACCTTTTATCAATTGAATTTTTCATTAAACTTTTACTGTCTTGTTACATTTAATAGCCTTTTGAATTTAGATTATATGTTCATTCATTACCTTTTATTGGATTCGTCTAATTAGAAATCTACTTTAAGAAATTTTTGCTCGGTTCTTTAATCCTCGTGGGAACGATACCCACTCACCGTGGTTTTTATTACTTGAACGATTCGGTGCACTTGCCGAGACCCTATCAGTTTCTTGTGATTTAAGGTTTGACATTGGGAACCTATCTCTCTTAAAAACTTGTCTTGTTTAAAACTTATTCCAAATGATTTTCTTTTCAATCTACGGTTTTGGGCGTAGAAAAGTCTTATCACCCATGAACGTGTTTATGATTTGAAAATGATTTACTTCCAAAGCTGTTTGTTTTATATGATTTAAAAGCGAAGTTTGTTTTAGATTTTGATAAACGAACAAAAGTGGTTTCGCGTTTTGGCCAAATTGGCCCTAACCAAAATGTTGAGTTGGTTCTTTTATGTATGGCAGCCAACGTGGTCTAGTTTCCGCATAACCTGTTTGTCCGGATTAGCTGCTTGTGTGTGGACCTTCCCTCGAGTCTCTGCGAGGATAAGAGCCGGTACGTCATGTTTTGTTCTTGTCTTAGAAGTGTCGAATTTCAAGGGCAAAATTCTTTTTAAGGAAGGGAGAAATGTAACACCCCGATCTTCATTAAGTCCTAATCAAGAGAAATTAAGGGTAATTGAGATTAGTTAGAATTTAATTAAGTTTAGATGAATAAGTTTCTTCTAGTAAACCATTATGTGTTATGTGATCTAAATGTGTATGTATGTGTTTATTGTATGTTAGGTGATTTATTTGTGCTTATCGTGTGATATGTGATTTATGTGTATGTACATATGTGTAATGTGTTCATTATATGATTTAGGTGCATATGTGTTTTATTTGATGTTTAGATGATGCATGAGGTTAGGAGTGATAATGTAAAGATTATAGCACGAGTCGGGACGTTTTAGAGGTGTTTTGGGCTTCTAGAACGGCCCTGTAATCGATAACCATCCCGTGGTAATCGATTATTTCCCTTTTATTTTCATATCTGAGCATTTTTGCTTATTGTAATCGATTACAGGTCTGTAGTAATCTATTACAGTCTGTGCTGAGAGCGTTTTTAGTGCGTTTTAAGTTACGTTTGGGCCCCACGATGATGACTCTAAACCATGCACAACTTAGTCACCACGAGAGAAATCCTAAATACCACTTCAGAAACATCAGAAACACCATTCTCTCACCCTTGTGCCTCCATTGCTCTCATCTCTCTCAAAAACACAAAAAAGCCATAGCCACTCTAAACCACGAAACCCTTATTGAAACTCATCCGATCAAGAAACCGATCAGATACTCCTAATCCTCACACGAAAACACATCTTTCTACCGATTCCAAATCATCAATAGGAGTCATATTCATCACCACACCGTTCGTGGGTTTAGAGAGAGAAAGCTAGAACGAGGGTTTCTTCGGGATATGATTGTCTCTACGTAATTCATATAATTTCTTCAAGAGATAGGGGTTTTAGGCATTCTAATTGCTTTGTATTTTCGTTCATAATTCTAAATATTGATTGAATCATTGTTGTTGATCGTTTTTCCCATTGAGATTCAAGAAAGGGTTATATCATAAAATATATATTTTTTACTTTTTATCATTCAAATTATTAATAGATAATAAATATCTATAAATATAAATTTTAATTACAAGAACATTTATATATATTTTTTGTAGTCATGTTCGTCTATATCTATCTATTATTATAGAAACTACTATATGTTTTTTTTTATAAATGATAATAAAATATTTAGGAACTTGAAAAAATAAATACTGTGCAATTTTTTTACAATTAAGTTCCACCTTTTTTTTTTATTATTATTTAGTTCACTTTAATGATTTTTTTTGTTTACTATATCTATACTAATATATAAAGTGGATACCCAAGTAAAACTGCTATTTTGGTGTCCACACTCATTCACCCGATTAAACCTACGTGGACTAATGTAAATCACAAATCTTGATCAATAACTTCCCTCACACGGTTACTCCTCACCATTTGAAATATCCAAAACCAACTCCCCCAATCAGTTTCTTTCCACACAGTTTCCAATCAATTACAAAGAGACACCAAATCTGACCTCAACCTTCCATCTTCCCCAAAATAATGGTTTCTCTCTTCTCTTCCCGGCCTCTCGCACCCCTTCTCTTCCCCGCACGCCGCTATGCTCTGCTTTTCTTCTTTGATTTTTTCGTTTGGTATTAAGGGAAAGGGACAGAGAAGATTGGTGGTGTGAAGTAGAGGATTATGAGTGCTGTGAAGAGGATTGGCCACACGAACATGATGTGGATGAACACATTTATTGGGTTGCTGTGGTATGCGCCGTAGAACGCGAAGTGCTTCACCAGATCTAACAGAGACATTTTCGGGAATTTTTTTGAAGGATTCGATCACGGACAGGGAAATTCAATTGTTTGGATTTAACACCTTGGAATTGGGGATTTGGTGTTTTGTTGTTGCCGGCGAGGAAAACTGCCTCGACCGAGAAGAGACTTAGCGGAGGAGGAGTGGCGCCGACAACCGCTGCCGCTGCCGCTGCTGTGCTGAGATGTAAAGGCCGTCACCGCACACCATCGTCGTAACTACTGCCTGCCCGAGGCGAGGCGAGGCGAGACTGAGGAAGGAGGAGTGGCGCCGATCGCTGCTGCCGCTGCTTGACCGAAGTGGCAGGAGGGAAAGTGGCCGCGGCTGCTCCCTGGTGGTGAGTTTGCAACTCCCTCTGTTCTCTATTTTTTTTTGTATCTTTGTTTTTTTACTGAAGATGATGGTGTTGATGATTGATAGAGGAGACAATGGTGGAGGTTGAAGATGATATTTGTTCTGTTCTGTTTTGTTTTTTTTTTTTCTTTTTGATTCTGATTTTTTGGTTTTTTTTGTAGATGGCGATGGTGAATGGTGGATGGTGGATGATAGATGGCCATGGTGAATGCTGCGATGGTGGATGATATTTTTGGTTTTTTTTTTTTAGATTGTTTTATTACTGTCTATTTTGGTTTTTTATTTGAATGAATGTGATAAAATTGGGAATGTTATGGTTGTATTTTTTTCATTTAGGCCATGAATGATTTCTGAAATGCACTCTGATTCTATTATTGATGTTTGTATCTGAATTGTGTTTTTGGGATTGAACTATGTGAGTTGCATGATATTGTTATGAGAAAAGGTCCTTCGATCTACATGAAAATTGAAATGTGGTTTGTGCTTGGTAGTGTGTCTGAATTTGGTTTTGTTTGTATTGTGATCACAGATAAGACTGATGTTTCTAATGATATTTGGTGAGAATTTGTGTTTGGATTAGATGGACATAGGTTGTGCTATTCTTTCTTTTTCTTCTTCCGTTCTATTCTTTAAATTCTTTTTCTTCTGTTCCGTTCCGTTCTGTTCCTTCTCTTTTTCTTTTTTCCTATTCCATTTTGTTCCATCATTTTGATATATCTAATTTTAATCTATTTTGTTTTGGCCTGTTTGTTGTGTTTTATTCTATTCTTCATTTCAGGTTTTATTTTGCTCTGTTCTTTCTTTTACAGATTGCTCCATAATTTTGTTTTAATCCGGGACTGAAAACTCATCGAAACATTGGTTAATCCGGCACTGGAAAAACCGGGGCCTGCAATTGATGATCTTCACAAGCTCAGATGCCCCTAACCCCAAGGCACTCAGCAGAGAGAGCTTTGATTGAATTTGCGCCCCATCAGAATTGCGCAAAGAGGGGCAACGTGAGAATATTCTCATCAAGTCATCATCACAACAACCCCATTTACTCAAAACTTCAGTAGCATCAACCTTTGATTGCTTTGAAGTTTCTTGCTCTTTAGCTTTGATTTGGGTCAGGCAAATGGTCGAATAGGTGGCGTGCGTGAACACTTGCAATGCTTTTATACCTATTTTGTTTGAAAATGACTGAAAAAGATTTGACCCAGATGTAAAAAACCGAAGCATTAGAGATTGTTTTGCAATATGCTTGAAAATTTGAATATGGTTGCACAAATGGGGTGGGATAAAATTTGATAATTTTTTCCCTCTTTTTTTTTTTTACAAAATAGGATTATTAGGAAGCAGATAGAAATACGCAGTGAGAATGCAACTACTGCAATTGTGAAATAAATGAGAGTGAGTTTGTGATTCAGGAATTCCAAGAAACAATTATTAGAAGGTAAGAGTATTGGATTGAAGAATGTGAAGAAGGAAGAGACATGTTAAAGGAGCACATGAGACAGAGAGAGGAGAAGAAAGAAATTAGAATTTAAAAAAGGGCTTTGTTTATTTGACATGAAAATATGTGATATATGTTATATACAACATATCATATATGGTGCGTGTGCATAATATATAATATATATAACATATATTATATATTATGCACAATTTATTGACTATTTTAACTAATTTTTTTTATACACCAAGATTTTTCAATATTAATATCAATAAATTATATTTTCACTCATTCTCTCACACATTATTATCACCCGCAACTCGGACAAATAATATCATGCATATCAAGTCGTATTTCTATTATTTTAATGAAAATGAGTGTAGTATAATGAGAGTGTAAAAGAGGGAGCTAGACATGGAAATTCTAAAAAAATAGGAAGGAACTATTATTATTAGTTTTCTCTATTACGTTCTCTTATTATACATTTACACTACACTCATTTTTGTTAAAGCAATAGAAAATATAATTTCAATGATATATAGTCTTTATCTATACTTCTATACTATATATAAAGTGGATTAAAAAAATAACTACCTTTTGGTGTCCACACTCATTTGGGTAGTTATTCTTTCAATTTTAGAATTAAAAAATTAAAAAATATAAAACATAACTACTTCTATTTACATATTATTTTTTTACTATTTATTTTTTTTATTTTATATAAAAAATTAAAAAAAGTAAACAATATTAATCGACAATAAAAATGCGGCTTGGCGGGCACGGAGTGCCCGACAAGACGCTAGGGGAAGAGTGTTACGTAGGAGGAGAGTGTTACGTAGGGGAAACAATAGAAAAGCGACTTGAGCGCTAAAATTTTTTACTAGTACGTTGGACGGGTTTTAACTATATTTTTTGGTTTTTTTTGTTATTATTATTGATTTGTTAAACATATTAATTGCATTGTGCAGTAGTTTCATTGTTATGTTATTAAAATTGTAGTTATGAAACATTTTAAAAGAATATTTGATCGTCATTGTATGGTAGTCTCATGAGTAGGTAAAACTATTGCTGCCATAACATTAATTTCGTAAAAGCATGGTATGGTAGTCTATTGCTGCCAAAACTATTGCTGCCATAACATTAATTTCGTCATTGTATGGTAGTCTATTATTACTATTAACATTATTAATATTTGTATTATTATTAATATTATTAATATTATTAAAGTTACTATTATTATTAATATTATTTTAATAAATATCATTAATATTATTATAATAATTAATAATATTATTATTATTATTATTATTATTATTATTATCAATACTAATATTACAAATAATATTAACCATATTATTAATATTATTAAAATTACACTCCCTCGAGTATTAGTTTCAATTGTTTCTTGGTGATGTATGAGTGCATAGTGTGCATTTTCAGTCATTTTGTATATATAAGATACTGACCGGACATCGTGTATTTGTAGAAATAATTTAAGGGGTAATTGTAGCAGTTCTACGATTTCACTAAAAAGTACCAAATGTGTCTGAAATCGTAGCACTGCTACAATTTCAATGCAAATCACATTTGTGATTTCCACTGAAATCTTAGGAGTGCTACGATTTCAGGCACATTTGGTGCTTTTTTAGTGAAATCGTAGCACTACTACGATTTACACAAATAATTCCAAATTCAGGACATGTAGTGGAATTAATGTATCTCTCACTCCATTTGTAGAAATAATATATTTTTTTTATTTTTTGGGGGAAAAAGTCCTAATAATTTTAGGTAATTTATTAGACAATTATTTCTATGAATAAATGTTTCTAACTTACTTTTTTATGAAAGAATAATTTAACAAATATAAATACAAATAATAAGACACATGACTTAGAGGCAATTTTAGAAGATATAATTTTCTAAATTACTAGAAGAGCAAAATAATTTATTTGATACTCATTGAAAGAAAGAGGAAGTGAGTATAGTATAATATATCACCTTGGCTTGATGTACATCAAGAATACACATCCATCGTATATTCATTGTACAAAAAGCTCACGTAATACGAAAATCGATGTGCTCGTACTATTCACACGAAAATCATTTTCGCATGTTTGGTGTGTGCAATTGTGTATGTTTGGTGTGTGCATTTGTCCATTTTTGGTGTGTGCATTTGATTATGTTTGGCGAGTGTATTTCTGTATATTTTGTATGTGTCACTAATATGTTTGATGTGTGCATTTCTGTATGTTTGATGTGTGCATTTCTGTATGTTTGTTGTGTACAATATGATATGTTTGGTGTGTGCATTTTCTGTATGTTTGATGTGTGCAATTGAGTCATTCAAGTAAAAAATTTAAAGTTATTGTCTTTCATTCTAGGTGAAGAATTGGTTTGAGCCTCTTAGTTTAACTCCAACGTAGACCCATCAAATTATATAACTGTGTGATAATAAAATTGAACTAAAATATTAAAAAATATATTTTATTTTTGCATATATAACCTTTTTTTTTATTCTTACAAATAGTCCAATAATCTTCATCTTTCTCTAATTTCTAATTGTGAATTCTCATTCTTCTATGCCACATTCACTTGGTTATATTACTTGATATAATCCAAAAATAACATATGTTTACATAGATTTGGTCTATATAATCGAGCATGAGTCTCTGGCCTCATAACCACTTTAATCTATAAAACATTGAACCTCTATAATAAAAGCTAACAATGTCAATTCATATTGAGAGAAAAACAAAAATCAAGCAACAATTTTTTTAATGTAATTTCATTATGTCCATATTAAGGAATGGAAAAACAATATAATTGAATCTTTCCTATTTTTTATTAAGGATTCTTTATAAGGTTTTTCTAAATTATTGAAAATTGAATTGTTTTTTGTTTCTATTTTTTAGGTTAGGATTTGATATTTAGAATTTAGAATTTTTATCTTCCATTTGTGATGTGAATTATGGTTTCTGAGTTACTCTCTTCCATTATCGTTTTGAAACCATTCTTTTTTGCATTACACCAAAATAGTTCTTAAGGAACCATCAATGTATGAATGATTATCAATAAAAAGAGAAGAGAGAATGCATATACTATGTGGGTGATGACTAGGTGCGTGGATGGTTGTGTGTGGGGTAGGGTGTGTGGGTGTTAGAAGTTTTGCTCCAAGTGGGTGATGGGGGTATAAGTGAATAGTGTGATGATGTGGTGTGAAGATTTGAGTAATGTATGAGACTCTCAGAGTTAAAATGCACTAAAATAAAGGAGGTGAAATGTGTTTAAAAAAATAATTATTTATGCAATATATTTGTATATATCTTTTAATATTGTATTTCATTTAACTTTATAATTATATGAAGATTTATATTGAAGCCAAACAAAAGGGGCTCTATGAAATCTTACATCTTCATTCTGATCCATAAGTTTTTTAATGTAACCCACAATTTTTTTATTTAATTTGATTTCATTATATATTTTTCAATACATTCTCTCTTTGTAATATTAAATACTTCAAAATTAAAGAAAAAACGATTTGGAAGGTTAACAATTAATTATCTCTTTAATTATAAAAAAAATATAGTTTTACACATACCAAACATAAAGAAAATGAACACACCAAATATATACAATTGCACACATCAAAACATACAAAATGTACACACCAAAACATATATATAGAAATGCACACACCAAAAAACTGCAGAAGTGTGTAGTAAACAATATTTTCGCATTAAATACACACATTAATTTCCGTACCACGTGAACCTTTTATATAATGAATATACGGTAGATGATATCTGTGATGTACGCACAACTTTATTGATAATATGAGTACCTTTTAAGAAAAAAGTGTATATTGTTTTCTATTATGTAGTTATTTATATAAATATAAATTTGTTACACATATTGCAAATCAATATATAATTAAGGAATATAATAGTATTACTTAGTTATTATACTTAGTTATTATACTTAATATATGTATCACACAACTTTTATATATATTAGCGACTCGATATGCACTTCCATGCCTGTCAAGTCTCTTTTTTATTTTTTGATTAATATTTTATAAAATAATATTATTTAATTTAATTTTATTGATAAATTTTTATATAAAATAATACTATTTAAATTAATTAAAGTTCTCATAAATTTCATTTTAATTCATTAAAATATTAGTATAAAACATGAATAGAAAGAGAGAAAAAATTTAAATAATAGAAGTTACAAATGGCGTTTACTTTTAAATTTTTTTTAATTTTTGTTTAATCTATATCGAGAGACCAAAAAGTAACCAACTTTTTGGATATTCTCTTTATAAGTAGTATATATATATATATATATATATAGGGTGTATCTAGTGAGAATGCTAAAATTATATGAGAGCGAGATGAGCAAATCTTGGCCATAAAATCATTCATGGATGGTCAAGATTAAAAGATTTTAAAAAGTCACATGACCACTTAAAAATGTCACATGACTCCATGTTCTAATCTTGACCATTCAAGTAAGATCCAATGGTCCAGATTTATTCCTCTCACTCTCATCCCTCTCACTTGATATGTCCCATATATATATGAGATTTAGCATTCTCACTAGATACATTATATATATATATATATATATATATATATATACACGGAAATTCTATTTGTACAATGTGAAATACTCACAACGTAACTTTGCACACCGTCTATTTTGCGTAACTACGCGCTTTCCTTTTTGCTTCTCTTGGTTCTTCTCTTCCTTTTTTTTTTGCTGTTCATCTTTTTATTTTTTTTTCCTATTCTTTTTCAATTTCACTCAATATACTAATTTTTTTTTATATTAAACTCTATTTCTTTTTCTTCATTACTACAAAATCAATAATATTCTCTCTTTTTAGCTTCATTCCAACTTTTTTTTAGTCTATAATAAAAGAAAATTCATATTTTTTGTACTTCTTATTGTTTTATATTTTTTTCCACAAATTCATTATATCTATGAGTTTATAAACAAACAGTAATATTCATACGTGAAAATAATTGTTTTTAAAATGAACACGTATTTGTTCATCAAATGAACACATTGTATAATGTTAAATGAACACATACATACATAATTACAGAACACATTCCTTACATAAATTCATTTATTTTTGTTCAGATTCACAATATAAAGTGAATACATATTTATACTGTAACTGAACACATATTACAATGTAAAGTGAACACACATATATATATATATATAGTAACTGAATACATTATACAAACTAAAGTGAACACATACTCATATTGTAATTGAACACATAATACAATATAAAATGAACACATGCATATACTCTAACTAAATACATAATACAATGCAAAATAATAAAATTTATGAGTTTGAGATATTTTTATAAATAAATATGTTCACTTTTCATACTTGAATGTATTCATTATAATGAATAAATGTGTTTATTTCAAATAATCAAATGTGTTCATTTGCTATTTAAATATGTGTTCATTTTATGTATTGGAATGTGTTCGTTTACGCGTGTACTGTACACGGCGCGTCCGTGAGAGTAGTTATACGAAATGTGCACTTTTCAATCTTGTTGTCTAATTTCTGCATTATACGTTGTATGTATTCTACGTTGTACACCTAGCAGGACTATATATATATATATATATATATATATATATGGATCTTTTGGGGGGCGCTATTGGGCTCCTTGGTCCTAACTAAGCTCTACCATTGCACTCCCTTGCGTGATTAGCTGGTGTTAACATCTTTGTTCGCACAGGTGCTGAGGTGATCTACGATGAATCCCTACGATGAAGGGAGATTGATAGAGGAGGTTATCTACCTCCATTCTCTTTGGCACCAAGGTCCTCCTCCACCTCCAATTCCACTACTAAACACTCTTCCCCTTCCAATTCCACCTCACAACACCACTCAACCCCCTGGTCCTTATTTCCCTGGATTCCCCTTTCAGCTTCACCGCCATATCCAGCAACCCACAATCAGCCCTATTTCCACGCATGCATTGGGCACCAGAGCACTCCCCCCCACGAGTAACACCGCGTTCAAGAACAAGAAAAAGAAAAAGAAGAAGAACAAGAGAGAGGACCCTGCCAACAAAGTTGCAGAGCCCGACCCACCACAGAGTCCGGGTCCGGAGTGGCCGTGCTTGGGTTCGCCTGATCCACCGGCGACAAGTTGGCCCACACTGAAACTGTCCCGTTCTGAGGCTCCTGCCGTGTCACCCCAAGAGAAGGAGAGGCTTGCTGGGTTGCAAGTGCAGAGCATGGCGTGCCAAGCTTTCAGGAAGTTTTTGTTGGATAATGGCGATGATGATGATGATGACGATGATGGTGATGAAGAAACGGCTGATGATGAAAGGGAAGAGTTCAAGGGTTTCTTTGTGAGGATTTTCATGGAGGAAGATGGTTTGAGGAGCTATTATCAGAGGTGTTTTGAGAGCGGGGTGTTTTGCTACTTGGTTTGTGATGCAATTGGAAAGAAGAAATCTGGGAAGAAGTTTAAGGGTTGTGTTGGTCTAGTTCAGCATTCGATGTCAATATCCAGGACGGTGAAGAAACAGGCTCATAGAGCTTTTGGGCAGGTTGTGTGCAAGGTTCTGGGTTGGGACATTGATCGTCTTCCAACGATTGTGATCAAGTCATCTGAGGCAGAGGTAACAAAATGATCAGTTTGAATTGTGATTTAGTTTTGGGAGAGGTTTATTTGGTCAACCTCAGTAAAGCAGATTTAGGTGTTATAGGTCTTTTTTAAATATTATTAGAAGATAAAATATGCAAATTTGTATAAACCAAAGATTCCTAATGCAAATTGGCAATTTCAAATTTGCTCGGTGAGCCACAGTATCTCTGACTTCATTACAAACCCTTGGAATAGACAAAGCCTTAAATAGTCAAACTCAAAATGAGGCGTAAAAATAAATTTCATGCTCAAAATGATATTGACATTAGGACTAAACAAGATGGAAGGTTTATCATAATTAATGAATTGACCGGAAGCCCTTTCATGGAAGGCTAAAAGATGAGTAACTTTAGGTGCAGCCATAGTGATTCTGATACCTGATTGTTGAATTAATTTCGGCTTGGTTTTGCAGGGATGATAGAGGGTCTCCTTGTCTTAACCCCTTTGTGGTTTAAAACTCTCTCAATGAAAACCATTTACTAATATCTCATATGACACTTATGAAATACATCTCATTATAAGATCAATCCATCTTTAGAAAAACCAATTTTTTTCATAGAAGTCTCAAGGTATTTCCATTCGACACTATCATAGACTTTATTAATGGCAAGCTTGATAGCCATTAGACCATCCTTACCAAATTCCTATTTTTAATAGAATGTACCATCTCATAGGCTATTAACACATTTTCAGAGATATCTCTATTTCTAATAAAAGCACTTTGAGAGTCATAGATAATATGAGTTAGGACTATGGATTAGCTTAAGTCTGTAAGTCAATTCCTTACTTGCTACCATATAAATGACATTGCACAAACAAATTGCTGTGAATTGGGTCATATCCTAAGACGCTTGATCTTTGGAACAATTGCTTTTGTTGGAACAATTTGAAAAACCGCCTCTTCAACCACGAGCAGTAAAAAGAAGACATAGGAAACCAGCCAATCCTTCTGAAATTCTGTTATCAAGCTCTTGAAGTACATACTCTCTGAATCTGTTGCATATGATGTAGTAAAAAGATTTGAGAAATGATCTCTTGTAACTTTTTCAATCTCATTATCTCCCAAGGCCCATTCACCATTCCCTTTCAAGCTTAGAAATATAATTTTCGTCTTTTTTGCTGTTTCTAAACCATGAGAAAAAGAGGTATTCAAAATCCCCTTCCTTAAGCCAGTCCACTCTAGATTGTTGCCTCCACATAATCTCTTGTCTTTATAGTAACTCATTCAGATCCTTTATGCAATCTCTTAGAGCAGTAGTGTTGTGCTCAGATGGAGGCTGTTTTAACAGTCTATCAATGTCCTTAGAGGCAATGTTTATTTGATGGTTGACGTTTACAAATTTTGCTTTGCTCCATGCTTTTAATTCTAGTGAGATCACCAATAGGGAGTCTCCTATTTAATCTAGGAAGTTATTGGTCTTAAGTTTTTCCAGCCCCTAGAAATTATGTCTTTGTAATCTTTCTCTCTTTGCCACATGTTTCCAGACCTCAAAGGTTTTTCCGTTTTCCTAATTCCTTCTTGTTGGATTAGTGTTTAATAAGATTGGCAAATGATTTTAGTGTGATGATATTAAATGTTGGACCTGTGCCTCATTCCAATTATCTAGCCACTACAAATTTGCCAGCAAACGATCTAACTTACACTGACAGGGTGTTTGGAAAGGTAATGAATTAGACACCAGGTAATGAACATTTTGAGACACCTCCCTAATATTTGAACATGTGAATGGATGTCCATAGAACTTCATGTCTTGTAAACCACAGAAAATGATAGCTTCTCTAAAATCGTCCATTTGTCTTTGGTTTTGTGCCTGCCTGCCTCTTTTCTCATATTGATCTACGATTTTGTTTAAATCTCCTCTAAATTACCCATGAGAAATTAGAATCACCTTGCAACCACATCAAAGCTTGCCAAAAATTTCTCCTTTCCGACGCTGTAGGTGCACCATAAAAACCTGTAGTCTCCACATTGAATCCTCAGAAGCATGTTGAATAAGAACATCTATCAAATTCTGTGAGCTTGATATGATTTGATATGTTAATTATTAACATCATGGGTTCGTGGCAGCCCTAATCCACTGATAGGATGTATGGGCTAGTATACAAGAGGAGGGAAAAAGTGCAGCAGGGAATAGAGGTGGGAAAAGGCTCTCTAACAGCTAAAACAGGCAGTAGTTAGTTAGCTCAGGTAGTTTATGTATAAATAGGAGAACCTAGTGTAAAAGCATTCATTGATTCATTTGTATGCAATTCTTAGAAACTTTGAGAGACAATCTCTCAGAGGGAGTATTTATCCTTCTGTAATTCGATTAGGGTTTGGATATTCCCCCAATCCCTGTGATCAATAAAGAGGTCAATCATTCCATACCTTGGCTGATCCTGTCATTCACTTCTTCTATCAATACTGCTGGTACCAAAACCATAATTAAATCTAAGATGCCACTTAATTCTTTCAAACTCCTCATTTAGCCTGGTTTCACTTAGAAAAACCACATTGGGATTATGTTGCCGGAATTGCCATTGGGTTTAGGGTTTAGATATTTGATTTTCATAGCTGTTGGTGAAGTCAGGATTCCCACCACGTGTCTGCACTCTGCAGTAGATTCTGTATAATTTGTGACTTCGTTAAAATCCATTGTTCTTTGCTGTCTTCAATCTATTTATACCCTGATCAACATCCATATCCTCACACTACGAGAAACTTGACAATTTGCAGCAGGCCTTTAGCGGCGGTTACTTGAAACCGCCGCCGCTCTCCATCGAAAAATAATTTAGCGGCGGTCAGTGTAAACCGCTGCGCTCATTCATTAAAACAAGGAACAATCACAAATGCCCTAACACCCCCAAATTACAAAGCTCACGGGAAGAATTAACTCACTCACGGACTCACCCAAAATTGGGGTTTCACTCACCCTTCACAACCATATCTTCATCCTCGCACTCCGCCACACCCGACAGCTCCGCCACTCCCGAAGGCTCCGACACACCCAAAGGCTCCGCCACACCCGAAGGCCGCGCCACACCTCTGTTGTCACAGTTGCTGGTGGCACTGTTCTAGTTCATCTCACCACCACTGTTGTCACGGTTTGCTGGCAGCGCTAAGTGTCTCCCACTGTAGACCTCAGCTCCTCTTGTCGTTCGTGTTCTCACAGCCTTTCTCTGGCACGACCACTTCATCTTCTCAACCACCATCTCCAAGATTTTGAAGGTAAGGGTTTCTGTTCTAGTTATCTTAGGTAGCGTTTGATAGCTGTCCCAGGACACAAAAGATAGAGACTGAGAGGGACTAATCCTGTTTGGTTTATGAGACAGAGACACAGATGGACAAAAATTTGTGTCCATGGACAGAAAAGACACAAAATTTGTGTCCACTCCAGAAGTGAATGACTGAGATGGACTGGTCCTTTTAATGAAATTTTATGACCAGTATACCCTTCATCACTTAATATAATTTTCATTATGTATATCTAAGATCATTTTTACATGTCTTTATATTATGTCCACTATTATCAAACACAATACAAAAATATTTTTTGTGCCCTGTCCACTGTTACCAAACACCACATAGAGACACAGTCCCTTTGTGTCTCCGTGTCTCTGTCTCCACTGTCTTAGAACAGCTACCAAAACGCTACCTTAAGCTTCTTTATTCATCTTCTTGTTGTTCTTACAGGCTTCATGATTTTGATTTCATGATTTATAAGATTTGATGTTCGTGCTCTTTCAATTTGATTTACTGTTTTGAGTTGAAAGCTTTTGGATCCTTCTCTTTGGTTGATGATATGCTCTGCTATATAGTTCTATTTTTGTAATATATATTTAAATTGATTAACTCATGCCATTTCTGAATTGATTTGTCTAATACAGCATTAAGCATGTAAAATACTTATAATGTACAATTTGCAGTTGCAACATGATAAAAGTAGGAAAAAGGGTGTTTTGGGTACCATAACTTGAAAAATTAATTAGTTTAACATACTATAAATATTCTCCTTTTGCAATTTGTATAAAAGATAATTAGCTATGTTATCAAAGACTAAATCATAGACAAGATATTGGTGGTTGGACATATATGCTACAAGTCTGTAACATTCTGCTATTTATTGTGTAATATCACACATAATATATGCTGAAAGTCTGCAAAATTCTGCTATATCTTGAATTTTTAATTAGCTTCAACATCTACAACCCCTTCACCATAGACAGAAGTATGCTTTTTAAAATTTTTAAATTTTTGGGAAATTTCCGTAGCTATATATAGGTCCACCTATTCCAACAATCCAGTAATGTAGACATTGCCATGTGAATGATGAAGAGAACAAGTTCTAATTTAATTTGCATACTCACAATGTAGTAGCTAATAGTGTATATTATATATATATATATATATATGTATATATATATATATATTTTGAGGAAACAAAATGACCACCACCACCTCATCCTTCATGTGTTTAATTTTATTGCTTTTATTTATTATTAAAGTGAGTGTGTCAAATTGGAAGAAGAATATGAAGAGGTAATAGGAAACACCTATTGAATTATATGCCAATAGAAACAAACAAGACAAAACTGCAGTTGTTAAATGCAGTCAAGTTTGAAGAGAAAGAAATTAAAACTAAATGAGAATTCCTTGAAGTGGTTGTTCTTGTACTGGAGAATTTAGATATGCTTTCATGAGTTGTATTAATTCAATGATTAAAAAGCACGTACTATCTTGCTCTATTTTGTTGGGTGTAATTTTAATTAGTGTCTTTTTATTTAATATTTATTTTCATTTTATTTGGATGACAAAGAAGAATGAGAACATTGAACATGTATCAGCAAAATTATGAACATTGACATTGTTCTAATAATATATATAAAAAATCTAATAATATCTATCAGCAAAGTTATGAACATAGAACATAAAAGCACTGCAAAAAAGAAATAAAAATATCTATCAGCAAAATTATGAACAATGATATTGTTCAAGATTTTTAATGTATCATTCATAATTCATTCAAGATAGTAGTAATGTTCATAAGGTTTATTATACCTATCCTAGTTCTTTCTTTCTGTCTATGAAGTTATTATTTGCAAGCTCAATTGTACAGCCAGATTTAGGTCAATTGTGTGATGAGTCTCATTTTCAAGTGCCATAAAAGTATAGTGATTAATAAAAGCTCATTTTCAGTTATGGCATCCTTTTCTTAAGATCATGATATCGTGTTACTTTTGGTGAAAGCTGTCATCCAAGTGCTAATTTTAGAGGAACACTATGGACCAAGTATTGGATGGACATTTTTGAAGCACTTTTGAGTTCTAAATTTTCAACTATTGGGCAGTGGTCATTGATGCTACACTTGAAATTCACATTTCATTTATTTTGTACTTTGGTATATATAAGGTGTTTGTTTTGAAGCACTTTTGTGTTCACCTGAATGGATTAATAAAGTTCTGTTTGATGTGAGAATCATGTTAACTTCTAATAAAGCAATTTTTGTATGTATATTATTGGTAGAAAGTTAGTCAATTAATTAATTAATTTCAACCCTCTTGATTGTGTATATTATTTATAGATTAATAGTGATAATAATTAAACTTTTAAGGGGCTGGTCATGTATGAATTTGCTAGTGTTATGGAGGCTGGCTCTTCTCACTTATCATTTCAAGAAACAGAACACTTATAAAGTGGTTATGGTGCAGTGCATGATGCATCGTGTGGTAGCCTGGTTTATTGAGTTAAACCTACAACCTAGTTTTATTTTATGAAAAAGAAATATTGTTGTTGTAGATTCTAGAACTTAATTGTTTCTTTCATATTTATAGAGATTTTTTTAGAGTTATATTTCAATCCACACCTCTCCCGATTGATGTGGATTGAGCACAGGAACCACAAAATTTAAATTTACATGACAAAATTAGTAGTTTGGAAATAACACTAAGATTAGCAAACTCTGATAGTTACTTAATCAATTACACATTATTTATAGTTCTATTTGAAGAAATAGACATTTTTTCTTAGTCTTGACATGTCCCTCTAGTCTCTTATTATAATTTATATTTTGTTCTCTATTTCAGGTTAAAGAGACATGGAATCACTAGCATTAACAAGACCGTCTTCTTCTGCTAGTCGTGAACCGGAGAATGGACAGTCCAACACTTACCTTGATATTGTAACTTAGTCTTAGGTTTATGTAACTTTCCTTAGATTATTGCAAGAAAGACAAAATATTTTGTATTTTGCTTATTGAATTTACTAGAACCTGAAAATCTTAGACATGACTTAAAATTTGAACAGTTTGCCTAAAATGAGCAAACACATTTATATTATTGGTGTTTATTTGTAAATTTAGATTTTTGAGTTATTTACTATCACTTTTACTAATTATATGTATTATAAAAGAAGTCTCACCTATATAAAAAACCAAAAAAAAAAAAATAGTCTTTTATGACGGTTCTAAACTACCACCAAATGAGCAAAAAAATTTATGCATTTAATTTTGCGGCGGTTACTGTAACCGCCGTTATATTACTCATGAAATAAAAAAAATTCGAACCGCCGCTAAATCCTTGCAATCTCTTTTAGTAGCGGTTATGTTAGTGGTTACAAAAACCGCCGCTAAATGACCTCGTGACGGTTGAAATCGCGGCGGTTAAGCAACCGCCATAAAGTTTAGATAGCGGCGGTTGCAATCTTACCTTTTTCTTGTAGTGCATGTCCTTCCCTAAAGCTTTCTCTATTTCTCTTGAAAATTCTGAGTATGTGATTGGTGGTTTCTGCCTTCCCTTCTCTTGCTCTATGCTTCCATTTCAATCCTTTATCTTTATTTCCTGTCACTGTACTAGATTGTGTCATGTTCCTACTTCCTCTTTCATTGCACTTGAGAATTGATAGGGGTATAAGTGGCTGAGTGTTAGAGCCTAGCTAAGTGGTTTAGGAGAAGTCTGTTATGGCAGCTGTATTCTGTTATAGTCTGTTATGTTAGCTAGGATTGGGTTGTGTGCAGTGGAAGTCTTAGTGCTGCTATATATATATATATATATATGTACTCATGTGTAAATCATTGATTGAGATATTGAATTCACTCATTCGTTCTTAACTCAGCTTTCTTCTCTCTCTTCTTCATCTTCTTCACCTACCACTGACTAAATCTTCAACATAATACCTCATTGACCATCCAGGACCCCAGACATTTCCATTCTAAAACACCCACTTCTTGCCCCAAGACCTACACACAAAATTAGAAAAAGACTTTACAACAAGGTTGGTACTCACATCCAACCCTTACCCCTTAATGTGTGTTTGTGAATTGGGTTTTGGAGAGAAGGGGAGAGGAAAGAAAGACTTTGAGCGATTTTATTATGTTTGAGTTGCATTGGTATGGAAAGGAGGTGCTTGAGAGTTTTTTAAAACACCCCTAAAACCTCCAAACTTCTGATTTTTAAGTTCCCCCAATTTGAGGTTTTAAAACTCAAACAAAAGGAGGTCATTGTTGGGCCCCAAGCAAAAATAAAGCAGAGAAAAGAGCATACTCAAAATTTTAACGTGGTTCTGTACCTCAAGACCTACTCCACAGCTTTTGAAAGAGCTCCAAAACTTTTTTTACTAGCGTGCAACTTTAAAACGGCTGAAGTTGAAAACCCTCGTTACAAATACATTACATGAGAAATTCCTATAAACTACCCATACAATGGGTCACTCCCATTCTTAGAGGATATCTCAACCATACAACCAAAGACTCTATTTATAAGTCAAAACAAAATCAATTGACTTCAATCTTTTCGATGTGGGACTTTGGATAAATACCCAACAAATCCCCCTTAATTAAAAGTCCTTCCAAACAACACAACATGTTCCCCCCTCAGTGCGGAAGCCCTTTTGAGTATTCAATGTCGTTAACTGGAGATTTATGCTCCCTTTACTTGGATCGCCATAACTCCACAAGACATGTTGTCCGACCTGCACAATGTCGGGAAGACTTTCGACGCAAGGCACCCCCTTTTGGATCCATGACTACTATTCAAATCAATACTCCTTTGAGGCAGATCAATCTACACAGTTGAAGGTGTTCATTGTATCTGACTCAACTTTAACTAGATACTTCCACTTAGGCATCAAATAACCAAAACCACAAAATAATCCAAATTCGAGAAAACTGACCTAAAAAATGGAACCAAAACGTCAAAATTAGTAAGAACCAACCTCTTTCCAAAAATAGCTGATGTGGCGACCGAGACACATTGTCGTGGCGCTGACTGGATGATGATGTGGAACTCTCAGGAGGTATTAGGACCCTCGTCCTCTTGCTCCTTCTTCTCCTGCTCCCTAGGTTGGAACCTCATCTACTTGCTCCTTCGTTTTCTGCTCCCTAGGTTGGAACAAGGCTCTAATACCACTTTTTAGGTCCCAAGCAAAAATAAATGAGAGAAAAAGAGTATACTGAAAATTTTAACATGGGTTCGGTACTTCAAGACCTATTCTATGGCTCTTGGAAGAGTTCCAAAACTTTTCCATTAATGTGCAAGCTTTGAACGGCTGAAGTTGCAAACCCTCCTCATAAATACATTATATAAGCAATTTCTATAAACTATCCATACAATAGATCACTCCCACACTTGGAGGATATCTCAGCCATCCAACCAAAGGCTATATTTATAAGCCAAAATAACACTAAACGACTTCAATCTTTTTAATGTGGAACTTTGGATTAACATCCAATAGTCATCTCATCTAAATTTCTCCCTTCCCTTTCCCTTCCTTCCTCTCCAAAACCTTTTCTTATCATTCCCTCTAAACTCCCAAACAAAGCCTTAGAGAGCACGGCGTGTGGGACAGAGCCAATATTAAGGAAGGGTGTGGTGTTACAAGTAATAACAAATTGTAATGATCAGGTTAATTTTCTATGCACTAATATCAAAGCGATTGTATTCTTTGGTGTCCAATGTTACCATTATGTTATATACTAATGTCAGGATAAAATTGTGAACAACATTAGACTGGAGCAGTTTTTCGTATTACCAATGTCTCCCACAATTCACTAACTTCATGCTACTGTTCATTCGTTAATTATTATTTTCTTTGCATTTTCTTACTCTCTATTTCTCTTCACTCTATATTTTGTAATTTGTATAAAGAAAACAGAGGTACTTCAACACATTGATCTTGATCAATGAGGCAAAAGCAGAATTAAAAGTAATCAAAATAAAAATATGAGACTAATAGGTGCACATCGATGAGGACCGACAAAAGCATAATTAAAAGGAATCAAAATCAGGAAGAAGGGTATCAATCGCAAAATTGGATTTACTCTAATAGGATAATAAGCCTTCAAAATTCTGCTGTGACAATTTGAAATCTAAAAATGTCTCCTGGAGACGTTTTCAATTAAATATGGACATAGAAAGAGAGAAAAATACATATGCTGGCTCTTTAACTTTTGTTTTCAATTTATGTGATTTGAAAACTCTTAATATTCTGATGACGGTAAACTCATCAATATGTCAATATAAAAGGTTTTTTTTGACAAAAATGTTTACGTGTCAATTTTTTTTTAATATATTTTTTGTCTAAAATGTCAGTTACTTCTATTAAATCAGTAATATTTTTTTAATATTTTAATAATTAATATAATTATCTTTTTCAACAATAATTTTAATTCTAATTTATTACAATTAATTGTATACATTTAAAATTCAAGAGGTATACATATTTGTTGATCAATATAAATTTTAGCACAAATTTTATTTTTTCATTATATCATATTTAAGTTTATTGATGAATTTATATATAAAAAATGTATGCTAATTTATTGATGAATGTTTATTATTTCATCTATTATGATTTTTAAGTATGAGAAACATTTTTTTGAGTGTATTACAATAACCCTGCAATCATATTTTTGATAACTTTGTTTTTAGACTTATTTGAAAATTATTTGATTTTTTTAAGAGTTTTTTTTTCCCACTTTTTCCCTTTTACTTAATTTCCATGAAAATTTAAATGATTGAATTTTAATGATTTTTTATTTAATTTTTGTTAACTATATTTTTTATTAAATTTTTTCCATTTCCTCTATTGATTATTTATTTCGTGTGTGTATTTGTACGAGAAGAAGGAGGGTTGAATCGTGTTTTATTTGAAATCCTTTTTGAAAACTTTTGCTTAGAAGACACACTTAGAAGCAAGACATTCTAGGTAGCAACAATAATGTTTCTTAGAACTTAAGCTTTTTGAGAAACTTAAGTTTGTTTTCTGAATAAACTTTCCTTCTAAAAGTTGTTGATTTTAGAAAAGTGTTTATGAAATCACTTGCTTACTTAATTTAAGAAGTTATATCTTAAAAGATTATTTTCGGAAATTGTTTTCAAGAGATTGTGAAGATATACGAGATTAAGGAGAAGAATTTTTGTTGAGAGTTCCTTTGATAGTGTCTTTTTTGACAACTTCACCTTTACAATTTGTAAAATATTTTTGCTGCCTCACACGAGGGGACTTTTCTGCCTTAGACAACTTCTAAGGACTTCTGTTTCTAACACTCGAGAACTTTCTTTGTCTTTACAACCAAAGGACTTTCTGCCTCACAACTCGAGAACTTGACTTGCCTTCAACAAAAGGACTTATACAATCCGTTTGAATTTAAAAGATTTCTTTTCAAAACATTATTAAGTACTTAGACGTAGCTAAGATTAAATCTTGATAAACTCTTGGAAGTTAACTTGCTTAGAGCAAGAATAAAACAATTACAACTCTAGAAGATTTTACAGGTTTTACAATTCTCAAGTTCAGAGAAGGTTTTTGAGAATTTTTTTTTAAGTTTACAAAGAAATTTCAATTTGACAAAGTTTTTGCACGTTTTCTGGTTGAGAAATCATGCATTTAGAAGCAGCGGAAAACAAAAATTTTACATGCAATTCCCTCCCATAGACCCTTGTGAAATATCATAAATCCTATTTGATTTACCTGTTGAAGCGTGATAGCTACACGAAATGAGCTATGTCAATCATTCTGACGCAATAGCAGTGACAGCCTTTAGAAGTCCACACAGCATGTAACACCCCGACTTTTATTAAGTCCTAATTAAGTGAGATTAAGGGTAATTGACCTTGGTTAGGATTTAATTCGGTTTGGGTGGATAAGTTTCTTCTAGTCAAACCCTTATGTGTGACGTGATTTAAGTGTGTATATATGTGTTCATTCTATGCTATGTGAATTACGTGTGTAAATTATATGTCATGATAATTATCTGTATTTATGTGAGTGTTCATTGTGTGTGGAAGAGTATGTTGGATGCATATATGAGTTTTAATTGATATTTAGATGATGCATGAGGTTAGGAATGATGATATAAAATATTTATATGAGTTGCATGATGTTATTAGATAATGTTAGTGTTATATATTATTATTTATTTTATTTTATTTTATGTGCCTATGTGTGTATTTTAATTTATATTTAAATATTAGAAAAATTATATAAGCATTATAGTATTATTTGGGGGGATTTGGAGTGTTTTAGTAATTTAAGTGACGGTGGCTCCCACAATGACTCTTGACCTAGTCACTCCCTATATAAACACTAGTAACCCTCTCCAACTGAGAAAAACACTCTCCTCCTTCTTTTGAGCCGCCATAGCCATCTTTCTCTCAAGAGCTCTCTAAGCCATTGATACTCCAAACCACGAAACACCCATCAAACCTCACCCAATCCAGAAAATAAACTCATATTCTTAATTCTCTCATCAAGCTGGAGCTTTCTACCGATTCCGTTTCTCCGTTAAGAGTCTCCGGCGTCACCGGACCGTTCTTGAGGCTAGAGAGAGAGGTTTCCAACGAGAGCAACGTCGGGAAATGGTTTCTCTTTGCATATTTCGTGATTGTCTTCAAGAGGTAGGGGTTTAGGCATTCTATTTTCATGCATATTGATAATGATTTTATGAGATTAATGTGATGGTCGTTTTTCCCATTAGGGATTTTTGTGTCTTATTATTATTATTATTATTATTATTATTATTATTATGTTACGTAGATATATATACATATATACGCTAATGGCAGCGAGCTTCCTGGCATCAGCGTGAGCGTGAGGGAGCTTTCTATATATATATATATATATATATATATATATATATATATAGAAATAAATAAAAAGAAGAAAAATAAAAAAATAAAAAAAAAACTGTTTACTAGTATATGTATATTACTATTACATATTATTATTACATAAACTTATACCTATTAGTATATATATCAGTTAATAACAGGTAGATAACAGGTAGAAATAATAATAATAAAAGAATAATACAGTAAGAACAACAACATGTATAATATATGATATGTAATGATAATAGTATTAATAATGATAGTAAAGATGATAGTGAGTACGATAACATTACATAAGACAAAGTTAGAAGTGAATAAGATATATATATGATTTATGCATGATTTATATATGATTATATGAGCTGTAATAAATGTTTATATGTTATTATAATATAAAAGTATGATCATATAATGATATATGGTAAATATAATTATTGTATGAGATATATATGTTATACTAAGTATATGTATTGCTTTTATGATGTCTTAAATTGTTTATGTGATTATACGATATGAATTATGATGAAATGCTCTGAATGAATTAACTCTTTCACCCAGTAAAGGTTAAAATATGTTCTGAAAGATATTCTGGTGCTCTGAAAGATCTCTGTTAACTCTGAAAGATTTCTGATAATTAAAAGACGTTCTGAAAGATCTCTGAAACCCTGAAAGATTAAAATACCCTGTAGCCTTCAGCTTGTGATGAGTGTTGTAGGGAGGGGTGGCATCCTCGGCTGCAACTCCTTCACTTGAGGAAGGTGAACTGTACCCCCTATTCCCCGTATGTTTTAGAATGAGCTCATACCTAGGGGCCGGGTTGTAGGAGTAAGGATGGGAGGGAGGTTTTGCCATGTCTGACAGATTTAAAGTAAAAGTTAATGATAAGATGCTCTGAACGAAAGTCCTGATAAATGTTCTGTTATGTTATATTTCCCCTGATTGTGATAGAAGCACATAGTACACTACACATGGACCTTTAATTATGATATGTTATACGAATTAATAAAATGGACAAGATACACTTAGGTAAGACGTTCCGGGGAAAGATTGATTTTCAACTTATATCCGAATTAAACTCATTCATGCTTCACTTATTTTATAATTAAACCTGGGGCGGCTTCCTCTACTGAGTCACTTCCCAGTGCTCACCCTATGTTTTTCTCACCTTTTAGAGGAGCAGACAGAGCAGGATATCGGAGCACACGAGGAGCCCGTGCAGACTTAGTTTATGATGTAGTTCCTTAGATATCAGAGACATGTTTTATTTCCTTATCAGATGTTATGACTTTTATGTTTTCGCTACGTTTATTTATTTATTATTTTTTTCTGAGTCCGGACCTTTGTTAGCCGGCAGCTATTTATTTACTCATATTTATGGTGGAATCTCATAGGTCACAGTTTTTGGCTTATGGGGTGAGACCTAGTATTTACTTCATGTTTGTTACTTGATGGGAGTTATTATATGATGAAGTATTTTAGTAGATGTTTGTATCGCTTATTATTATCGTTGTATTTATGCGCAAGGCCCTTATTTTCTATACCGCAAATGATTTTCGAAAATTTACTCCCGCCTATTTTCCGCGTATTATATTTTAAATATAAAGATAAAACATGATAACAGGAGGTAACCCTTATGAAATGGCCTAAAATGACTTAAGCGTTAAGGGCTATCTAGTAGGGTGTTACACAGCAGCTATGGCCGTCGCACGTCCATCTTGATACTCCTCTGAGACTCTCTATGCTAGTAGTGAATTTTAGAGAAAACAGGGATTAACTTTCTCTGAGTGAGAGAGTGTGAATTCAAAATTCTTGTGTGATGTTAAGCTCATATGTGTTGTTATTTATAGCCAACACTCCACTCTCATCTCATAGAAAACCTATACCTAATTTGTGCCTTATTGAGCACATCTGATGTAAGCCCAATTTAATTAAATTAGTCAGGCTAATTTAATCTAATTGAGCATCAATTTAGAACTGCTTTAGTGTGTGACTCTCTAGGTTCTTATAACATTGACAATATTATTAAATATTATTTAATAATACAAACAGTGAGCAGTATCTAGCAACACATTACTGTTACCCAGGTTATAAGAAATTCAACGGTTTGACATAACCTTTACGTGACCGATGTTATTGTACAATTCAATCCATTTGTCCAAATATCTAGATTTAACACAAGCATAAAATTAGTCATCTTGTATAGTTAAATCATTAGTTTCTTGATTACCGAGTAGACTGATAAAATTAAATGAGATTAATGTCACACGTTAATTCATTTCAGCACAGCCATACATTTACCCAATCCTACTCATCAAGGGGCCACAAATATATCTCTCGTAATGTGAGAGAGACAAATCCTATCTACGTTACTCACATCTACATACATGATTCGCGATATGTTCAGTAACCGACTTCATAATTATCTTGTTACGGATAACGTTTGACAGTATTAAAACATACAGTTTCTCATGTAGCGGATTGCAATAACTTCAAGTCGAAGGATCACATGTACCATCATCACTATGAGAATCACCTATGACATTCACGTTACAATTCATGTGGTGTTCTCACGACGGGTCAATCCAGTATACTACAATCATACTTATGCGTAGGCTGGATATCACATATGTGAGAAAAAGGTTATCAGTCCATACACATACTAGTCTCAATGTATTACTGTTGTCCTGTTGTTACAGTAATACTCGACTAGGAAAATTTAAGAATGAAGTTTCACTATTAAGTCATGTACCTAATATTTGATATTTAAATAATTCTATTCTAAGGACTTCATAATGTTCATTAAAATAAACAAACAATTAATGAATGAAATGTTTCATATATATATAAATATATAATATAAAAAATGTCATAACATCGTAATAAAAACGCAATTATGATTGCCCCTCTAGGGCATACACCAACATTTCTCAATCAGGATTATCGTACTAAACGTCTGCATTGATCTTCTATTTATAGATTGTTGAAATCCCTTCTAATGTAAAATTTTTTTCGAGCTGATGTGGCTTGTTGCTAGCTCAGTTTCTCTCAGAACGGCTCCTTGCAAGTCAGTGCGTTTTAGGGGTCTTTTTCAGAGAGTGCACAGTGCACACTTCCCTAAAACTTTGCTTTAGCCTTGATGAGAATGAGTCTCTTGACTTGAGTTCTGAGACTTGAACTACTTCAGAATAAGTTTTTTGAGTAAGACCAACCTTCTGAGTAGGTCGCCTTTTGAGTGAAGGTAGCCTTCTGAGAGCGAAAATCTCTTACTGCCTTTTGAGAGGCTTTTGAGAGAATTTTGTTCTTTTTTTTAGGGCAGTATTTTCGCCTATCTTCTGAGACACCTTTAATGTGCTTTTGAGCTTTTTGATTTATTTTATATATTTGAGGCTTTTAATGCACCTTCTAAGTCTCAATTTCAATTATCATTCTCATATCTAAGCTTTCTGAGCAACACTAGCACACATATTAGTTCCATATCAGTCAAAATCTTTATCTCACTAATAAGACTTGCTATCATTAAAACAATTTGTTGCTTCTGAGTAATTTTAAAATTTTAATTACTCATAGAAGGGTTCTGGAACTTACAATTTTTCTTTTTGATGATAACAATCTAGATATAAGACAAAAATTTTATTTGATATCAATGTGTTCTGTTTAAGTTTTTCAAACTTACTCAGAATACATTTTTTCTTTCTTTGAGAAAATAACATTGGTTTTTGAGAGAAACTTACGTTATTCTCTTAGAAGGCATGCAATATAAACAATAGAAAAATAATTGCACATTGTAAGAGAATTTGTTGCAATATAAGTAGATTTATTCATGTATTTTTACTTTCTATATCATTTCCAACAATTCTAACAGAACAAAATTCACCAACAACAACGGTTTTATAATTACCATCATCAAGAAAACTTAGGTGGGGTGTTAAGCAAGGAGCTCAAGAAAAAAGAGAGTGGTTCATAGCTTGGATAGGCAAAACTACAAGAGGTAGGGGTTTAGTTTAATATCTAATCATGTATATGTGTTTATTCTTACATAAGGTTGTGTAAAAATTTGAAATATGCAAGATATAGTTGCTGTTCTGAAACTGGTTTGAGTTGCAGGGTCGATACACGCGCTAGCGGCCAAACCATAGCCGCCTGAGCATACATGCACGCTAGCGCCCAATTTATAGGCGCAAGCAGACGTATGAACCTCCTCGGTCGCTAGCAGCCACAATAAGCGCGCTAGCGACCAACCTGTAGAAATTCTACAAATTCTGTATTTTTTTGTATTTTTTGTATTTTACTGGTTTTACTGTAGATATAAAATCTTAACTATTAAAGTATATTTATTATGTATATATATAACAGAAACAAGTATTTATAAATGAAAATCAATGATTTATGAAAAGGATTATATGTGAGTATACCTATGTGTATGTAAATGCATATTTACGATGATTATTAAGACACATATGATATGATGGATATGTGTGATGTGATGTACATGATGAATGCATAAAGAATATCCTGAGATGTCATGTGAAAACTCCTGGTTGTCATCACCAATACGTGAATGAAAGTGAATAAAACCTCTCTTCCCCACAGATTTCTAGTAGAGACTAGAGAGGTATGAGATCATAGCCTAGGGGTCGGGAGATGCAGAGGTAGATAAGAAAAGAGGGTGGTGTCATTCAAAGTAAAGAGATCATTACACATGACAAATGAATGAGTTATATTATGATGTCTTGACTTGTATTCGCATGATTAGTATTGATTATGTATTGATGTTTCATTTATGGATTAAATAAGACGCATATAGTTTAAGACACTCCGGAATAAAGATATGTTTACGAAAACACCATTAATATGGAATTTTGCATGTTACACTTATTTCTTAATATACCGGAGTGATCCCCCTACTGAGTCCGTGGGGCCCACTATATTCCACCAATATTTGTTTTTAGATTCAGACAGGGACACGGATACCACCGCGTGATGAGCGGTCCAGTTTTGCAAGAAGATCGAAGACTATGATGCATTGGAAACTTAGGATCTAATTTGAATAAAAAAGTGACAATTTTTTAATTAACTTTGCACAAGTAAAATAAGAAATGTATGTTACCTTAAATTTGTAGAATTTTTAAATATATTTTAATATCACTAATTTTTTATTTTTAAAATTTTTGCATAAAAATTATTTTAAATATTTTTCTAAAATTATTTATTGTGCTTAAATTTGTTTTTCTTTTGAATATGACATACATTTTTGTTCATTCAAGAAAGTTTACATTATATTATTTCAAAAATAATTAAAAGATATTCATTATTTTTACTCTATTAATTGTAATCTTAACTAAATTATCACTAAAAATAATTCACTTTTTGGATTAATCTAGTGAAAATGTACGCCATGGTTCTATAAATCAAGGAATAAATAATAACTGATAAATATTTAAAATAATTTTGTATTTAAAAAATAAAAATTAAAAAATCATTGAAATATAAAATATATTAAAAATCTCCAAAAAATTTAGGTAGCACACATCTTATTTTAATTGTTTCAAAAAGATAAAGTAATTTTGTATACTTTTTATTCAAACTATTAAAACACATAAAATAATAGATTTATTTTATTCTAATTTTAATATAATTTAAAATATTTAATTTTATTATTTTATATTAATTATTAATTTAATTTTTAATATGCATAATTTAAAATATGAAGATTTAAACAAGAATTAATAAATGATTTTTTAGGAATACTAAAATAAATACATTAAAAATGAACATAATAGACAAATGAGAGATATATAGAGTTGATTTAAAAATATTTAAAGGTAAATGTTATAATAAAGAGGATAAATGATGAAAAAACTAAATAAAATTTAGGACCAATTTTTCCAACAATAAAATTGTCAAGGACCAATTTATCTAAAAATGAAATTGTTTTTAACACCATTAACTTTTTCCATCCAGGAACCTTATAATATCTAGCTTTTAACATTGTCAGGGACAGTTGGAATATTTTCAAGACGCTGAAATTATGAGGACCACTTTGAGAGTTCACTCTAATTTCCAATGAGTTCACACAAAAGAGCAGGACAAACTCATGTACAAGCATTTTGTTGAGAAATTACTGCAGGAACAAAAAACAGGATCTCGGATCAGTTATTTTCCTTCAGGCTTGTGCTGACTAGACACTTCAGGAACACTTGTAGTAATGCTGCTACTGAATACAGCACTGCCTGGGGTGGTGATGGAATTTCCCGCTTGAACATTACTAGTTGTCTTAGCTTTATTTGCATCCACATTCATATTAGTTGTTTCAGCTCTCTTTGTAGCCACATTAATATTCTGGGGGACTATCGAAACTCTCATTTGCAGAACTGCTGGTATCGTTGTAATGTTTGGATTCTGCTGCTTCGGCACCGGTTCGGAACAACCGGTAATCCTGATACCATGCCCATTTGCTGGATTCATGCCAGTCTTCTGCTGATCCATAGTTGCTGTTTCTGTCACTGCATGAAGTTGCTGTAACCTGTAGTCAGTTTCAGGCCGGCGACAAACCTTCCTAAGCGGCACAATTTCCTGGAAAGAAGAGCCATTGCTTTCAATGGTGCAGATATATGAACGTTTAAAAATTTTACACAGAAATCTTGTAAAAGACATGTTTCAGCATTGTAAGTTCCATAAGTGAATTTATAACCCAGAAGTAAATTAATAGCTCAGAAAGTCAGAACAAAATTCTTCATATAGGCTCAAAGTCAATAACAAGCATTTCAGAATCAAAGAATGGAAGAATAATGTGATTGGTTTATTTTCTGTTTTCATTTTCTATTTTCATTTTTTAATGAAACAAAACCTAACATTTTCACTTGTGTTTTCTAATTACAATGAAAATGAAATTGAAAATAAGAAAATGTCAAATTCTTGTTTTGTATGTTTTCAGTCAAAAGTGTGAGAACAGAAAATGAGTTGAATGAAAATACCATGACTATTACTCACTAGAACAAGTAAACAACTTCTATACCTATATAAAAGAAAATAAAAACAGAAAATGAAAATGTAAACCAATCAACACCTAAGCTTGAAAGATGCACTACGATGCATTCTCCAAGTTCTAAAGCTTATGCTACCTTAGAATGATCAACATGATAGCCTAAGAAAGGTTCTGATTACTTCAGAAGGGTCTTCAAGAAAGAAAAAATGCATCAGAAGCTTTGAAAAAGCTCCAACATTACTTCAGAAGCACCAATCTCTCATAAGACATATTAGAAGGTTGGGAAGTCAACATTGAACACAACTCACTTGGTGCCGTGGAACAGTACATAAACAATGTCAGAAAAGTGTAAAGTGTTCATACACAGACCAACCTGTGACTACTACTACTACTTCTGATCATTATAAAAGATAAAATCCTACAAGATAAAATCAAATTTAAAATTGATACCTCTGACTGATCATGATCATAACGGCTACTACTACTACTTCTGATCATTATAAAAGATAAAATCCTACAAGATAAAATCAAATTTAAAATCGATACCTCTGACTGATCATGATCATAACGAACTAAAAATCTACAACGACAGCCTCTTACATCATGTCTCCGTCTTTGAGCATCAAGCACATGAGCATCAAAGTAAAGGGCTTGATCTTTACCTTCCTGCAGTGTCCAGAATCAAAACTCAATCATAAGGTAAAAAGAGATGATCCAGAAAAGCAAAACAAGATTGGAAGATAATCAAATTAACTTTTTATTGGCACCTTGCCACAGATATTCAAACCTGAAAACAAAGTATGAGATCTCCAGGGAGGACTGCAACACATTCTGATGATTCACAAGGCAACGAGCGTGGCCTGACATTCCTTTGGACATTAATCCACTCATCTTCCTCAGGTCCAAAACCAGAAAACCTTACCAGAACTTCCTAAAACAAGGAGAAAGCTATAACTATTACATGATCTATAAATACAGATTCCTAAAACAAAAGGATGAAATGCACAACAAAGCACTGTCCATATTTCTCACAAAAATATGCATTCTCAGCATCTATCTTCTTGTCTTCTGCTATTTTTCTTTCAATACTACAAGTTACTATATCATCATCTTAACATAAAACTGTTGAATCTGATAGGAAAGTGTTAATGAAGAGCACATCCATCATTCACCCTACAAAACTAATGAATCATTTAATTCAATTATGACAGTAAACAAACAGGCTATTAGGGTTCAATCACGAGGAACATTGCACTAGATAGCTTCACATGGATATGTTGAGCATGCATATGGTCATAGGATTACAAGGAAATATACTAGGGAGGAAGGCAACTGAAAACCATATGAAATAGCCACGGGTTTCTTCAAACAACTGTCTATATGAAGAATCGACAGTAGTTTCTTAACAAAATTGTAGAATCAAAATCATCTAAGCCTAAAATTACCGAATCGCTGGTATCCAAATATCTCTGTGATAGGAAGGTACCCACATCGTACCTAAGAAAAAGAAGCCCATACGTCAGGTCCACAGATTTTAACTAAATAAGGAGGAAAACTAAGCAACACAGTATCCTAAACATGATTAAAGAGGAAGTACTGACCATGCTCCATCTCTTCCAGATTTAGCTTCAAATTCCATAACCGAATTTTCTGGAGTTACTTTTCCTGTTGTTGAAACTGAGAAGAACAAAATAAAGGCAATGTGAATAAAATAAATAAAATGATAGATGAGAACAAAAAGGCACAGAAGAAACTGCATGAAGTTAAACATTTTCCTGATAAAGATTTTTACTAATGACTGTTAAAGGTTTTGTTAATATATTATGTCTGTTGGTATGAGTTAGTGGATAATAATGATAGTTAGTCGAAAAGTAGTTGTATGTAGATGGATTAATTTAATATGTATATAGGTGGACTAAACTGACTATCCGTGTATATATATGTTTGTGCTGTATCTTCAAAATACGTAAAGAAAAATACACCAGCCCATTTTCTCTTATTTTAAGTTTTTTTATTTCAAGTGAGTATCAGAGCTCCCACTCGGAGGCTGACCACTTTTCCGCTGTTTTCTGGCCTTCATTGCCGGAATACTTGTAGCCTTTATTGCTGCATCATCAAGAACCTCCATTGCTGAAATAGAATACCAAATCATCTTCCCTGTTTCACTACTAAATTTTTTCCAAACTACCCTGTTTTACTATTGTGCCCACTTCCAATTTTTTTTCTTTCTCAACACCGTTTTCACTTCTGTTTCACCACTAAGTCCTTTTCTGGCGACATCTTCAACCACCCACCACCACCAACACAATTGCCACCACAAGATCGACCAACCCTTCATTGGACTCACAACATATTACTATAGCTAATGGTTCTTATACCGGGGTTTCATGTTGTGGTACCGTTCCCCTGCATCCCTCCTTACACCTCAAAAAAAGTGTTACATGTTTCGGGACTTTCAACTAATATTATCTTTGTTCGTAAGCTTACTAACAATAATGATTGTGTTGTATCCTTTTTTGCTCTCATTGTGTTGCTCAAGATCTTGCTACCAGGAAGAAGATTGGAGTTGCTCAAGATATTACCTCCTTGATATGCAGATTGCAGGTGGTCCAACTCTGAAGATTCTTTCTTCTTGTTACCAAGCAAATTTGAAACATGATACTTCTCAAAGTTTAGTTATATCACATGTGTCTTGGACATCCTCATTTCCAGTTAATCAAGTCTATGTTTCCATCCCTTTTTCCAAATGTATCAGTTGAGTCTTTTCATTGCCATGTTTGTCAATTTGCGAAACACCATCCCATGTCATTCCCATTAAGTTTTAATAGAAGTGATGAACCTTTTGCCTTTATTCATTCTATTGTTTGAGGTGCTGCTTCTTCTACTCATATTTCTGGCAAAAAATTATTTGTTTCACTCATTGATGATTGCACAAGAGTAACTTGGCTTTTTCTCATGAAAGAAAAATCAGAGGTTTTCCAATTATTTGTTCGATTCTATCATATGATTAGAACACAATATGAGAAATATATTGAGCGTTTATGCTCAAATAATGGTCGGGAATATGTAAACCAACAGTTTTCTAACTTTGTGAAAAATCATGGCATTATTCATGAATTGACATGTGTGGTCACCCCACAACAAAATGGTGTGGCTGAAAGGAAAAATCGTCATTTACTAGAAGTCACTAGGCATTATTGTTCAAGATGTCTGTTTGTAACTCTTATTGGGGTGAAGCTGTCTTAACTGCTTCCTATTTGGTTGATAAGGTTCCTTCTTGTTGCTTGGAAATGTCAAATGTCAGTCCCATTCACCTTATATTGCCATATTTTCCATATCCCCTTGTCATGCAGAATCCACAGTCGCGCGTGTCTTTGGTTGTGTTGCCTTTGTACATGTGCACTGTAATCAATGCAGTAAACTTGATTCTAGTGCTATTAAGCGTGTTTTCTTAGGTTATGCTCGAGATAAAGAAGGGTACAAGTGTTTTCACCCATCTAGTCGTCGGTTCCATGTTTGTACGGATGTCACCTTCCGTGAAGATGAGCCTTTCTTCTGTCCTCAGCTTCATGGGGAGTATTTATCAGAAGCTTTGTCATCTAAGTCATTACTGCCCGCTTCTTTTCCTCTCTTATGTACACAAGAGTCACTTATCCATCTTAGTTCCCTATCTAACCTTCTCAAGAATCAAATCCGTCTGAAGCACCACCACCTCAGTCTGATGGGAAAAGACTTGATACACCTATTCGGGTATATCATAGGTGAAACAAACTGCAACTCCAAGAGTCTGACCTTGTGGAAACTGATAAGTACTTAAGGTATTAGTTCTCCAATCCCTAATATTTGTGATGCTAACTGAGATGACTTACCTATTACATTAAGAAAAGGAAAAAGGACTTCTATCATGTATCCTGTTTCTCAGTTTGTCTCCTCTAAAAACCTTTCCCTGCAACACTTGAGTTTTATTGCATCCATTGATTCCATACAAATTCCAACTTCAGTATAGGAAGCATTAAAGCATTAAAGCATTCTTGGGCATGTTTCTTGCATTAGAGAAGAGAAGACTCAACAAGATTCCAATGCATTTCTTTGGCTCCTTTTCCAAGTTCTTGCACCGTTTTTGCTTTTGAGATTGTTGTCGTAGATGTCTGGACCTTTCATTCTTGATATGGTCCTTGAACGCCAACAGTTGTTTCTTGAATTCTCTCCGATTGTTGTTGACGGAGATTCAAGTTGGTCTTTATCTCTTCCCACTAAATTTCCCAATCTACAACTTCGTTCCAAAATATTTCCAGCTAAATTGGCCGCAAATCTGGTTGGAAACGATGGAGAAAGGCCACATTGAACGCTAGCCATTCAGCCTTTGGATTGCAGCGACTCCAAAGTCGAAACCATGTCAAAGAACGACCCCTTAAACCCCTCTCGAGTCTCGACCTCTAGCAATCTTTGCGGCTCCGGGGTTCCTCTTGCATCCCAAAATCGCCTGCCACAAATGGCCCACCAATATCCATTAATCCCATCAAACATGGGGAATTCCTGCCCGGGCTATTATTTTCCTTCCACCATCAATAGGCTCCAAGATCCAAGAGCTGCTGATACCAATGTTAGAACCTTGGTAATGGCAAAACTATCCTCCTTTATTGATAACAATGAGGGGAATCCCCAATCCCTAACAAAGGCTACAATGGAGGAACTACCTCCTAGAGAGAATTCTCTCAATCTACAAACTAACTACTAAAGCTACAAGATACCAAATGAATGATCAAAGACTCCTAAACTATTCCTAGTTCTCCTTATTTATAGCCATACAAACCCACTCAACTCTGTCAACTTACTAACTAACTAATCCTTTATTAATGTGATCCTAACAGGTGCTGGCCAAATCAAACAAGGGGCATTGATATGGATACAACAACAATTAGAATTGAAATTTCCCACTGCAGGCATCAAAGTGAAACCTCATATTGAATCTATTATGAGAAGGATGAAAAACGAGTATGTTGCATTATATGACATGTTGAATACTAGTGGTTTCGGCTAGGATGATGTGAATAAGAAAATATTGGTTGAGAATGAAGATGTGTGGACTGTGGAGGTTCTAAAAAAGTGTAATGTTTCTTATTATGAGTTTTAATGTATATATGTTTCACTAATTATTTTAATAATGTTATGATTTCTTTGATTTTTTATAGAAAGATGCATGCTTAAAAAGCTATAGGAAAAGGACTTTTCCTTATTATGATAGGCTTGTTGTGATATTCGGAAAGGATCGTGCTAATGGAAATGGCGCCGAAACCCCTGCTGATGTAGTGATGGATTTGGATAGACAAGAGTTGGCTAATGGTAACAATACACCCACACTAGTTGAAGATCATGTGAATTTGAGTGATAATGATGACATTCAAGAGATCAATCATTCAACATCTATGAATCAAACTGAACAAGCTGCTAAAGCAAATGAGCGTCATGTAAGGAAAAGGGGATTCAATTGCAAGCAGCATAAAGGAGTTTGGCAAAAATATGGTTGAAGCTTTAGAAGGTACATCCAAAAGGTTGGCTACAAAGTGAGTGAAGGACTTCCATGATGAAGCAAGGGCTATTGCTGATGAACTAATGAAAATGGAAGAGCTAACTCCTAGAGAGCGTAATAAGGCTGATCGCATGCTGATGCAGAATCCCAACCAAATTTATTTATTTTGGGGGTTTAAAGGTGAACATAGAATATAGTTTGTCAAGGATTTAATTGACAATATGTAGTTAGCATATTATAGCTGATTAGTTTCGGAGAAAGACTAGTGTTCTAAGATTTAATTAAGAAAATTTGAACTTACAATCATGTTATTTATATTTTGGAAGTACTTTTAACTTAGAACTTTTTAATAAAATTGATGAGACTTTTGTTCCATTGGGACTTTGGTTAATTGTGCTATTATTTATAAGTACCTTGAATGATGGATGTTTTCATATGCATGTTTAGTAGAAAATATTACAAGTTTAAGAACATGTAGAATTTTAATAAAGATGCCGTGTATGAATATCTTTGTCCATAAGATTATTTTTAATCAATTTTAAAATCAATGTTTTACATGTTTGAATATATGGGTATTTTTGTCCATAATATTATTTTTATTCTGTATTCTTATAATAACGTAAGAAACACTTGACAGGATAATATTATACAGTCATAGATAACACATCAAACACTTGATATGATATACTATCAGCTCTTATACTATCATGTTTAATACTATCAGCTCTTATGCTATACAACACATCAAACAGGGCCTTAAAAATGATAAAGTCATTTGAACTATAATCAATTCATTGAAAATGAGTTTACATAGAATGAGTTGTCATTCTTCAACAACAAAGAAATTTTGAGAAAACATGCAATCCTCTGAATATTGTACTCAAAGCTTAAATTACATAGATAACAACAATCTCATGAGGGCTTATGCTGAAAGGGATGACATGTTTAATTTGTATTACACGTTACCAATTAGTTAAAACTAGTCAGCAATAGGCATTGTCAATCTTGTAAGAATGAACATTTGCAACATTTTACGGTTAAAAATAAGTGTTCATTTATAATTTATTCATGGGTATTAAGAAAATGATTGGACTTGTCTTGATTAAAGATAATTTCATGTGAGTGTACCAAGATACCCCTATTTAATTATCTACTATCTTCCTCCCCCATTACTAGTCACCCCTTACTATTTTGATTCTCCCTCTTTCATTTATTAAGGGTATTAAGAGGAAATAAATATTAATATTGCATATATTTCTGGAGTGGACAATAATTTTGGAACAAAAATAATTTGCAAAGTGAACACTTATTTTGGACCAGAGGGAGTAAAAGTTTTGGAGCTGGCTAGTAGTGCTTACTATATTGAGGAAGTATCCACAGCACATTCCATATATTTGGTTAAAATTCTAGGAACAGTACTTATTCAAAAGTAGAATAGAAGCAAAAGTAGAATCATAGACAGAAGCAAAACCTGAAGCAGCTGCTGGTTGAGTGATATTCCTTACTGGAGCAGAATCATCCCGAGGCATAGGTGTGATATTTAACTTTCCAGGAGTCTTATTTGATTTTGCTCTTATAGCATAGCGCTTATTTTGAAACCAATTCCAGACCTATAATAGAGAATGAAGATAAGAAAATGTTGTGTGAAAGATACTTAAAGCACAACATAACATAACTGTCATACTTGCTTCATCTGCACTGTAATCTTGCCCTTACGGTCTGGTGATTCACTACAAAAAAAAAATTGTGGTTCATAATTTTTATCGTGCTTTTCAAGAGCATACTTCATATTACTTATAATCCATAAAATACTTAGGACTTAAGAAAAACTTGAATAATTGGCATACCTGAATTTCTCTGCAAGAGCTGCAAGAATTTCACGCGCTGGCATAGCATAGTTGTGTTCTTGGAGAATAGTTTCCATTTCTGCTACCTATACAGATAAACAATAGTTTATGGCAACACCTTGATGGAAAATCTTCCTATTGAAAATCTTACCATTATGCATTATAGCATTTGTGAGGAAACCAAGCATGTGATGATTGAATTTAACCATGAGATTAGTGCGTGACATTGGAAACATAAGAGTCTTTGGAAATAGCTTTACTGTTAACTAATCTTCTGCGTCCTAGTGACTTTATTATAATGGAGCCATGTATCTATGGCAAGTAACCTAAGAACATGTGACTTTATTATAATGGAGCCATGTATCTATGGCAAGTAACCTAAGAACATAATCTATTCGGCCGCACATTCAGTTTCACATTTCTTCTCTCATACTTTTCCACAAATTTAAAGCAGTATCAATGCGCACCCATTTCAACTTCCTAAGGGTGTGTTTGTGAGTTGGGTTTTGGAGGGGAGGGGAGGGGAGGGAAAGACTTTGAGAGGTTTGGTTGTGTTTGTGAGTTGCATTGATGGGGAGGAGAGGTGTTTGAAGGATTTTGAAAACTCTCCAAAATCCTCCAAACTCCTCATTTTCAAGTTCCCCCAATGTGGGAGATTTTAAAACTCATAAACAAGGAGATGTTATCTCCTCCAACCTCCTCCCTTCCCTCTCCCTATCTTTCCCTTCAAAACCTTCCCCTCTCCTCCCTTCCAAACTCCCAAACAAAGCCTTAAGTAAATTAGGAACTTCATAAATCTAAACGCACTCAGAGTCCATATATTCCGAATACTACAGTATCCCAATACTTGCTACTCAATTTTTTTATGAGCTACTCTGATAGGGCAGGGAGGTACGGCATTGTGTTTAGTAGAAGCAATAAGATTGAAAAAAGGAGAAAAAGAGGAAGAGCGAACTGAAGAAAGGAGCTAAGAAGGCTAAGTTGGCGTAGTTATGTCTCTTCTTGGGGTGAAACGGTCTTAGCTGCTACCTATTTGATTAAAAGGGTTCCTTCTTGTTTGCTTGACAATGTTAGTCTCATTCAACTTATGTTATATATTCCTAATTCCCCTTCCGCCCCTGTCATGCAAAGTTTACAACCTCATGTCTTTGGATGTGTTGCCTTCGTCCATGTGCATCGTCATCAAAACAACAAACTTGATCCTAGAGTTGTTAAGTGTATTTTTGTTAGGATGAAGGGCCCATACATTGCTGAAGGTAAAGTGGCAGGGGTGCACCATACAGATAATGGAATGCAAACTACTGAAGGAGACCCAAATTCTGTTAGCCTTAATGGACACGTGGAGGGTGATGCGCATATTGTGGGACCAAGGAGGAGCAACAGAAAGAGAATTACAATAGGCTATTGGAGGATTTAGTCCATTAGGCATGATTTGGTATTGATTCTTCTCTTTCCCTCTGGCTCCATTCTGGAGATATTCTCTAGTTATGCTTATTCTATCATTCCTCTGAATTCTGCAGGTGTTGAAGTCATTTGTGAAGGCTCTTGCATACATTCCTCGTTTATTCCTTTCTTAAGTACCATTTCCTTAGCTGCTATTGATATTATAAGCCACTGTCACTGTTTTATTCCTTTTTGCTGCACTTGCTCCTGTTACTGACATATAGAATCATAGAATCACTTAATTGTTCCCTCCTACTCTTACCAATTTTCTTAGGGTATGCTCCAGACAAAAGGGGTTACAAGTGTTTTCACTCATCCATTCATCAGTTCTTTGTCACTATAGACGTCAACTTCCATGAAGATGGGTCCTTCTTCCGTCCTTTGCTTCAAAGAATGACTCTATTTGTAATGCCCGAATTTTTATGTGTGAAAAATATGATAATGGTTATTTAGTATGAAATTGTGATGGCATAATTTGTGATAATAGAAGATGAATTATGAAAGTTATAAGCCAGTTATGAAATTTAAAAGTTTAGTTACAGAAAGTAAACAAAAGAATTTAAAGATTTAAAAGTTTAGTCACAGAATGAGATGAATCCTAGACAAGATGTATGAGAATTGATTTAGCTACCATTTCCCATAATTCAATGCTCAATGCGCCAGCCCAAAATTCATATAACTTGAGCATCAAGTACATACCAACACAAACGAAATGTCAACAATCCAGAAAACCACATATAATGCATATGAATTCCAGAACTGAAATAAGAAAAAGCCGAGCCAAAATTGACAGCCCCAAGATTTAAAAAAAATACCTATGTAGAAAACCCAGTTGATTTAATCACCACAACATTAAAAAAAGAAAAAGGGCATAAAATAACGCACCCATTATCCAGAAAGCGGAATGCATCTGAAGTTCAATTTGGAGAGAGAGTTGGAATGGATGAGTACCTCCGGCAGAGTGAAGCGGAAGGCGGGACCTCCATTACTGGGTGGGCGACCCATGAAGAACGAAGCGAAGCGAGGATTCTGTAATCAGCGGAGAAGAGAGAGTATACGTACGCGTGGATGTTGAGTTTGGATTCCGTGAAAGTTGAGTGTATTTGATCTTGAAATTAGAGATGTCATAGAGAGTAGCTTGTCCTGCTTATTCCCGTCCCGTTCGCCAAAAAGGGGCGGATTAATATATCAAAATGGCGGTCCGAAAAAATGAGACACGTCCTGCTCAGCTTGCCTAATTTTCTTAATATATAATTTTATATTTTATTAGGTTACTATCTAAATTTTAATTAAAAATTAAAAAAATATTTAAATTTTTGAACAAAATTCTATTATTTCAATTAAAAATAAATTAGTAAAGTATATAATAATAATTACTAAATTAAATTTCATCAAACATAACTTAATCAACAAAAAAATCATTAGGTAAAAATAGAGGTAGGTTTTGTTGGGCAGTCTAGACTTGTTGAGATAGAGTTTAGGTAATTGGTTTGATGGGTAAATGAGTGGGTATTGGGTATTTGGTTTAATTTAGGAAAAATGATAAAAAAAAGCGGGCTAAGCGGGCTAGCCCGATCCCGCGCCGTTTAGTCTGCAGTAAAGCGGGGCGGGCTTTTTAAAAACGGTGACCCTAAAATTACAGCCCAGTCCGTTAATTTGGGTGGGCTAAGCAGGCCGACCCGGCAGGCTTGGCCTGTTTTGTATGATTATCAGACACCATGAGATATAGAAAAACTTACCCGAATCCATTTGGCAATGGATTGATATGACTTCAATGCTCTTCTTGATCTTCTTGTGTTTTCCCTTCTCTTCCTTCATCTGTTCTCACTTCTTTTGATGGTCAGAGAAGCTAATCAATTTTTTACGTTCCTTCTTTGGAGTTACTCTTCTTACTTTTATAAAGGGTGATGGAGAGAGTTTTCTTTTATTATTTATTAAATAAATCATCCCTTACTAACTCTATTATACTTTTAAAAAGTAACAATCATCACATTGACTCTCTTTTATTAGACTTAGTCATATTAGTTATATGGACCATAATTATGAATATTATTTAAATATTCTTACAATCTTCCACTTGGTCCATGTGAAGACTTGAAGATTCTATTATCATAAGAGCGCGTTTTTCATTGAAATAATTAAGTCATCATCCTTACTTGAAATTGAATCAATTGAATCATGGTGGTCCATGTCAATAAGCGACATATTTCTTTCATGTATCACAATTAATTCAAATCAAAGAACTTTAATTTAATCAATGTCTACTATAATCTTTGATTTTAAAATATAATATGTTATCACACTAAATAATACATGTACATAACATAATGTAGATAACGAATAAAATGAGCAGAAACATAATTTTAATTGAATTCACAAGTGTCTGAACAATAAGAGCAAAATAATTATGCATATGCATACATATCATACTGAACATCCCAACAAGGACTTATCCATGATACTCATCTGTCTTACATGATCAGAAAACGTTTTGGGTGGCAAACCTTTAGTTAGTGGATCCACTATCATTAGATCAATGTCAATATGCTCTATTGATACTTTTTGTTTCTGTATTTCTTCCTTTACAGACAAGTACTTTAAATCCATGTGCTTTGCAACCTTCGGGTACTTGTCATTCTTTGAGAAGAAGACAGCTGCAGAATTATCACAGTAAATTCTTAGCGGCCTAGCTATACTATCGATAACTCTAAGCCCTAAGACAAAATTCCGCAGCCACAATGCATGAACTGTGGCCTCATGCCATAAATTCAGCTTCCATTGTAGAAGTAGCAATGATAGACGACTCTTTTGCACTTTTCCATGAGATCGCTCCTCCAACCAACATAAAGACATAACTAAATGTTGAACCAACCGACAATGTGCAACAAATGGATGTTGAATTAATGAACCAAATATGGTATCAAATATTGACTGTTGTAGCACATGGTATCAGATTAATTCTAAAGTTATGCTACAACAATCAATATTTGCCCGCCACACATTGTCTTTAGAAACACTTCATCCAACCTTATCAAAGGTCTACATCCTCAAAACCCCCTCTTGCAATAAATCCTTTGAGATATATGTAACTCAAGAACTCTTGGTTTGTAATTGAAAATTGAGTCTGGAATTTGAATATGGAAATTGTGTAATTGGAGCAGGTCTTTATTATTAGACATATTGGTATTATGATATTGAATTTGAAAAATTGTGCTACTGAAACGTTGCAAAAATGCTTCTGAAATATTGAAAAATAGTTGCAATAATATTTCTGAAATTGTTGAAAAATAGTTGCAAAATAGTTGTTGAACATTTAGGAAAAAGAAGGTGCTAAAAACAACACACACCACTTGGGAGGACTAATTTGATTCGAGATAGGTGAAGTGGAGAACTAATATGAGCTTCTACTTTGTATGCTGACACGTCACTTGCCAAGTTGGCATTACACAGTACATGTCAGCAAGATTTAACAGAGTTATCTAAGAAAATGACGGAAGGACCTAATTGATTCACGGAGTGCAAAGTGAAGGACTATTTTGAGCAAAAATAAAGTGGAGGACCAATTTGATTCATGAGTGCAAAGTGGAGGACTAATTTGAGGTTTCATTAAATCTTAAAGTAAAAAGTAATGGACCCACCACTTAAAATACAAGTTAACAATTAACACATTGTATTAAAAAACTAACATTAAACATTTTATTAAATTTTAAAAAATAAAAATATATATTTATTATTTTTCAAAAATTAAATAAATATAGATTTTAATGTTTATATATTTAATTTTATTTTAACAATTTTCTATATTAATTTAACAATAGTAATGAATTATATTATTATCTTTTGAAATAATGATTACATAGAAAATAATCATTAATATTGTTAAGTAAATATATATTTTTTAAAATAAAATTAAACATATAAATATTCAAATATATATTTATTTAATTTCTTAAAAAAATTAAGGATCTTGATTCGGTACCGAAAAAAATATTTTGTACAAATACCCAGCAAATATATATGTCAAGTAGTGATTGATTTATATATAAAATTAATTTAAATTTTTTAAATTTATATAACTGGTAACCTGTTAGGCAAGTAATCTTCAAAAATTAATTTAATTTATAATGATACTCTCAAACTTTATCAATATTTAAAAAAATAAACTCAATTCATGATCTGCAGCTAGAGAGAGTATTGTGCGAAAAAGAGAGGAAGAGAAGGTCCGATCGGGAATAAGGCGCGTCAGGGAAGGTTGCGACCACAACTATCGTGCTCCGTTGATATTGAATTATATTGATTTTATCATGCATTAATAGATTAAAGACACAATTGAGTACCAATACCCATCCAAAAATATTGGATACCGAATAAATGCCCTATATTTGAAATATAAATGCTTGAAGAACATTTTTTTAGCCAAAACAGCCAACGAAACTCATTTTAACACTTTTGGCCCAAATAGCATTATTAACCATGTGTATTTTTTTAATGGGCTGAGTAATTTAGGCCCAATTTTCTATTATTAACTGTTTTGACTTATTTTTTGTTATATCTCTAGCAATGCTCATTTAAAAAGAATATTTTAGTTAGAGTTAAAATAATAAAATCAAAAAAAGGTTGACGGCTTCTGTTAGATATATTAGTGTTAAAAAGATATGGTTGTATTTTAGATAAGTATGATTAGTAGTTAGTTATTAGTTTTGTAGCCTATATAAGGCATTGGTGATTGTAATCACTATTCATTCAATTCAATTCAATTTCATTTCATTTTCACATTTCTATCTCTCTTTCTTCTTGATCTTGGGGATGATATCATGGATTTTAACATGGTATCAGAGTCATTAAATCCTAATTATTTTTCTTCCGCTGTGTATTGAGCTTGCTTCTTCATCTCTTTCATGCATCAAGAATTCTAAATCAGAAGGGAGGTAGAATTTGGTGCTTTAGCATATCAAGAACCAAAATTTGTCAGCAATGGCAGCAACAAGAAGGGTGGAGAACGCTTTCCTCAATTCTTCAAGAAAAAAAAAATAGAAAAGAAAAAGCTCAAAATCATTCTTTCTTTCAAGAAATCCCATCTCAAATCTCATTCTTTCAGAGCTACTTTGTTTTGGGCTGCACAAGCTTATTTCTTTGGATAATGTTAGGGGAAACAGTGTTGTTTGAAAATATGCAAGCTGGATGCAGCGTTGACCCTGCTAATTATTTTGGTAATTAGAATGTTAACTCAACCATTCAATCTATCAAACGAAGCAAGAGAAATGGAAGCAGTTCTTTGGCTAGCCACGAATGAGAGTAATTGAAATTGAAGACTTACCGGCCAATTCTCCCGATCAAATTTTTTTTAATTTTCGTGCATTTTATTCGGATTTGGCTCTGCTCCGGTATTTTTCCTTGCTGCTATTTTTCTTTGTTAATTGTTAGATTCTTTTGAGAACATTTGGATTATTGCTGGTTGAAGATAATTACTTGAGAGCCTCTATTTCTTGGTTCTGTTGCTGTTGATTTGTTCTTCTATGTTCAAAATTGAAGAGGGTTGATTCATCATATTCATATATTGTACATTTTTCATACCTATTGTATATAGGGTAGATAAAAAAAAAAAAGTTCAATTGTATATTCTTAATTAGACTTTGAAAGCTACTGCAAAAAATAAAATAAAATAAAATTGGTAGATGCACGTCATATGACGTTAACCTTTCTTTGCGACGAGTATTGTGGAGACGTCGATGGATAGATCGAAGAGGCCCAAGAAGAAGGTCGAAGACATCCCGAACTACGAACCATTACCGTTGCTCGATCCCGAGTTGAGACATTGTCATACATGGAGCCGTAGAGCCCATTTTTGGAGCGTTATCTCGACCGAAGATCATCCCGGCGACACGACTTCTAAGTCATCATTTTCTCCGAGGAGCGGCATTTGACCAAAGATCATCCCGGCAAACCGACTCACTCCATTCTCATCATTATTGATATATCATTGTATTTCATTTGGATTGTAATTCATCTTTTAGTTGTATTACACTTTATTCCCAAGCTAGACATAATCGAAATTCTCTCATGCCTAGCTTGAGGGGGGTGTTAGATATATTAGTGTTAAAAAGATATAGTATTTTAGATAAGTATGATTAGTAGTTAGTTATTAGTTTTGTAGCCTATATAAGGCATTGGTGATTGTAATCACTATTCATTCAATTCAATTCCATTTCATTTTCACATTTCTATCTCTCTTTCTTCTTGATCTTGGGGATGATATCATGAGTTTCAACAGCTTCTGCTCCCTTGCGACGGATCTGTGAGCAGAGATGGCAATGTCGGGGATGAGAGGTCTTTATTAGCTGAGGTTCGAAACTCCCAAGATGGAGCATTGGTGCTTTATTAGCTAACTTTGAAGCAGAGGACAGTTTTGTCAATGCAAGGCCTAACTTGGGACACGAGTCCCCAAAAAGATCGGTATTTAAACAATAGAAAACAACTGTACTCTAGCAATCGCCTCTGATTAAACATTTGCAGAAGAAATAAACTGTGATTAAGAAATTAAGAACTGTGACGAAAGTTGCAATTTGTTTCATTTAGTAACTGCTTCATTCATAACATTCAAAAGTTGTACTAGCCAGATCACTCTAATTGAGTTAAACAAAATCAAAATTGAATTTGCCGCCAAGATTTGGATAGATACAACTACTTACTGGTGCAAAGTTAAGTGTACACAAATTATGCAAGTAATATTACATCCTCCCAATATGCAGAAACCACCTGCAATATCTGCTAATCCGCATATTTTATTAGGACAAACGAAGTTGCATAATCCACTATGTAATGCGGTTCTTGAAAAGGAAGCTAACATCTCCAGGAGACTTAGGATTCCTCTTTGCAGTAATCTGGAATTGTGCACCATCAGCAAGCATATGCTGCAGTACTCGTGCTATGTTCTTCGTGTCATCGATGCCAAGATGATGACTTCCCATCAATGGTATTTGCAGCTCCTTCATCATTGTAATCATTCCTGTGGCCTGTAATCCGTTACCAAGGAAATATATGATGCATTATGCTTTGGAAATTAGGATTAATTAAAAAAAAAAAGGAAAATAAAATACAGTCAGGCAGGTGTAATTCCATCAATGAAAGGGGTATAATTATTAATATTATTAAATGTTTCTTGTAGGGGATGAGCTGAAATACAGCTGAATCCAACCTTGTTAAATAGTTCATTGTTGCAACACAAAATAGCCGGTGAGAGCAACTACAACTAAAAAGCCAACCCAACTAGGTTTACTCTGAGATAGGTGTACCACAGACAGAACCTAGAAATAAATGCATTAGAGAAAATTTTGGAGTAAAAAGGTTATTGAGAGAAAGACGAGAGAATCTCACAAGTGGTTTGGGTATGTGAGGAGAAGGCTTATACTAGTCCCAGCACTCTCCTAAAGCCTAGTCCAATTTCTGCCTAGCCTCCCCCACACTCTCCATCTATATAATAGTATTTTCTGGCCCCCAGCATCTCCTGGAATCCTTTCCCTCTTCTGCTCAACAGTTAGTAAAAATGTGCACTCTCCTCCTACTCCCTATTTTTTATGCTGATGCTAGAAACTGATATCTAAGGATGGTGTTTATTGATTACTGATGGTATTCTTGGTAACTCACCAAGAAGCCCTACGAGAATACAATGGGTGAGGTAGAGATAGAGCTCCTCAACTCTACAAATCTAGCACTTTCTAATCAATTGACGAAAGATACTAACTAATCCTTTATTTCCTCCATTTATAGCTAACAAACTTCCCAAACTAACTAACTAATCTCCTAACTAATGGAATCCTAACATCCTCTCTCTATGGTTATTTCCTCATTTACCCTTTTCTTCCATTCACTGTAGTAATTGTTGGGTCTCTAACATTTATTTATTTATTTCTTGTAAGTCAAAGACAACCACGAAAAAGGGGGAGGCAGAAACCGAAACAAGTACTAGGTTTCACCCATACAATGATTCAGAATGCATAAAAATAAAACCACCTTTTGGACTTATTACAGAATCAAGAAACATCATAAAATACCTCTAGCACTACTAGGAACCAAAAGAAATATGAAAATAAAATTGCTAATAAAACACTCCAGCTGCTTGGTCTGCAAAACTAATGTAAACCTACCCTTGTTCTATTTTGGTTGTTAAAAAATTTTCATAGTCCTTTGTTACTTCTATCCTTATCAAAATGAAGAAGAAAACAAAATTGACCCACTATGCTCCAGGGTAATAGCTTAGAATTCATCAGATTAACTCAAAAACTTCTTAAAATTTTAGGCTAATGCTCCAAAATCTAAGTCTTGACCTCATACTGATGTTAAATGAGTGGCAACCATCTAGAGTTACCACCCACACTAAACAATTCATCTTCTAGACATAAAGTAGAATTTCCATTGAAACATTTAGCTAAGATTTCATGTGTCATGATTGAAAAGCAGATCAATATTTCATATCATATTCTTCTTAGTTCTTAACAGAAAAGGAACTCACCCTCCTATCATAGAAGTTCAGATATACATCTTTGAGATTAATCCATTCCATAAAATACGGAGGAAGCTTTATTTTTGATACTTCACATTGCTGAGGGACCTTTGTTTTCAAATCCCAATTTCCACTGCAAAAGAACAGGAATTCTGCATAAGGGTGTGATGATGAGCATTTTTTTTCCCTCATTAAAAAGGGTGTGTTTGTAAGTTTCACTTTGGAAGGGAAGGGAGAGAGGGTATTAGACACAGCTAATAAGAGATATAGATGTAAACTGAATAGGGAAATGGAATTACAACGCAAGCCAAGGAAGGAAGAGCACTATGCAGCTCTAAACTCTCCAAGCTTGATTCATAATAACATAACTCCTTTCTCGCCCACGCAAGGCTATCATATATGCTACTTTTCCTAACTACCCCATACAAGTGAGTTATTCACCAGATCCAACTACTCACTGACCTCATTCCTGACCCTCTCATTTGAAAATCATAAGTTGTCCCTGAAACTTCTCCTTTGGTAAACTTTAAGCTCTAACAGAAGGGAATATATTTGAAGAGTAATCAAATATATCAAATATATATAAAGGACAGGAATTATGTTACATACCTACATGGTTTACGGGAGAGAAAATTAAAAATAACGATATTTTGGGAAAAATATGTATGAGGAGAGAGAAGAGAAGGGTTATAAAAAGGGGAATGCTATTTGTACATACAATAGTATCATCCACCCATTTTCCACCTATTTAAAAGTTGGCAACTTTTATAAAAATGTTGGCAAGTTGCCAACATATTCATAAAAATTGCCAACTTTTTAAATGGGTAGATGTGTATTATTGTATGTACAAGTATCATTTTCCTTATAAAAAGGGGCAATTAGGTTAAGGGGGACATGGTGAATTTTAGGAAAGGACCAGAATTTGGAAAGAGGTTGTGCTCTCGAATCACAGGCACCTTGTTTTCTTCTTCTACTATCATTGTTCTGTATTTGTTTTCTTTTACATTAATCTACATTTCCTGAAAAGGGTGATTCATTAGTAAAAAGCACTCCTTTCTCATATTGTGTTTTGTTGGTGTTCTGTTATTGTTCTATTACTTTCTTTCTTATTTCTACCCAAATACCAGGTTCTTACAAATTAATTCCAAGCTAGGTCCCTCCTTCAGAAAATTAAAGGGGTTAAATTTGAAATCACTATACAAATATACCTGACAAAGTTAGAGTTGTACAGTGACAAGCACTTGGAAACTGATGTAAACATACAAATAATAAGAAGAAAAAACAGTGAACTGTGATATTTACCAAGTTATAAATGCTGCACGGTTAAGTTGTGGTGCACCCATCCACAACTGATGTTGCATCAACCAAGCCTCAAATTGTTGAATAACATACTTGAATGGAATGGATGTGTCATGCCAGACCCTGACCAGGAAAAAGAAAATGTAAGTAACATAGATATATTCAATGGATACTAGTGTGGGTGGCAATGTTGCTAACTACTATAATAATTTGTTAGAATATGTAATATGTAGTTATTATTATTAGTTTCTTAATAATTATGTACTAGTGTATTAAGTGTACACATATGTGAACATCATATTCGGTTATTCCACCTACTACTGCACAACCTATACCATCTCCCGTTGAGTATGCCGATTTTCTGGAATGGTTTAAGCTTCAACAGTCCTCTGATTCCTCATCATTTGTTATGCATACCACTGGTAACTCTCTTGCTTGTGTCCAGCAACCCTCTCACCATTCATTCTCAACTGGGACATCCCAGCCTTGCGACTCTCCAGAAGATGGTTCCGAGTCTATCCAACTTGTCTAGTTGGCCTTGTGAATCCTGCCAACTTGGGAAACATACATGTGCTTCTTTTCCCAGTGTTCCTCGTCATTCGTCGTCACCTTTTGTTTTGGTTCATTCAGATATTTGGGGTCCTAATTGTTCTTTGTCATCCTTAGGGTTCATGTATTTTGTTACTTTTATTGACGACTACTCTCGTTGTACTTGGTTATTCTTAGTGAAAAATCGTTTAGAAGTGTTTTCCATATTTACAAAATTCTATATTGAAATTAAGAATCAATTTGGTGTTCCTATTCGTATCTTGCGTACTGACAATGCAAAAGAATATTTGTCTCATCAATTTCAAAATTTTCTGGCATCCAATGGTGTTCTTCATCAAACATCATGCGCTCATACTCCCCAACAAAATGGGATTGCTGAACGTAGAAACCGACATTTGATTGAAACCACTCGAACCCTTCTTTTGTATTCCCATGTTCCTTCACATTTTTGGGGAGATGTTGTTCTTTCTGCATGCTATTTAATTAATTGCATGCCTTATTCTATTTTGAACCATCAATCACCACACTCTATGTTGTTTCCCTATACCCCTATGCACTCTCTTCCTCCTCATGTTTTTAGGTCTACTTGTTTTGTCCACAACCTTTCCCCAGGTCTTGACAAACTTGCAGCATGATCTCTTAAATGTGTTTTTCTTCAGTATACTAGGTCACAAAAAGGTTACAGGCCGTTTTCACCAACTTTGCGTCAATACTTTGTTTCGGCAAATGTCACCTTTTTTAAAGACCTTCCTATTTTGTGTCTGATCCTTCTACCTCTGCACATATCACTGATGAGTTACCCTTACCTTCCGTACCTATGGCTCATGCACCTCCACCACCTTTACCTCACTAAGATTCACCTTTCACACACGTCTATCATCATCGGCCTCGTGATTCATCCATAGTTGCACCTGAATCCCAACCATCGCCCATTATTGGTACTTCTATAGATCATTGTCCATCACTTGTGGACTCACCTCCGTCGCCAATTCCTTTACCGGATTCGGTCTTGCCTTCTGAGTCTGACCTCCCACTTGCCCTTGCAAAGGTAAACGTTCGACCTGTAACCCTACTCCTCATTATGTTATCTTGAGTTACCACCGTTAATCGCAAGGACATTATGCTTGCTTGTCATCAGGTGAAGCCTTATCTCATCCTGGGTGGAGACAAGCAATGCTTGATGAAATGTGTGTGCTTTAGGATAGTGGTACTTGAGAACTGGTCCCTTTTCCACCAGGTAGATCTGTGGTTGGTTGTAGGTGGGTTTATACTGTGAAAGATGGCCCAATTGGCATTGTTGATCGTCTCAAGGCTCGCGTAGTTGCTAAAGGGTATACTCAGGTTTTTGGTCTTGATTACGGATATACTTTCTCTCATGTGGCCGAAATGGCCTCTGTTCGGATCTTTCTTGCTAAGGCTCCTATGCGTCATTGGCTACTGCATCAATTAGATATTAAAAATGTCTTTCTCCATGGTGATCTAAGTGATGAGATATATATAAAGAAACCACCTGGGTATGTTGCTCAGGGGGGAGTCCTCTAGCCATGTTTGTCATCCAAAAGTCACTTTACTGTCTTAAGCAATCTCCTGGAGCATGGTTTGGTAGATTCTCAACTGTAGTTCAACGGTTTGGCATGACTCAAAGTGAACAAGACCACTCTGTCTTTTACTGTCACACTCCTCATGGATGCACATATCTGATTGTATATTTTGATGATATTTTCATTACTGGCAGTGAAAATAACAGTATAGCTCATCTAAAACAACATTTATGCCACCACTTCCAAACTAAAGATCTATGCAAACTCCGTTATTTCCTGGGTATTGAAGTTGCACAATCAAATGATGGCATAGTCCTTTCACAGAGAAAATATGCTACGAACATCTTAGAAGAAGCTGGATTACTTGGAGTCAAGGAAAACCAATACATGATCCAAGAAGATATAGAAGATTGGTTGGAAAACTAAATTATCTCACTCTTACTCGTCCAAATATCTCCTTTGCAGTGAGTGTGGCTAGTCAATTTCTGAACTCACCATGTGAAAGTCATTGGGATGTTGTTATTCGCATTCTAAAGTATGTCGAAGGAGCACCTGTCAAAGGTCTTCTCTATAAAGATAAGGGTCATACAGAAATAGTTGGATATTGTGATGCCGATTGGGTTGGATGTTTGATCGATAGACGTTGTACTTCAGGTTATTGTGTTCTAATTAGTGGAAACCTCAATTCATGGAAAAGCAAGAAACAAGATGTGGTTGCAAGGTCTAGTGCTGAAGCAGAATATCGTGCTATGGCCTTAACTTCATGTGAACTTATCTGGCTGAAGCAGCTTCTTGAGGAACTCCAATTCGAGAAGATCAAACCTATGACTCTCATATGTGATAACTAGGCAGCTTTGCATATCGCTTCTAATCCAGTTTTTCATGAGAGAACCAAACACATAGAGATTGAGTGTCTTTCACAAGATACAAAGTTCTTTCTGAAGACATTACCACAAGTTTTGTAAATTCCAATGATCAGTTGGCAGATGTCTTAACTAAGGCCTTATGAGGATCTAGAATAAGTTATTTATGTAACAAGCTTGGAGCCTATGATTTATATGCTCAAGCTTGAGGAGGAGTGTTAGAATATGTAGTTGTTATTATTAGTTTCTTAATAATTATGTACAATGACTATTAAGTGTATATATATGTCAACATCCTATGTGTTGAACACATAAGGTAAATTACCTATGTCTCTCTCTAACTTCTCTTTTGCTCTCTCACTTTAACAATAATAATGACTTTTGGTGGACTGGCTACTTACCACTTTAGTCAACCTATCAACCACTACTCTAAATAATTGTTAATTGAATGTATCGAACCTTGGTAAACACTACTCTGTGAAACAACTTTGCTATATGCAACCTTAAATTATAGATGTTACCATCAAAGCACTACATTGAAATGAAAATGAAGAAAATTGTATGCAGATCACAAGTAAGAATAAGGTAAGGCAAAAGCAAAATAAGTTGCATACCTATCAACACCAAACTTTCCGTATTTTCCTTCGATGTATTGATTTATTCTTTCTTGACTCATTTTCGAGGGCCTCACAAACCTGTTAAAGGGACAATGGAAAAGTAAAATTGTAAAATAAGCAAATCTGGAAGATGACGATCTTTCTATGTACATGTTTAAGTTTTAAAATTCACAAGTAACTACATAAGAAGTCAAAACATATTAATCTCATAGAAAATGTTTGCGACCAAACACTTGCCACAATTGTTTGGCATTTAGTAAGACTAGCGTGAGGTATTTAGTAAGATAAAAAGTGTGACACATAAGTCAAGCAGAATAGCTTGCCAAAAGAACACTACTTTTGTACTCTAAAGTAAGATAAAAAAGAAAAACAGAACACTACTTCTGTGCACAGGTAGTGGCAGATCAAAACCTGTGGAAAATGTCTTCCACTTGCAGTGTTTTTGCACTAATCATTAGAACCGGAAACTCAAGAATCTCAACCCTACCCTCTAAATCAAGCACAAGGAAAAAGTCAAAATTCTGAGAGCATATTTTATTTAAATCAGCAGCATTCACTTGAAGCTCTCTGGAGCAATCATGGTTGAACCTCTCATGATGGACAGGATCATCCATCTGCAAATTTGGAGAAACAAAAAACAGCAGCAAAACTACAATTATATTACTCACATATAATCATACTATAATAAAAATACACAGCCAACTATTATAGATACCATTAGTTACTAGTTAGTTACTATCATGAACTATAAACGGCTACCATTACATGCATTAACATCACCGTTTCCTCATTTAGTTAAATTTACCTTTCAATTCTCTCAGCAAAAGTTAGCAAGGAGCAATAATGGTGTTCAAGTTGATGGGTCATCAGAAAGTTGATACCTTGTTGCACTTTCCCTGCGTGTGATATAGGCACATGGGTTTCCAGCGAATCTGAGGCTCGTGAGAAGATGGGGCTTGGGAAGTGGAGAGGGAGGCGGAGAGGGTGAATGAGTGCGTTGGAGGGAGAGAGAGTGTGTTGGGGTACATGTTAAGAATAAGAGGTGAGGGGAATGAAACCCATATATTACGATGAGACAAAATCTTCAACAAAGAAGATCTAAGAAGAACCATTACTGTCACTGCTTTGACCTTTGAGGATTCAATCTAGTGAGGATTGTGGTGGACAAGATATTTTACGAGTGAATATCGATTTTAGCTAGGGATGGGATGGGGAAGCTGGACCTACGGGGAATCCGGGTTCGGGGCCAAGGTCGGGGATTTTTTCTTCTCTGTGAGAATAGCGGCGGGAGAAAAGGGGTGAAGTACCAAATTAATAGTCGCAGACAAAATTTTCTTAGAAGATATTGTGCTCGGATGTTTATTTACTTTAAATAAGATTTTTTTTAATTAAAAAAGATTTTAATGAATTTTTTTATATGTTTGAGAGTAAATTTTTAGTAAAAGTATAATCATTAGAAAAAGTTAAAAAAAAATTTATTTGAGAAGCTATAATTTTCATCTTCTGAAAGAATACATTTTCTATAATATGAAAAAGATGTTTACCACTAAATAAAGATCTTTTATAATTATATTCAAACATAAATTATTTTCATATCCAAACGTAAAATTATTTTTACTTCTTCAAAAGATCTTAATTAAAAAAATCAATTTAAAATTTTTTTTTAGAAGCGCATTCAAACAAGCCTATTATCGATGTATTAGTGCTTATTTGAATGTTATTGTGCTTATTTGGATGTCATTATTTATTAAAAATAAGATTTTTTTTTAATTAAAAAAAGTCTTATCAATTTTTTTATATGTTTGGGTGCAAATATTTAGTAAAAGTATAATCACTAAAAAAAGTTTAAAAAGATCTTATTTGAGAAGTTATAATTTTCATCTTGTGACTTTTTTCTATAATATAAAAAAAATATTTATGATTAAATAAAAATCTTTTTATATTACATTCCGTGCTCGTTTGGATGTCATTATTTATTTAAAATAATATCTTTTTTAATTAAAAAAAGATCTTATTGAATTTTTTGGTATGTTTAGGTATTAATTTCAAGTAAAAGCATAATCTCTAGAAAAAGTAAAAAAATATCTTTTTTCAGAAGCTGTAATTTCCATATTTTGAGAAAAGACATTTTGTATAACATAAAAAAGATGTTTACAATTAAATAAAGATCTTTCTATATTACATCCAAACATAAATTAATTTTGTATCCAAATGTAAAATTACTTCTACTTTTTCAAAAGATCTTAATTAAAAAGATAAATTAAAAAAAGATCTTTTGCTAGAATCACATCCAAACAAGTCCTCAAATATAAATTAATTTTGTATCAAAACGTAAAATTACTTTTACTTCTTAAAAAAGATCTTAGTTAAAAAGATCAATTAAAAAAAAATTTTTTTAGAAGTATATCCAAACAAACCCATTATTTACTAAAAATAAGATCTCTTTTAATTAAAAAAAAAGTCTTATCAATTTTTTTATATATTTGGGTGCTATTTTTTAGTAAAAGTATAATCACTAGAAAAAGTTAAAAAAGATCTTATTTGAGAAGCTATAATTTTCATCTTCTGAAAAAAGAGATTTTCTATAATATAAAAAAGATGTTTACGATTAAATAAAGATATTTTTATATTATATCCAAACATAAATTAATTTTGTATCCAAACGTAAAATTACTTTTACTTATTCAAAAGATCTTAATTAAAAAGATCAATTAAAAAAAATCTTTTTTTAGAAGTACATCAAAACATGCCCTTAGTCCTCAAAAGATATTATTTTTTGTTAAATACATAAATCGTCAAAATTCTCAAATGATGGTTAACAAAGAAGATGATGATGTAGAGTGTAGTTTGTCACTATGTAATCTAAATACGTGTATGAGGGCATGAAACCTTAAATTTCCAAATCTCTCTTCTTGAATTTACCTATTTTTGTCCAATTAAAACCTAAATCCCTAATTTATCTCGCCGTTTATCATTTTACTCCTTTGCTTCATCGTAGAAGAAGAAGAATTAGGTATTTAGGTTTTAATTTGAGAGAAAAGGGTAAATTCAAGGAGAGGAAATTGAAGATTTAGGTGTTGATTGGTTTACTCCTTTGTGTCATCTTTGTTCTATATGCATTTTTTATTATTTTCTTCTTCTTCTCATTTTTTTCATTTTTTTTCTTTTTTAAATTTTCTCTCAGCTCTTTCTATCTTCTTCCTCCTCATCCATTTTTCTCTTTCTTCTTTATTTGTTTATTTTATTTTTTCTTTTTTTTTCTTCATTTTCCATATTTTTTCTTCATCTATCTTCAAAGCATTTTTTCTTCTTATGTCTATTTTTCTTTTACTAGCTTATTTTTTCCTCCTTTTATTGTGTGTATTTTACTTCTTTTGATATCTTTGTGTTCCTCATCTTTTGTATTATCATTTAATTTTACAATTAGTTTTTATTTATCATTCTTTTTATTTCTCTTTTTTAAAAAGATTTAATTTTTTCTTTTTTTGTTCGGTACGTGGTGACGACTATTTGGGCCTAGGGCTATGGAGGAGTCTTTTAATATTTTATTTTTTTCTTTCTCTACTATTTTTATTATATTTTTTAATCGAATGACTTTTTTTATTACCATTTGAATAACTTTGTTTTAATTTTTTAATGTTTTATTTTGTTATAAGAAATGAGAAAAATCAATCAGTTTCTCTATGGATATGCAATTTTGTTTTTTAATTATTAAATAAAAAATTTAATTTTTTACCATTGTATTTTTAAAATAAAATAAACTTTTTATATTGTATCTTTTTTATATTTTAATTTGAATGACTCCGTTTTTGAAAAGTTAATGTAATTAGAGACACATATTAATTGAAATATTCAAATCTTTAAATAAAAAATTATTTAAGATAGTGATTTTAAATGCAATTTGATATCACATCAAGAAAAAATATTATGCATAAAAGATTGTGTTTCATAAATTTTTTTAATATTATTGTTAGTTTTCTACGTGTATCTTGATTGATTGAGTTTGATTTCAATTTTATTTTTATTTATGATTTATAAATTTAGGATAAATATTTAATAATTTATATTTTAAAAAGGAATAATATTTATTTAAGATATATTGAATCTCTTTCAATATACTAAAAGACAAGTAATGATTATAGTCTCTATATTGATCCTCCTAAATTGTGCCACATATGATAATATCAGAACCATTCTAAAATTTATTTTATTTAATGTTACAATGTAAATATGGAAAATATTCATATTACTATCTTAATATTACATAATATATCTTGAATTATAATATTTTAGATAAGGTTAATTTTGTTAATTAACCGAATTCAATTACCACAACTTAATTTTTTTGAAATGATTGATTAACTTAATTTTTTTGAAATGATTGATTGACTGTCTCACAGGAAATGTAAAACATAAATAATAAACATTTTTTTTGAAAGAGAATAATTATAAATTATTAATAATTATTAATGTTTGATAATTAATGATATTTAAATTTTTTACCTGTGATTTTATGATTTTTAGTGCTTGATAATTAGTGAATCTTTTAGAGAATTTTAGTGATTGATATTAGATTATTTTAATATTTTTTGTTAATTAGGAATATAGGAGCACCTTATAGGCTTATACCATAAGAAACAAAAACCTGCAGAGGTTTGTAAGAAATATCTGATCAATACAAGCAACAGGTTTGAAGGATACATATGCATACAGAGATCATATATCGAAGATGAACAAGCAAGTACAAAAGATATCGTGATCCAATGGAAGCATGATATTACAGAAGAAGATTATTTATCTTTACTCTTCAAATTTAATCCTAGTGCCTCAATGAGACCAGTTAAATTGAAAATTATATCTAAAAAATAACTTAAGTTGTACAACCTGCATGATATGGCTAATTGCACACCTTTCCGGCATGACAACAAATTCCTAAAGTGATGGTTGCAAAATGTTTCTCTTCTCTACTTATCTTTTGAGCCCCGACATTTCATCAACTAACTGAAACATATAGGGAATCAAAAACTGACAACTAAGAAGTGGAAAATGAAGAAAATATTTTAAAATGTGAGCATTGCTAGACACACAACAAGAAACCAGCCAAAACAGTCAACAAATAGGAATTTGGGTCACAATCATCCAGCCCATTAAACATTTTCTCATGATTATAAGTGCTACTTGGGCTATAAAGTGTTAAATGGGCTATTTTAGCCGAAAAAGTGTTGGTCCCCAAACATTTGTGTTAAAAATATTACCACAATTCAGTGTCAGGTAAACAACTAGATCTCTTTTAGTTCAATGGTACGTCTTCTTTTAGATCTGGTACGGCAACGGAAACTCCAGAGAAATACCAGAAAAGTAACCAGAACCACTTGTAGAATAATTGCCAACTTCAGACCTAAATTAGCAAGTTTCGATAAATATTTACCTATTGAGTTTTGAAACACTTACAAAAAATATGTTGAACAAGAAGTTACCACTAAGATTGCGAACTGATTCCTCTGACTTCGCTCCACTTTTGGTCACTTTTTCAGCAAAGGTACCAAGAACACTCACTTTTGAATTGTAATTGCTAACCTCAGCATTCCCACCCAGAACACATGTGTTGGGGCAATGAATGGTTCCTTCATATTCATCACTCCCATCACAACAATCTGTGGTAATATTTGATCAAATTTGGAAGCCAAGTTGGATGCAAAAGATACAAGCCTAAATAATACCTTGAGCCCACCATACTGTAAAGTTCATTGCCAATTCACTTTGTGAAAGTAGATTGATTATGATTAGTGACAAACCATATTATCCTTTACCTGAATTTACATCTAAATTCTATAAAATCTTTTACTCAAGACAGTATAGAACAACGAGTTCAAAACAGGTGAAGTCCCAAATCACCAAACAACACAACAGAAGCCAATCCAAATTTTACATATTTACTTAGGCCAGTTTTCTCAATCTCCAAATTGTTACATTTATAGCAGAAAATATAAAGATTATAGAAAGTCTCAAGCAATTCACTGTCCAGTGTCCAGATATTTTGAAAAGGATTAGGGAGAAACTATCATCCATTTCAAAAATATAATGTTTTAGGTTGAAAGATGTATATTACATTCCTTTGACTTGGCAAAATACCACAGACCTTCACACAAGAATGAGTCTTTGCTAGAGGTACAACAAAAAACCAGCCAAAACAGCCAACAATAGGAAATTGAGCCTAAATCACTCAGTCCATTGTTCAAAATGGACTTTGTTGGCTGTTTTGGCTGGAAAAATATTGTTGTCCAAGCATTTATGCACTAGGAATATCGAATTGACCTGAACAAGCAACTCAGAGAGATAAACAGGAAAAAGGAATGTGTAGTACAAAAACACAGGAGAAATTGCTCACCACAAACAAGATCGTTAACATGAGAAGAGAATATAAACTGTGGCTTGCTTCCTAGGTTTCTGCAATAAAATTTGCCTGCCGAGCAAGCTGAAGTTCCTGTAATTAAATGCATAACAACCACCTCCAAACAAGTTATATTTGACTTAAAAATCCGACTCATGATTTTTGCACAAAGGTGCATCTGCTAGTATATCTCTAGGTAAGTGATCATAAATGAATCAGCAAGAAAAGTGTGACACAACAGCTAAACTAAACAACCATGCATACTACCAACATTTTGCATAAGATCAATGAACGAAATTAAATGACATAATGTGTTTTAACGCAAACAAGGAAATTCGTTGTCAAATTTTAATTTTAATTTTGGATCGGTTATAGTGTGCAAAAATTTATATTGTTATCCATATTCTTCCATTTGCATGGCAAATATTGGGTGTGGGAGCCAATTATTGCTGATGTGTCAATAATATACGAAGGGATGGCCATAACAGTATAAAAATCATTGCATCAAAATTAATTGTTTTAATTGAAAAATATGTGCAACAATTTCAAAGAAAAATTAAAACCTAAAGTTATTGAAATTCATCATCTACCACACCTGGTTCATCAGTGCCATCAGGACAGTCACAAAAATTGTCATTGAGACGGTTTCTTGAGAAAGATTTTGATCTGTCCTTGCACCTGATCACCTCAGAGTTGTAATATTTCTCATCTACATGACAATAAAACCCAGTTCAAGTTGCATTTAAGAGAGCGAGAAAGAGAAATTTTCAAAATTTGACTTGGGTTGCACACCCAATTGAGAAATTGTTCAAAATTTGGGTTGTTGGAGCAAGAATGGGGAGGAACCTTTACCTACCCAGAGGGTGAACACCAAGGAGAGAAGGATGTGAAAGGCAAGATACGGCAGAGGCAGAAGCAAGGAGAAGAAAATACGCGGAGTGGAAGCAAAGGAAGCAATGCGATTCCATGTGAGGGATGTGAGAACCCACTTGCACGACAGTCTCCGCGATTTTGAGGCGCTGAATCTCTTCACTTGGACTTCATCTACGGGAGACACGGTAGATGTAATACCCAATTTTTTTATTAAATTTTAGGGTATACCCCAAATCCGTTCTAGACAATTTTAAGAATGGATAACGTAGTGTTTGAAATTGAGAAAGTGACAACTGAATTCTTGACAATGTTATCTTTCGGACATCCGTTCATTTCTAATTTGATTCCGTCAGACATGACAATAATTAGCCTAAAATGTTCTCTCTCAATCAATAAATAACTCTAAATGTTCCCTAACATTTTTACCGACAGTTTAGTCCCCTAAAATATGAATTGTATGTGTCCATTACCTTAAATTAGGAGGTGTAGCCTTACTAAAAATAACTTTGAATGTGAATCAAATTAATATTTCTTTTTTTTTTTACTTTTATTCAAATAAATGAAAAAACATAAGACAAAAATTCTAAGCATGAAGTACCCAAGTATAATCACAATGATGAACATATTATGTCTTCTGACTTTGATTATAATGTTGCATTTAGAGGTTCTTCAATCGTAATTTAGACTACAAATAACTATTATAGCACATGCATTGCTCATACTAATAAAGTAATATCATTGTAGCAACATTACTTTATAAATGAGCTAATTCTTAATCTTAAGGTTTCGAAAGAAATTCGTCGAAGTTGTTATATTTGACCAAGAAAGATAAATAAGTGATATTCCAAAAGATCTATGTGAATGATACTTTTAAAGTGTGGCAATTATTTTAAAGACTTTAAGATCTTTTGGAACTTGATCACATAGATTTTATAAATTGCATTTAGTTTTGTTCAAATATTGATCACAAAACATTTCATATTCTTTCTTCATTCCTAGGAAATGAGGGAAATAATGGTAGTGAGTTTTTGAATCTTGAACAGATATGGATTCATATTTTAGGGGACTAAACTGTCCAGCGTGGTAAACATGTTAGGGACATTTAGAGTTATTTACTGATTGTCATGGACCATTTTGGGCTAATTATTGTCATGTCTGACGAAATATGTTTAGGGACGAATGAATGTCCGAAAAATGACATTGTCAGGGACTCAGTTGTCACTTTCTCAATGTCAGGGACTACCTTGTCCATCCTTAAAATTGTCAAGGACCGATTTGGGGGTTTACCCAATATATTTAAGGTAACATATGCTATGATGTTCAAGAGTGACACTCGAATAGTCAGTCCGAAATGACTATAGCATGGAGGATTAATTATTAGGGTGTTCCACAAAACACTTGGAAAAATCGTTTTAAATGTACTTGCACCGTTATCAATTGATAATATATTTTAATATTAGTGGTGTGTACATATATCCATGTCAAGACCTAGAGCAGAACAAAATAACCATTAGTGCACTGACATATTATTATTGTAATCATTATTGGCTCAATTTTGTCAAAAGCAAAGAACAGGAACGTGCAGTAGTGAATTTCCAAGCTGCAAACCCATACTTCTTGAACATGGCTGAGCAAATACTGGAAGAGAAAGCTTCGAGGAGATTATTCTTGAAGAAACAAATTAAAATAGAATTTCACTAAGCAAGAACGCAACTGATACAAGTTCAAGTACAAACGGCTACATTCATTTGAAGGCTATAAATTGAAGAAGAATTCAAGCTCGAAAAAAAATCATTATTCATACAATCAAGCATTAAAATTCAATACATCGAGTCTTAGTACATATTGTATATTATTTTGAAAGCTTCAAAAACTCGAGTCTTTATTGTATATTTTTTAGTGTCTATAGCCTCTGAACCTTATTTGTAAATCTTTCTCTGGAAAGATAAACTCCTCTTTTAGGAGTGTGATTTGAGACCAAAGCTTAGTAGCATCTAAATTCTCAATTTAATTCAATTGTGAGTCTCTGGACTCCAAATCTATCATGGTGAAAGTGTGAAGTCTTTCTTAGGTTGAGGAAGCAAGTGTAAAAGTCCAGCTTCTGAAGGAATCTGGCAGAAGTCCTTTGATATAGCATAATTTGTATTGGTTAATCCCCTCTTGTATGCATATAATTTGACAACTTTTGAGATTAATGAACTACTTTTGCATCATTCTAGGCATTTGGAACTTTATTGGAACTTTGTGCATTTTTCCAGCATTTTGTGCTTTGTAATATTGTTCTGTAATTTGCTTATAACTTGAGTTCTAGAAATTGGAATTTTGTGTTCTTTGTCTTGTTGGAAAGCTTAGACACAGATCTACAACTTTGATGAAGAACTCGAAAGTTGATTCAGGCCATAAGGATTCCAAATTGGAGCTTCAAGTTGAGTCAAGCTTGCTGCAGAATTCTAGAACAGCACTCCTGAGCAGCTTGTGTTGCAGAGGTTGGAACTGAGCTGCAGATGTTGGATTCACTTGATATCAGTGGCATTGAAAAGCTAAGACACAAAGCTAGATTTCATCTTCAGAGCTCGAAATTAATTGAGGTCACTAAGAGGCTCATAACTAGACTCAACGTTTATGCAGCAATTGTGACAGCATTTTTGAGCAGCACTCAGTATTTTGCCATTGTCTCGAGCTATACTTAGTTACTTACTGGATTTGGGTGATCTTGGTGGCTATGGAAATCGGAGACATAGACCCACAACTTCTCTTCAGAGTTCGAGGGCAAAAGGACTCATTAGAGGCTTCAGAAATTGGCCTCAAGATTTCGGGCTGAAACTTAGTTTTGATGAGTTGTCTTAAGTGTCACAATTTTGTGCAAGTTCCATTCTACCCTTGCCTTATGTGTTGTAATTGTTTAGTCCATGGGCTTTTTAGACATTTCCACTTACTTTTATGTCTATATAAGTCCTAGATCAGAATTGGAGGGAACACTTTACATTTATTTTTTTAGATTTCAAGTTTTTTAGAATTAGAGATAGTTTTCATTTTCTCTCTAGCTTTCTCCATTTTCGTTTTTTGCTTTCTTCTCCATTTCATCTTGCTGAGTTCTTCATGATAATGGAGAACTAAACTCAAGCTAGCTTGAGGATGGAGGATTGTAAAAGATATTGAGATTTGCAATGTGATTGAGGTATTTCTTTCATGATTCTTTGAAGAATTCGAATGCTCTCTTCTCATCTCTTCTTGATTCATGATTCAAGGATTATGAAGATTTTCTAATTCTTGAATTATGAATCCAATTGATTGATAATTCTAGAGATTTCTGAATTATTGATCAATAATTTTAAGTTGAGAGAATACCTAGATCTAGAGATTTATGATTTAGGAAATTGAATTGTAGAGCTTCAATCTTGATATCTTGAGTTAGGTTTTGATATTTCAGATCTAATTCAAGTGTATTAAGATGAATGTATGAAGACTTTTATAAGAAATTAGATTTGATTTCAGATTTGAAATCAGATTTATAATTCAATTGCAATTCTTGAAAGGATCATTGAAAGGATAATGAATCAATGATATAGATTTTACAATTCAAATTCCTTAAGCTAGTGTTCTACCTATTTGATTTTATTCCTAATTGAATTTTCTGATTTGTTTTCATTACATGTTCAAAATCCCCAAACCTAATTCATTTTTACATGATCACTTTTCAATCATTGAATTCATTGGGAGAATGACCTAGGTTAACCATTACACTACAAGTTACCTAGTTTTAATTTGAATCAATTCGTCAATTGATCATCCTTCTCGAGTGAAGAGAGGGCAGAAGTCTTGGCTCTAAAGGAGGTGAGCAAGGAAGTCCAGCCTCTCTAGAAGATTGACAGAAGTTTTTCCCTAGGTAGAGGGCGAGAATGGTTGTCGATTGAAGAAAATATCAATCCAAAGGTTGTAACTTTGATTAAAGTTAGTGAAACTCAAACTAGTTGGTTTGCGAACTAGATGTAGGTATCAGAACATTGGCCGAACCAGTATAAAAATCTAAGAGTAACACCTTCTCAGCTTAATATGTTTGAATTTCATATTATAAATTATTATACTAATCTTTAAATTAATTCAAAGGTGATTTGATACTTTAGAAGTCTCTTCAGAAGCTTCGGATATCACAATTCTAAGCTAAGACTTAATTTAGCCTCTGAACCTACTTTTAGAAGCTAGAATAACTCTAAACTTAGGATCATAGCCTCTGAAGTAATTTCACCGAATTATTAAGTGTCAACAAGCTTCTTAAGCTTAAAAAGACAATCTTTATATTTCAGAGAAAATTTTTTATAGGTCAAGAAGCACTATTCAACCTCCCTTCTCGTGCAAAACCTTACTTTCAGTAAGACGGTTAGTGTAGCTCACATGATGGTTAGAGAAGCCAAGTTGATAGAGGAGTTTAAGAATCTCGACCTTGGAGACCCTTACCCCCATTAGTGTTAGAGTGAGACAACTTTAGGTGTCTAGTGACTTCTTAAGGGAGATCGGTACAACTCAACAAGAGGATGACGAGTTTGGGAAGATCTTAAAGACAATTAGTGAGGGTAAATTACAGGGTTTTAAGTTGGACGAGATGGGTTATGGAGGATCGAGGAGAAAGTGTACATGCTGGCGAGTGGTGATCTTCAGAGAGTGATATTGGAGGAGGCTCATAAGAGTCATTTCACCATTCACCGTGGAGTGGATAAGATGTATCAGGACCTAAGGAAGATGTTCTGATGGTAGGGACTAAAGAGAGATGTAGCTGAGTGGGTATGCCAGTGTTTGGTGTGACAGAAGGTGAAGGCAGAGCATAGGAGGACATCAAGTACATTGCAGTCATTGAGCGTACCCGAGTGGAAGTGAGAGAGCATTTCCATGGATTGCATGTCTGGATTTCCGAGGACCTAGGTGGGTCATGATGCGGTGTGGGTTATCGTTGATCAGTTCACCAAGTTGGTTCATTTTTAGGCAATTAGGATGACTTACCCTTTGGAGAAGTTGGCAGATATATACATCAAGGAGGTCGTGAGGTTGCATGGTGTGTCGAAGACAATAGTTTCAGATCATGATCTGAGGTTTACGTCTCACTTTTGGGAGGCATTCTAGAAGGCGCTTGGCTCGGAGTTTAGCATGAGATGGAGAGTTGGAGAGGACTATTTAGATGTTGGAGGACATGTTGAGGGAATGCGTTTTGGATGGTGTGGGAAGTTGGGATAAGTTATTGCCCTTGTTAGAGTTCTCTTACAATAACAACTACCGGACGAGTATAGGTATGACAACCTTTGAGAAGTCGGGGTACGCGTGGAGAAAGGGTGTTATAGAATAACATTGGAGGTCTTCAAGAGGTAGGAGTTTAGATTATGCCATGTTTATGTGTTTTATGCATTTTCTACCGATTGAATTATGTGAAACCTTGTTTTTACCGTTAGGGTTCAAGGAAGAGTTATATTTATTAATTGATTTTCAAGAAAACCACGTTTTATCGATTGATTTATGCTAAAAATTGATTTTCACCGATTTATTTACGTGTCTTTGTATTCTACCGATTGGAAAGGTTCTAGATTAAGTTTTAGTCTTTGACTTGTAAAAAACTTGTTTTTGAAAACCTAGAATATGATTTCTTGCGTTCGTAATCGATTACATTGAGTACGTAATCGATTATGAGCTGGAAATTTCCAATCGTGAGAAAATAAGTTCTCTGGTAATCGATTACAGAGAGAGTGTAATCGATTACTTTAATCGATTATATCGTATCTATAATCGATTATAACATTGAAAATTGTACGAAAATGTGTTGTGTTGACTCCTTATGTGCTCTAATGTGTTCTATAATCTATATGCATGATATATTTTGTTTGATTATGATTTATATATGATATTATAATATGGATGTATTATTATATGTTGACATATCTGATGTACACTTAAGTTATGTGATGCAATATGACTATGTGATAATCTAAAGATAATGATAAAGTTATAAAATATTGTAGCCTTGGACATGTAATGATTGTTGTTGAGGGGAGGATGACAACCTCAACATGCAACTCCATTACTGAGGGAAGCTGAATTACTCCATCTCTCCATAAGATTTGGATGAGCTCATGCCTAAGGGCCGGTGATATGGAGGAGATGACAAAGAAAGTGGGCAAGCCAAAAGATGTTAAAGAAAGATAAAACTAAAGAATGTTATGTTATAAATTATAATTGTTATTTATGTATATGCACTTAGAATGTAAGACACACATGTCACTTATTATTATTATTATTATTATTATTATTATTATTATTATTATTATTATTATTATTATTACTATTATTATTATTATGTATCCTCACATGATTTAAAATGAACTAAGACGCACATAAGTTAAGTTGCTCTGGAGGATTATATTTGCGAATTACTCATAATTAAATTCATGTATGCTCATTTATTTCATAATAAACTCGGAGTGACACCCCTTGACAGAGCACCGGAGCGTCATTATTTCCCCGGTATTCTGGAGCAATTTAGAAGAAGGGTTTGAAAAAGGGTTTTGTTGCTGAATTAATCTCAATACAAGCTTGGTAGCAAGTAGTAAGACTGACTCAGGTCGTCTCTCAAGGAATCTGTGTGGCTATTTTTGATTCAAACTTAGCAATAAATAAAAAAGGGGGGTTTTTTATTTGGTTTGCAAAGAAATTAAATTGGAAAAAGTAAAGGCAATTGAAATAAATAATTTAAACGCAATGAAATAAATAAATTGGCAAGAATTGGAAGAGATACGAATGTAAAAGAAAACAAGATTAAAGACTTGAATTAAAATGAACTCAGAAGGTAAAAAGGTTATTGAATAAAAACTTTATATTAATGAAAACAAGGGAGAGATTCAAAGTGAACTCTCCCAGGAAACAAGGTTTAATGTAAAGACAATGACTGGAATTGATAAAAAGCAAAGACAATGAATATAAACTGGTGTTCTAAGGCTGGAAGACAAATAGGGATGAAACCCCAGAGAACCGTACGTAAAAGCTTAAAATAAAGAGTACCCAAAACAGAAACAGTGAACAAAGAACTGAAAGCCTTGGAAAAGTAAATCCTAAAAACGCCAGAGTACCAGTATCAAAGTGCATACAAGAGCCAGAGGCAAAAACTAGATATCTAGACCTAGGCAAAAGTGCTCTATTTATAGAATCCCAAAGGTTGCTGTCTTGGGCTGCTGACATCTGGGCTTTTTCGCGCACTACCGCTGGGGCGGTATGTTTGTCCGCCTGGGCGGTCGGCATGTCCGTCTGGGCGGTGGGTTCGCTTCTGAAGGCAGTGAATTAGCTTTCCTTGGTTTCCAGATGCAATTTCCAACATATCTTGCAATTATCTGTTCCTGAGAAGCCACAACACTAGCAAAAACATATCAAACGCACCAGTGGCAACAGCTAGAGTAATTAATACGCAAAATAGTACTAATACTCGAAACGGTAATGTAAATCAAATATTGCATAAGAAACCAATTTAAGCATAATTGAGAGCACACAATCACTCAGGTTATGAGGAGAAATTAGCATGAAAATACGGTTTATCAAACCTCCCCACACTTGAACAATTGCATGTCCTCATGCAACAGAGAACCAAGCAACAGATACAGAATTCCAGCACAGCAGGCAAACAAGATAGCGAAAGGGAAACTATAGCTCAAACTTACAGACATGGTTAGCAACAGTCGCTGGTAGTAGTAAACTAGTAAGATAATACAAGTTTCCAATTAACAATTATGCATTTTACAAACATGTTGGCAATTTCATCAAAAATAAGCAATGAGCAGGAGAATAAGGTATGAATGCATGATCAGAAAGATGCTAAGCCTCACACGGATATAATTCACTCAATAATACTCAAGTGTATAGGCTAGTCCCTAGCACTGTTATCAAACTCTCGAGTCAACTCGTAGACTCTTATGAGTTTACGATTCTAGATCATAGAATCGAGTTGATTCGCATGTAAACTGTTTTTTGAGTAGACACGGTAGACTCGTGCAAACTCGGTCAAACTCGCGAGTTTACGAGTTTGATATGCCTACACAAAATTACCAAAACGACATCAATTTTAATACTAAAATGACGAGTAAACCCCCAAGTTGGTCCCTGACAATTTTCGCGGTGGACAAGGTAGTCCCTGACATTGAGAAATTGACAAGTTAGTCCTTGACAATTTCAATTTTCGGACAACCGTTAGTCCCTAAACGGCTTCCGTTAGTTCGAGGGACCAATATGACTTATTTATTTATTGTTAGGGACTAATAAAAGAAATTTAATAAAAATGAATCTTTTTTATTATGATATGAACATTGACTCATATTCATTCTAATTATATATTAATTCCAAGCTACATATAACTACTCCGAAAAATATTAAGTCTCTATTTGGATGTATTACCATCAAAAGACAAATATGTTGGGTAATTTTTCAATTGAAGAAATAACAATATTTTATTACTTTGCTGTAGAAAATAATTACATGCATACAATTATTTGTCGGTAACTATCACGGTATATATATATATATAGTCGAAGAGGGGTATTATTGATACATATATATACAATAATATTTTGAGTAGTAATGTTATATGTATATCATAAAATTAGTTATCATGTGTGTAATAATTTAATATTTTGAAACTAATAATCTAACTTTTATTATTAGACATTAATCCAATATTTTAAAAATTGAATTAATAATTTTAAAATGTTGAATTATTATATATGATGACTAATGGTGACTGATTTTATGGTGTACATAAAAGCATTTATCTAATATTTTTTATAGTTGAATTTGTACATCACTGAAATGCAATTGTAATTATAGTTGATTTTATGGTGCACGTAATTATTTTCTACAGCAAAGTAATAAAATGTTGTTACTTCTTCAATTGAAAAATTACCCAACATATTTGTCTGTTGATAATAATACATCCAAATAGAGATTTAATATTTACCGGAGTAGTTATATGTAACTTGAAATTAATACATAATTAGAATGAATATGAGTCAATGTTCATATCATAATTTAAATGATTCATTTTTATTAAATTTCTTTTATTAATCCCTAACAATTAATAAATAAGCCATATTGGTCCCTCGAACTAACGGAAATCGTTTAGGGACTAACGATTGTCCGAAAATTGAAATTGTCAGGGACTAACTTGTCAATTTCTCAATGTCAGGGATTACCTTGTCCACCGCGAAAATTGTCAAGGACCAACTTGGGGGTTTACTCCTAAAATGACCATTATACATTAAAAATCATCATTGTATCCCTATTTATTTAACAAATCTAGTCTTTAAAAACCCTTCATGGCTTTAGACTCTTCTCAGTCCCTCACTCTAGTTTCTTATCAACATCACCCGCCGCCTCACCTCAGCCTCACGGTTCACCACCGGCCTCACCTCATTTGTCTTTGGCTCTCTGGTAGCGCCTCACCACTGCCTCACCTTCGTTCTCTCTTCACGAAGCCTCATGAATCGCAAGGGATTGTCGTCGCCTCATGCCGCATTGTTGTCGCCTCAACTTCGTTGTCTTTGGCTCTCTGTCTTTGCATCACATCCTCTCTTCACGAATCACCAAATCGCAAATTGTCGTGAGCTTATCTCGTCATAGTCACGAATTGGTTCTGACCTATGTACTGTCTATTCTTAGTTATCCCTCTGTTCTTTCTTCAATCCGAACACTAATATATATAATAATTGTGATTGTTGTTAACATTTGTGATTTCGGGGTTCTAGTTCTCTTCTGGTAGTTAATTTTGAATTATGTTATGGTTCCGTTCTGATACATTATGGTTCCGTGTTAACTTATGTTAATTTGTGTTAAATTATGTTAATGTATGCTTTGATTTGATTGGACTTGAAATGACTATGTGTGTTTATGAGTTATACATTTATAATGAGCTTATGGTACCTTTCTTTCAATTCTATGTAATGGATTTATGTTACCTTTCTTTATATTCTATGTTTTATAATATAATTTTTAAACATATTTTAATAGGTACGTAAACTCGTACGAGTTTACGAGTCGAGTTCATGGAGCCTTCACGAGTTTACTTAGACTCTCGAGTTTGATTACCTTGGTCCCTAGAACACACAACACTAACACTCTTCCACAGATTTGCCAAAGATGAAAATAGCCTCTCAATTCAAACTCGATGCATTAAGAAACATGCCAAAGGGTTGTAATGGGGCCAAGGTACAGGTGGGTAAAATATGGGAATGTGGACTAAGGTGGAAATCAAAATCCCATGGTTCGCACAGTCAAGAGATAATAAATCATATAAGCGCAGAGACTAAGAACCAATATACATAATCCACAAAATCGAAAATAGCAGCGGTGGCTCCACATATATACAAGAGCTACAAAGAAGAACTATATAAAAAGAAGCAAAATAAATAGTGCAGATTCTGAATTTTATTTTTTATTATTATTATTTTTTATTTTATTTTTTATTTTTTTATTTTATTTTATTTATTTTTTTTATGCCTTTTTCTAAACAAAATAAAATGTACTAACCACTTGCACCCCCACCAAGTACCCAATTTCTTCCTTTACATATGCATATGATGTCCCTCATTACCCCAATCAATGTACAAAAATCATGTGTACAAATCACTTCTTTCACCCCCCACCAATTACCCAATTTCTTCCTTTACAGGCATGTAAGAACCCCCCAATATCCTAATCAAGCATCATAACCCCAAATACAAAACAAACCATGTTCATTTAATTTCCACAGGATAATCATTGTTTTTCACTTTTTTGGCTTGTAATGTGGCTAATATGAACAAAGGGGAATAAGGCTCAACTTGGTTAACAAGGGTAATTACAAGGGTAGGTCTATATGGCAGTGGGCTAAATAAGAAAATGCATGAGTCTTTCATCTACATCAAGTACAGAAGAGTTGGCTATTCGGCAAGTCCAGGATCGGTGTACCTGTGTGTGTGTGCAACAAATAGTGCCGTTGAAGGCTCAAAACTAAGGGTACACAAGCATCATACATGCATCCAACCTAATTCAAATTGCTTACAATCTAAGAACATATATAACATAATTGCCAACAGTTAATAATTTTGATCAAAACACAGGAAACAAGTATCAACTACTTAGTTTACCATCAAAACAGAACCAGTACTAGCAGCTAACCAGTCTCAGCAGATAGAACACTAACTAATAAAAAGGGTCAACTAATGAGAAGATAGAGATAAAAACTAAAACAAGAGTTAAGGAAAAGAAAGTGTTACCCCTTCCCACACTTGGGTTTGTCACTGTCCTCAGTGGCGTTGTCAAGCTCAATGGAGAGTGGTACGCACACCCTGAGTTCTCAGATCCAACCAACTCAGGGTGTGCCCCTTCGGCCTGCTGCTGCAGGCTACTCATCATCATCATCATCAAAGCGGTGCTGCGGGTCGAGCATCAGAGCCCGCATCTGCCGAATGGTGTCTCTCTGGGATGCCCGCAATTGCACCGCGAGCTCGCCTTGCATTCGCTCAAACCTGGCATCTATATGGGTCATGAGAGTAGAGCACATACCATCAAATGAAGAGGGACCAGGAGCGTCAGTAGGTGGGCCAGCAATGTCAGGGACCTCGCGGGCAGCTGCGACCGCGGATGCGCGCTCCCTAGCTCTTCGCTCTGTGGTATCTCGCTGCACCAGACCAGTAACTCCCACTTTTGGGATATCTCCCTGCCAATCATCAGTATCTTCCTCTTCCACCCCTGCCCGCTCTGCCATGGTGGAAATCAAAGCGGGATAGGGAAGACTACGGAAGCGAGCACCATCATGCACCTTACTCATGGTAGTGTAAATCATTTTTGGCACATTTATCCAACAGTTTCCCAAGATCAGGTAGACAAGAATATCATCGTCGATGGTGATATCTGAGTGGTGAGAGTTAGGCCGTATGTGGCTGAAAACGGCCCGAGTCCACGCTCTGATTTCTAAAGTGATGTGCTTCGAGGGGAGATGGGTTGGTAAACCATTTGCGTTTCTGTGCAAGTCACCCCCCTCTACACAAAGTCTGGCTCGCACCCTCTCCAAGAGATCCGCAGTAGGGTGGCGGCGGAGCTGGGTGAACTCATCATCGTCCTGCCATGTCTTGTTGGTGGGTAGAGGAATGCAAAGAATCTCGGCTATGGCCCCTGGGGATACCGGAACCTGTTGACCGCGGAGATGAACATGAGTGGCTCCTATGGTGTGGTAGTTAGCATAGAACTCCCTTACTAGAGTCTAGATGGCTTCCTTTGGCTCTGCTAGCAGGAAGTTCCATCGACGCGTCTGAATCCCTACCACCACGGCTCTAATAGACGGATTTGAGCCCCCATAGCAGAGGTGGTGCTCATGGAGGATGGAACGCTTCTGAAAATCCTCTTAATAGCGCTCTTCAGCCACTAAGCAATCAAAGAAATAGCTATCTAATGCTTCCACCTCGCGAAAGTCCCGAGAGGATTCTCCCTGAGTTTGCTGTGGGCGGCGGGGTCTCTTGGGTGCCATTGATCTGCAAAAAGAACAACACACAGATACAAAAGGGGTAACAAAAGGGGTTAGGAGTCAGTAGCAAAAACACCAATTAACATTATACTCAGCCTGCAAGATGATTCAGCGCAGCCGCGGCACGACTGCCTGGGCGGTCATCGCAACCGCCTGGGCGGTTCGCGACGGTCAGAACAGCGCGCAACGACGGAAACACCAATTTCTGCCATTTTTGCACCACCCAAGCTTACTCAACCCCAAGAATCATGACAAAATCGAGCTAGGAAGGAGAAAAACACTTGCAATCCTCAAATAATCACACTATACAACCCAAAATAAAAGAAAAAAGAGAGAAAAACGGGATTAATGGCAAACACTACATGCAAGCTTACTTGGGAAGTGCAAGAATGAAGGGGAGGGAGCTAGGATGCGACGGGCAGCGGCGAACGGCGGCGGCGAACGGCGGTTGGGCCTTTCCTTAGCTCTGCTAGGGTTTGAGCAAGAGAGGAGAGGAATAGAGAATGCCCTAAATGCCGCTCAGCCCCCGCTTTAAGTTTCAGAGCGGTCGAACCGCTGGGGCGGATAGGGGACCGCTGGTGCGCCTTGTGCAAAACGCACCGTTCCGTTTATGCGAAACGCAGCGTTTCGAGTGCCGCGACCGCTGGGGCGGTTAAGGGACCGCCTGGGCGGTCTGTCCGCGCAGAAATTTGAATTTTCACGCCATTTGCCTCCCTCACCACTATACTTGCATCTCTTGTACCAACAAATATGCTTAAAGTTCACAGTGAAGCTTGTATGCAAATGAAAATAAAAAAAAAATCAAACAACGAAACAAATGAAACTATGAATTAAAGGAAGGGGAATTAACAGTGGGTTGTCTCCCACCAAACACTTTGATTTAACGTCCCTAAGTTGGACGTGTGGCCACCTAATTGGGTGGCTTCACTCCCTCAAAAAGGAGGACTTCAGTCTGATTTGCTTCTTTGTTGGGACTTTGATGGAACACTTTCAGTCTGTGTCCATTGACCTTGGAGGTAAAGTTGGTCTTTTTGCATTGTATCTCAACCATCCCAAAAGGGTAGACCTTCTTCACCACATAGGGCCCTTCACACCTTGATTTCAGCTTTCCGGCCATGAGTTGGAGCCTGGAGTTGTAAAGGAGCACTTCCTGACCTTCATGGAATTCTTTCCTCAGAATGAGTTGGTCATGGAAGGCCTTAGTTTTCTCTTTATAGATCTTTGAGCTCTCATAGGCATCCCGCCGGAGTTCATCGAGTTCCTGCAGCTGTAATTTTCTCTCTTTACCGGCATTCCCTAGGTCCATATTACACTGCTTAATCGCCCAGTATGCACGGTGTTCAATTTCCACCGGCAAATGACAGGATTTTCCAAATACCAACCGAAAGGGGCTCATCCCAATCGGGGTTTTATAAGCAGTACGGTAAGCCCACAGAGCATCAGATAACTTAACACTCCAATCCTTTCTTGAGGGTCCAACCATTTTTTCTAAAATCTTTTTAATTTCTCGATTGGACACCTCAGCCTGCCCGTTAGTTTGAGGATGATAAGGTGTTGCCACCTTATGAACAACCCCATACTTGCGAAGCAAGGCATCAAAGGTTTTGTTACAGAAGTGGGTGCCTTGGTCACTGATGATGGCCTTAGGAATGCCAAATCTAGAGATTATGTTACTTTTTACAAAGTTACAAACCACAGCAGAGTCATTAGTACGAGTGGGGATTGCCTCAACCCACTTAGACACATAATCAACAGCCAAGAGAATATAATTTAAGCCAGCAGAAGTAGGGAAAGGTCCCATGAAGTCAATACCCCAAACATCAAAAATTTCACAAAACAGTAATGGCTGTTGGGGCATTTCATTCCTCCTAGAATTCTTTCCCATCTTTTGACACCTAGCACAGGATTTGCAGTATTCATAGCAATCTTTAAAAATAGATGGCCAAAATAGACCGCACTCAAGAATTTTACGACTAGTGCGCTACGGTCCAAAATGGCCACCACAAGCCTGTGCATGGCAAAAGTCAAGTATGGAGTGGTGCTCATGGTCAGGGACGCACCTGCGAATGATTTGATCAGCACAAAACCTCCACAAATAAGTTTGTCCCTTTGGGCTTTTGAAAAATATGTAGGGACGGTTTTGGCAACCAAATAATTCGCAATGTCTGCGAACCAAGGCATAGAAGTTTGCACACTCATGATATGCTCATCCGGGAACTGATCATCCAATGGGATTGGGTCATCTGGAATATGCTCAACTCTGCTCAGATGATCAGCTACCAGATTGTGGCAACCACTTCTGTCTTTTATATCCAAATCAAATTCTTGCAAAAGCAACATCCACCTGAGAAGGCGGGGCTTTGCATCTGGTTTCTTTAACAAGTACTTTAGAGCTGCATGGTCTGTGTACACCACCACATGAGAGCCAAGGAGATAAGATCTAAATTTTTCAAGAGCAAAAACAATTGCTAAAAGTTCATTCTCAGTGGTGGTATAGTTAGCCTAAGCAGAATCTAAAGTACGAGAAGCATAAGAAATTACAAAAGATTCTTTGCCTTCGCGCTGAGTTAGCGCGGTACCCACAGCATAGTTTGACGCATCGCACATGATTTCGAAGGGGAGGTCCCACTTCAGAGGCTTCACAATTGGTGCGGAAGTCAGTCTGTTTTTCAGCAGCTCAAACGCCTCTTGGCAGTCCTTGTTGAAGTCAAATTCAGCATCTTTCTGCAGCAGGTCGGTCAGTGGCTTCGCAATCTTGTTGAAATCCTTTATGAAACGCCTGTAAAAACCTGCATGACCTAAAAAAGAGCGAATTTCCCGCACAGAGACGGGGTGAGGTAGAGAGGAAATCACCTCGACTTTTGCAGGATCAACTGCAATACCCTCTTTAGAGACAATGTGTCCCAGGACCACACCCTTATCAACCATAAAGTGACATTTTTCAAAATTTAATACTAGGTTGGTCCTGATACACTGTTTTAGAACAAGGGAGAGGTGTTGCAAGCAAGAGTCGAAGGAATCTCCATACACAGTAAAATCATCCATGAACACTTCTAAAAAGTCACCAATAAAGTAAGAGAAGATGCTCATCATACACCTTTGGAAAGTACCAGGAGCATTGCATAATCCAAATGGCATCCTACGATAGGCATAGGTACCAAAGAGACAAGTGAAAGTAGGTTTCTCCTGGTCTTCCGGTGCTATTTGTATTTGAAAATACCCAGAGAATCCATCAAGGAAGCAATAGTGTGATTGACCCGGAAGTATCTTCAACTCAGAATTCTTATCTTTTAAACAGATAGGGGGAGAAGTTGGGGCAGGAGTCGCCGCGACCGCTGGGGCGGAAGTCAGTACTGCTGGGGCGGAAGTCGCCACCGCTGGGGCGGCCAAGACCGCTGAGGCGGTCGAGACCACTGCTAGGGCGGTTTTTTCGGCGTCGGAAACAGAAAAAGGTGCAGATGATGTTGTTTCCATGGGTTTTTCACAATTTTGCTCAATTGGAGGGGCGTTTTCACTATCAGAAACAAGAGATTGATCCCCAAAGAGTTCAAAATCATCCCCCTCTCGCAATTGGCATAACAAATCGAGTTTCTCATACCCATTACACGCAACATCACTGCTTTTATTTTTAAAATTTTTATTTCCAAGCTCAAGGAGCCAATGACCCACCTCATCATCAACCAACTCATCAATGATGTCAAGAGAAAAAATAGCATGAGTGTCAGATGGGTGTTTCATTGCACTTCTCAAACAGAATCTTGCCTTAATGTCCCCACACTCTATATCCAATGTTCCGGCAAACACATCAACCTTGGCTTTTGCAGTTTTTAGGAAAGGACGACCAAGAATGAGCGTTTGCTGGTCTAGAGGAATAGAGGCATCTGTATCCAGCACATAAAAATCTACGGGGAATATTAAATCATTTACCTTAACTAGGACATCTTCTAGCAGTCCTTCTGGTTTTTGCACACTCCTGTTGGCAAACTGAAGGAGGAGGCCTGTAGGCTTTAGTTCCCCGAAGTTCAGAGCTTGGTAGATTGCTTTTGGCATGACATTGATGGCAGCTCCTAGGTTAGCCAAGGCATCCTTGATAATCAGCTCCCCAATGAGACATGGGATAGAGAAAGAACCCGGGTCTTGGAATTTTTGAGGGAGGGCAGGGGTTAGAGAAGCAGCATTAACTTGAACCCTTTCTCCATTTACCCTTCTCTTTTGAGTGCATAAGTCTTTAAGGAATTTAGCATATTTTGGCACTTGCTTTATAGCTTCTAGGAGCGGAATATTTACCTCAACCTTTTTGAAGGTTTCCAAGACCTCTTCATCTATCCCCGTCTTTTTCTTTCCCCTTGTAACAGCTTGAGGGAAAGGTAATTTTGGTGGTGGTGCAGCTGGCTCTGCTCCTTTGTCTTCCACAGCCACCTTCCCCTTACCCTTCTGTGAGGTCTTCACCCGTATCTCTTCCTCTACTTGCTCCTCCTCATGCACTTGTGTTTCTTCCTTAGGTGTTATGACTTGAGGTTCCACACTAGGTTTCGGGGTCTCAACTGTAGGCAGCACCGTCCCTGACCTTAGAGCTATGCACTCATATTTCCCTTTGGATTTGGAACTGTTTGGGAGGGAATGTGATTGCTGTTATTTAGAGAGGCATTGCGCTCCTCCATCAGTGTAGTGACTTCCTTTCTCATCTCCATCATCATTTTCATAAGTTATTGTATCTCTGACTCAGAGGAAGATGGAGTAGACTGAGGTGGGGTGTATTGAGGTTGTTTGGGAGGTGGGGGTGTATGGTTTTGTGCCCTCTGGTGAGGGGGTTGATATTTCTGTTGACTAGGAAAGGGAGGTGTATTTTGGGGTTGGAACTGTGGTGGGGGTTGCTGTGTTTGGTTTTGGTGTAGTGGTTGGCTTTGGTTACTCCACCTAAAATTCGAGTGATTTTTCCAGGAAGGGTTATAGGTATTACCAAATTGAGATTGCCCTTGATTGGGGAAATTTGTGGCTGCTACTGTTACATACTCCTCGCTCAGCTAAGGGCACACATCGGTGGGATGGTCGCTAGCACAAATTCCACATACCTGGATTACTGGTGTAGGTGTTGGGATAGAAGCCACCACATTTTGTTGGCTCAGAGCAAGTTCTTTGATGGCAGATGTCATCTCTGCTAATTGCTTCTCCAGTATCCTCTGATCATAAGAGCCAACTTCATGCACCTCTTTTGCATTAGGAGCATCTCGGGTTCCAAACTGTTGATTGTTGGAGGCGATGGTTTCTATCAGCTCCATAGCCTCAGCCAAGGTCTTGTTCATTAGGGCTCCCCCACTTGAGCAGTCAATAGTACGCCTATCTGCAACGCACAACCCCTCATAGAAGAATTGGATGAGGTTGGCGTCAGATATCTGATGGGAAGGGCAGCTTGAAACCAGTCTGTTGAAACGCTCCCAATATTCATAGAGTGTTTCCCCTTGTAGTTGTTGAATGCTGCAGATGGCCTTTCTAATTGCCCCCGCTCTTGAAGCAGGGAAGTACTTTTCCAAGAACCTTCTTTTGAGATCTGCCCACGAGTTCACCGCCCCATTGGGTAGATTCATGAGCCATGTTTTAGCCGCACCTTCCAGAGAGAAGGTAAAGGCACGGAGTTTCACAGCATCAACACCAGCCCCATGCGGTCCTAGAGTGTCACACACATAATGGAATTCCTTGAGATGCTGGTGGGGGTCCTCACCAGAAAGCCCATGGAATTTGGGAAGTCGATGGAAGAGTGCCCCTTTTATTTCAAAATCCCCTTCGACATCTGGGTATATAATGTCGAGGAGTTGTTGATTCAGATTAGGAGCAATGAGCTCCCTCAAAGTGAGATTTCTCCTCGCAGCCATATCAGTGAGAGGGTCGGTTGGTGTGTCGGTGGGTGTCACAAATACACTCTCAAAATGATTATCACCAGACACACGGGTATGACCACCAACTTCCGCACTACGGGAACGAATATGAAAAGAGTTACCTACATCCTCGCCCGCCCGCCTCGCTCGTATCAAACCCCGTAAGGTTCTTTCGATTTCAGGATCGAAAGGGAACAGAGAGCTATCGGGTTGCGAACGAGTCATCCATAGGAATTATAAGAAAGTAAGACGAAAAGAAGGAAAAGAAAATTTTGAAACGCGTCGACCGCTGGGGCGGTCGGTGCGTGAAAAGGTTTAGGGAGAAGAAGAAGATTGCGAAAAAGAATTTTTTTTTTTGAAAGAAGAAAAACAATACTAGGATTAAGTCAAAAATTGCCTAGATTCCCCGGCAACGGCGCCAAAATTGACAGAGCACTGGAGCGTCGTTATTTCCCAGTACTCTGGAGCAATTTAGAAGAAGGGTTTGAAAAAGGGTTTTGTTGCTGAATTAATCTCAATACAAGCTTGGTAGCAAGTAGTAAGACTGACTCAGGTCGTCTCTCAAGGAATCTGTGTGGCAATCTTTGATTCAAACTTAGCAATAAATAAAAAAAGGGGGTTTTTGATTTGGTTTGCAAAGAAATTAAATTGGAAAAAGTAAAGGCAATTGAAATAAATAATTTAAACGCAATGAAATAAATAAATTGGCAAGAATTGGAAGAGATACGAATGTAAAAGAAAACAAGATTAAAGACTTGAATTGAAATGAACTCAGAAGGTAAAGAGGTTATTGAATAAAAACTTTATATTAATGAAAACGAGGGAGAGATTCAAAGTGAACTCTCCCAGGAAACAAGGTTTAATGTAAAGACAATGACTGGAATTGATAAAAAGCAAAGACAATGAATATAAACTGGTGTTCTAAGGCCGGAAGACAAATAGGGATGAAACCCCAGAGAACCGTACGTAAAAGCTTAAAATAAAGAGTACCCAAAACAGAAACAGTGAACAAAGAACTGAAAGCCTTGGAAAAGTAAATCCTAAAAACGCCAGAGTACCAGTATCAAAGTGCATACAAGAGCCAGAGGCAAAAACTAGATATCTAGACCTAGGCAAAAGTGCTCTATTTATAGAATCCCAAAGGTTGCTGTCTTGGGCTGCTGACATCTGGGCTTTTTCGCGCACTACCGCTGGGGCGGTATGTTTGTCCGCATGGGCGGTCGGCATGTCCGCCTGGGCGGTGGGTTCGCTTATGAAGGCAGTGAATTAGCTTTCCTTGGTTTCCAGATGCAATTTCCAACATATCTTGCAATTACCTGTTCCTGAGAAGCCACAACACTAGCAAAAACATATCAAACGCACCAGTGGCAACAACTAGAGTAATTAATACGCAAAATAGTACTAATACTCGAAACGGTAATGTAAATCAAATATTGCATAAGAAACCACTTTAAGCATAATTGAGAGCACACAATCACTCAGGTTATGAGGAGAAATTAGCATGTAAATACGGTTTATCACCCCTACTGAGTTACTTCCCAGTTGCTTGCCCCTTATTTCTCATTCCTTTATAGAGGACCATATTGAGCAGGACGTCGGAGCTTGTGAGGAGCCAATGCAGATTTAGTCATTTATGATTCTAGTTTTAGTTATTCCAGACATGCTTTAGCATTTTCATTTGATTTTTGGACATGTTTTATTTTACGCTTCTGAGTCTGAACCATTGTCAACCGGCAACAACTTATGACATTGTATTTATTGTGGAGTCTAATGAGTCTCGATTTTGGGCTTATGAGATAACACTTAGTTACTTATGTATGTTATTGATTCTATGAGAGTTTATTTATGGATTCTATGTATGATTGATGTTTCTTTTATGATTTGTGCATATCTTGTTTTATGATAGCGTTTAATTTAAGCGATGAGCCCTTATTTTTATATTGTATTGTTTTCGAAAAATATTACTCCTGAGTATTTTCCGCATATTATATTTTAAACAAAGAAATCAAGCTATGAAATCAGGACGTGACCCTCAATAATTGACCTAAGATGACTTAAGCATTAAAGGCTAATTACTAGAGGGTTACACTATCCGCTAGCGAGCCTCATCTGCTAACAACAACACTTCTAGCAGCTAGAGAATTTTTTAAAAATCTGCATAAAACGCAGATTCTGCATAAAACGCAGATTCTGCATAAAAGGTCCAAAAATGCATCCTAACATACCCGTTCTTACCCCAAATGTGTTCCATACAATTTATCTACCTTAACCTCATGCTAAACATCTCAATTGGCACCAACATACATCATTCTAGGTTCAATCATCAAGAATTCGTTCAATCACATAGAGCACACATAACACATATAATGCAAACCGATGCAACATCACCATCCAATCTTAATTAAATTATAACTAAGGTTAATTATTGCTAATCTTGTCTAATTAGATCCTAATTAAAAATTGGGGTGTTACATTGAACATTAGAAACCAAAAGCAGAACACATCAACAACAAAGCACAGAAGAAGCAAATTACCTAAGCAGTAGTAGCAGTAAGCCTACACTAAAACCCTAAACCAATCGAAGGACAACAACACCATAATCAAACAAAGACCCAACAAATGGCAACACCATGACTAAAGCACGACAAGAACAACAACAAGACTGAAGCGATGGAAACAACAATCGAGTGATTGAGGCAGTAACAACACAAGCGGCACACGAGCAAAGAACGTGACAGAGGGGAAGAAGAAGGAAAGAGTTTGGTCGGGTAAGGAAAGAACGTGAAAGAGGGGAAGAAGAAAGGAAGGGTTTAGGCGGGATGTTGGGTTTTCATATTGATTTACAAAAGTGCCATTATGTATTGTGTTCTATAATGGGGTGGAGAAAGCGTTTTATACATTGTTGTATATTCTAATAGTTGTCCTATATTATTTTAACGAATTAGTTGAGAGTGAAATGTCACTTTGATCCTTCACTTTACACATCTGAATCACTTTGGTCCCTCACTTTTAAAATGAACAAATTAGTCATTTACTTTACAAACTTTGAATCACTTCGATCCATTACTTTTCAAAATTAGCAAATTGGTCCCCTACTTTACAAATGGCAAAAATATCATTTTGGTCCTGTAACTTTTACCCAATTTTGATTTTGGTCCGGTATCTTTTATTTTTTTTATTTTGGTCCTATATCTTTGCAAACGTCAATCATTTTGATATTCCGTCTAAACTCCGTTAGTGAGACACTGACGTGGTACTAACGGTGCTGACGTGGATGTCACGTGGTGCTTACGTGGATGGCACGTGGCGCTGACTTGGATGTCACATGGTGCTGACATGGACGCCACATGGCGCTGACATGGAAACATGACCAAATTCACCTTGCTAAAAAAGGTACAAGACCAAATTCAAAATTGGATGAAAGTTACAGGACCAAATTCAACTAACTAAAAAAGAAACAGGACCAAAATGAGCTTACTAAAAAATGAAATAGGACCTGCATAAAATTGGATGTAACAAATAACTTGTCTAATCTAGACAATATATAATGTTATTCAAATGTGCTTTAAATTTGTTTGAAATACATAACTTGCTTAATTGCTATAATAATATTCATATAAAACATGATCAATAAGTTCGACAAAAGGTTATCTAAGATTCGACTACATCCGAAAATCAACTAGTGTGCACATAAACACCAGCTAATTACATTCCAAAAATTATTAATAAGTTCATATATAACAACAAGTGTGCAAGCTAAAACCATATTGGAAGTACTTGTATTTGACTTTTTTTTATCTCGTATTGGAGTCCTCGTATTATATTTGCACACTATTTGACTTTGTTTTGCAATCTTGTTGCTATCATCTATGAACTTATTAGTAACTTTTTGGATGTATTTAGTTGGTGTTCATACTTCATGTGCACAATATTCGATTTTTTATTTTTGATTTTTGGATGTAGTCAAATCTTATATAACATTTGGTGAACTTATTAGTCACATTATGAATAGATATTGTTATAACAATTAAGTAAGTTATGTGTTTCAAGCAAATTAAAAGCACATTTGAATAACATTATATATTATCTTGATTAGACAAGTTATTTGTTATATCCAATTTTATGCAGATCCTATTTCATTTTTTAGTAAACTCATTTTGGTCCTGTTTCTTTTTTAGTTAGTTGAATTTGATCCTCACTACTAGAAACTATCGGATTATCGACGGACGTTTTTGACGACGTTATCGGGGGATTTATCGACGAATATAGCATTGGCGGGATTTTTTAATAATTGAAAATATTTATCAAGGGATATTTTAGAAAATATTCGTCGATATTTTGTTCCCTCTCAAAACAAAAAAATTTTTGTGGTCAGTTTGATGTTATCGACGGATGAAGATTAAAATATCCGCCGATAAAACCCTAACCCTAGGTAGCACTTATCGGCGGATATCATACGCCGATAATAACCTAAACCCTAAACCCTAAACTGGGAATGAAATTATCGACGGATAGGAATGATTTCATCCCTCGATAATAGAAACGCACCGTTTCATTTATTCGGGTGCCTTTTATCGAGGGATAATATCGACGGATGGTTTAAACCATCCGTCGATAATCCGCGAATATGAGGAGACAACGTCTCCTTCTTCCTCACTTCGCGAACTTCTCTCTCTCTCTCTCCGTCGCGAAAAACGACCATTTCCGCCACTGTCCGCCGCCTGTTCGACCTCCGAGAAGTGCCAACAGGTTAGTCTCTCTGTCCTCTACATTTTAATCGGTTTAGAATTTTTGTTTGAGGTCTCTAATGAGAACTCATTGTTTGTAGCATTTTCCCGCCTTCTCCGCTGCCACCGCCGCCGCCGGCCCTCCGCTGCCACCGCCGCCACCGCCGCTGACCACCTCTGACCGCTGCCAGGAAGCATCTCTTGGTCTTCCATTAGGTATTTTTCTTAAATTTTAATTTTTCATTGTTTTTGGTATTTTTATATATTGTATTTATTATATTTTTTTATTTTTTTTCTATTTAAAAAAATTAATATGTTAAACTTTTTGTTTTTTTTAAAATAAATATATTAATTTTTTTAAAAGGAAAACTGTTTTAAACAAAAATAGAAAACATTTTTCCAAAAAAGATAGATTTAACAAACTTATATGTTATTTAAAGTAAGTAATTTTTCAATAACGTAACAAATATATTATTTAAATGATATATATGAGAACAATTGTTGATATATTCGGGCGATTTGAGCTTACGGTTTTTAGGAGCTTACGTTTATATTAGGTATGTTATTTATTAATTTTAATGATATGATTCTGTTGTTATTGTTGCAAAACCTTAGGGTAGATGACTTAGTCTGAGACCGGTCCTTAAACGCCGGCAATACTGGTTGATTGATTTGTAAAATTAAATGAGAAAGTTTGTTTAAAATTTAGGGGAGACTCTGTCAAAATTTTGTGAAGTAAAAATTTTGAAAGATTAAATAACTGTTGTTAAGTTATCTGAAACTAAGGGAAACTCTGTCGAAATTATGTTTGAGTAAAAATTTAACAAATTTGTAAAAATCATTAGTGTCGTATTAATGGTGAATTTAGATTAACTAAAAAACTGTTATTAATTAGTCCTAGTTAAACTTCTCATTTTAGGATTCTTCAATATTCAAGGGCAATGTCATCAACAAATAGATCATGGATGTATGATAGGTTACACCCGAATAGGGGGAATTAAGCCAGAATTCTATGCTAGAGTTGAAGAGTTTGTGGGGTTTGCTTCTATGTCTGAACAATTTAGGTCTGAGGGAAAAGTCAAGTGTCCATGTGCCAAGTGTGTTTGTAGGTTTTTCTATGATGTTGACACGATTAAGGTTCACCTGTACAAAAAGGGATTTATGGATAATTATTATGTATGGACAGTCCATGGGGAAGTTGAGTCAGTACAGAAAGATCAGTTTGTCGGAGGTAGTTCAAGTGGGTTTGATGGTGAACAATATGGGGATCGTAATTTAAATTAGGGCGGTGATAATCGTGGGTGTTATGAGGAAATGATCCATGATGCCTTTGGGGGGCAACATGATCAAGATTATAATGAACCCAGAGAGGAGGAACCAAATCCTGAAGCGCAGAGGTTTTTTTCTTTGTTAGAATCTGCAAAGACACTCATTTGGGAGGGTTCAACCCTTTCTGAGTTGTCAGTGGCAGTTAGGATGTTGTATATCAAGTCAGAGGCAAACGAGAGTCAAAGTGCTTTTGATCGATGGGCTACTTTAATGAGTGATGCTAATCCACAACCAGAGGCAATTCCTAGGGACTATTATAGGGCAAAGAAGTTAGTTTCAAAACTTGGGTTGAAATCAGAGAAAATTGATTGTTGCATGAACGGTTGCATGTTGTACTATAAGGAGGATATTGAATTAGTTGAATGTAAATTCTGTCAGGCCCCTAGGTTCAAACCTAGAAGAGCGGGTAATGGGAGGTATAAGCATATTCCCAACAAAAGGATGCACTATCTTCCCCTAATCCCTAGGTTAAAACGCTTGTATGCCTCTATGAACTCTGCACCTCACATGAGGTGGCATTATGAGAATAGGAGAAGTGACGGGATAATGACGCATCCCTCTCATGGTGAAGCTTGGAGGCATTTTGATAGGTGTCACCCTCAATTTGCAAATGATCCGCGAAATGTTAGATTAGGGCTTTGCTCAGATGGGTTCAGCCAAATAACTTATTTAACAAGCCTTATTCTTGTTGGCCTGTTGTTGTTACCCCTTACAACCTCCCTCCTGAGATGTGCATGAAAGATCCGTACATGTTTTTAACATGTGTAATTCCTGGCCCTGATAATCCAAAAGCTAAAATTGACGTTTCCCTCCAACCACTCATAGATGAATTGAAGCAGTTGTGGCACAATGGGGGTCTTGACCTATGATGTGGCCACCAAAGAAAATTTCATGGTAAGAGCCGCTCTGATGTGGACGATTAATAACTTTCCTGCTTATGGTATGTTGTCTGGGTGGATGACACAGGGGAAGCTAGCTTGCCCTATTTGCATGGAGGATACAAAATCCTTCACACTTAAGAATGGCGGCAAGAACTCATGGTTTGATTGTCATAGGAGATTCTTGCCAAATGATCATGCATTTAGGAATAACAGGTATGGGTTTAAGCGAAACTGTGTTGAACATGAAGAACCACATGTTAGGCTTACTGGAAGACAGGTCTGGGACAGAGTTAAAAATCTGCCTAAGATAACCGAATTGGGTAAAGTAGTCAAGTTTCCAGGTTATGGTGTGGACCATAACTGGACTAAGCAGAGCATATTCTGGGAGTTACCCTATTGGAAAGATAATCTTGTTCGTCACTGTCTAGATGTCATGCATGTTGAGAAGAATGTTTGTGATAACATCATGAATACTATTATGGACAGTGACAAGACTAAGGATAATCTCAAGGCAAGAGTAGACTTAACAGAGTACTGTCGACGACCAGAGCTACATTTACAAGAGACACGTGATGGTCGCGTTGTTAAGCCGAAGGCAAACTATGTTTTAAATCCTGCGCAGAGGCAATCCGTGTGTAAATGGGTGCAAGAGTTGAGAATGCCAGATGGATATGCTTCCAACCTCCGTAGGTGTGTGGATGTTGCGCATGGAAAGTTCCATGGGATGAAAAGTCATGATTGTCATGTGTTTATGGAGTGTTTGCTTCCAGTTGCCTTTCGAGAGTTACCTTTACATGTGTGGAAACCATTGACCGACCTTAGTTTGTTCTTTCGTGATTTGTGTTCTACCACACTGAGGTCCCATGATTTGGAAGTAATGGAGCAAAATATTTCTGTAATTTTGTGCAAGTTGGAACGAATATTTCCCCCATCTTTTTTTGACTCAATGGAACATTTACCTGTGCACTTGGCTTATGAAGCGAAAGTATGTGGGCCGGTTCAATATAGATGGATGTACCCCTTTGAAAGAAATATTGAGACCTTTAAGAGAACAGTCAAGAATCGAGCTTGTGTTGAAGGGTCAATATGTGAAGCTTATTTATCAAAGGAGACGTTTTTCTTCTGTTCATTTTATTTTGAGCCACATGTTCATTCGAAAAGAACAGCAGTAGACCGCAATGATGATGGAGGTGAAACTTCATATCCGCCTACTTTGTCTGTGTTTAATCAACATGGACGTGGTGCCGGTAAACCCACAAACTATTGGCTGAATGATAGAGAAAAGCATGCAGCGCACCTACATGTTCTCATCAACTGTGATGAGGTGGACACTTATAGAACGTAAGTGACATATCTAATTCATCATTTCAATAATGTTTTTGTACATAGTAGTGAATGTTGTCATTAAAAATCTTTAATTTCTACTTAATGTCAACAGATATTTTGAACAAACCATTCAGAATCATACGCTTGACCAAATCCCTCAATGGTTCAACTCGTTCGTAAGTTTATAATCTTTGTACTATTAGTCTTTGATTTATCTTAACATAAAATTCAAAATTTTCCCTTCTATTCTCTTTGTTCTCTACGTATGTAGGTGCTCAATCATGACAATAATGTCACAAATCCTCATATAAAAAGCTTAGCTTGGGGTCCCACCAATGTAACAATTTCGTGGCCAATTTTCCATGTGAATGGTTATAAATTTCACACCTTAGACTGGGGTCGTGAGAAGACCACGTACAATAGTGGAGTATACGTTCGAGGGGATGCTGGAATAGGGGAGAATAATTGGTACGGGGTACTCAGACAAGTCTTGGAGTTGGAATATGTTGGTGAGGACCCAACGCCAAAGAAGGTTGTCTTGTTTAGCTGTGAGTGGTATGATCCTAGACATCCTGATGGAACACGCTAGCACGCTGATTACGACATAATTGAGGTTAACTATACACGACGATTTGGTGCATATGATTCTTTCATCATTGCACAGAATGCTCGGCAAGTGTATTACACAAGGTATCCGGGGAAGTGCAAGAATAAGTGGTTGGTTGTTTTCACAACCAAACCTAGGGGCAAAGTTGAAAGTGATGATGTGGATGAAATAGCTTACCAAGTCGAAGTTACACGTGCTCCAAGGGTGGTTGTACAGGAGTCCCTGCTACTTTACATGATGATACTGGTGAAGATGACATTATTAACATGTCTCACCAAAACATAACAAGTCAGGGTGATGACTCCACTGAAGGTAGTGACGAAGAAGAAGATGAACTTGACAGTGACAATACAGAAGACGAGAGTGAAGACAGTCCACAACTTTCTGAATAAATGGATTTTAACAATTCAATTTGTTTTCAAATAACACTACCTCATTTTAAGATACTTTGTCAAACACTTTAATTAATGAAAAGTAACTTGTATTGTTCTGAATAGATATGGCAGATGATAGGGGTAGGGGCAGAGGCCGAGGAGATCGAGGGCGGAGGAAGACGGTCGCCCAGCCACGTGGTTATCGATCGAGGGGTGTTGTGTTGTATGACATCCCTCGTCGTGACCAGAGGCCAGAGACGGAGGAGGACCTAGACTATGAGCCAGTACCATCACCATCACCATCTGCTGCTGGGGGACCATCATCACCCATTACTGCCTCCCCACATGACATTGCGGGCAGTAATGAGGGGCCGGTCGAGATTGCATCAGCAGCTTCAGATACACGTCCTCTCCCCTCCATCAGACCGGATCCATCCGGTCTAAGGTATATGATTTATGTTGTTATAAATGTCAATCTTTTATAAATAAAATATGTAAAAGTGATTATTATATAAAATGGAAACTAATTCTTTATAACATTGTAGTTTTGTGCCTGCCACCCTCGGCACTCACCAGATCACAGCCACGATACAGAAGATGTATCATAGGCCGATCGAGTATTTCTTGAAGTTGACCGAGGAGGAGAGGCGGCGATGGTATCAGGAGTGGAAGGAAATATGAACTCTTTAATTTTAGTAATTAGTAATTAATTATGTTGTGGTAACTAACAAATTAAATTTGTCTATATATTGTAGTCTCACTTCACCATTAGTCCTGCCGATGATCGAGTACTGTACCGTGCCTTCTGCCATCGGGCAGCTAAGAGGCTCGGTGACATGTACTTATGGATCCGTAATGGCAAGGATGACCAGCACAGGTGGCTCTCAGATGCCCACCACCGTGTGCTGCAGGAGTATTGGTCTTCTCCGAGGTTTAAGGCCAAGGCTAGCAGGGCCTCATTGAGGGGTGGCTCCCTTCATTGTGGTGGATCTGCTACTGTGGACCCCACTAAGAGACGGCTGATACATAATATTTGCAATACATTTAATTTTATGTTCCTTATATATGAATTGATTAATTAATGCTTTGTTCAATTGTTTTAAACTTACAGGAGCAGAGGCTGAAGAGACCACCCACGCAGGAGGACTTGTTCAGGGAGACGCACACCAGGAAGGGCGACAAGACGACGTGGGTAGACGAGCGGTTGCAGCGCACTTATGTAAGTGATTTCATCATAGTTGTATAAATGTATTCAATTAATATGATTATGTATTCCATTTAAAATGATTATGTATTCTTCTCATTGTAGGCTGATTATACGCGCCGCTTGGATGAGGTTCGCACCCAACTGGCAGAGGCTTCACGGTGCGGTGAGTCCGTCCCACCCGTCGATGAGGAGGCGGTGTGGACCGAGGTTGTGGGCGGCCCTTACAAGGGCCGCATATACGGGCGGGGCGCGGTCGCGAACCCCATTGCCCGTTCCTCCCACGCATCTGCTGCAACAGTAGCAGGAGTCTCAGGGGAGAGCAGCGACGCTGAGGTCCGTGACCGGGTTCACAATCTGAACCTGGAGCTACAGACCCAGGTCGAGGTGCTGCAGGCGCAGCTTGCTCAGGAGCGGACCGCCCGACAGCAGGAGATTGCTGCGGAGGTCAGTAGGCAGCTTAGAGAGCAGATGTCCCAGTATTACGGGATGTTTGCTGCTGGAGGGTCATCATCGGCTGCTGATGGCGTCACTGCACCACCACCACCTTCTCAGCCATCACCCTTCCCTCCCACTCCCCCACAGTATCATCATCCGCCTCCGCCTTATCCCCTTGCATTCTAGCCTCCTCCTCCACCTTCATATCATCCAGGCTATCCACATCCCGCATATTCTACACCACCTCCACTTCCTACTGCTGCCGCCCCTGCCCAGACGACACTGCCTGCTCCTCAGCCCTCTTATTCTACACCACCTCAGCCTGCTGTTGCCGCCCCTGCCCACACACCGACTCCTCGACCTCCTCTTGCCCAGACTCCTCCTACTCAGCCGGATGCATCCAGAGATGATGCTGGTGATGGTGATGATGATTGTGACATTGATACGATGGATTTTGTATGACTTTTTTTTTATCGTTTATGTTTTGGATGTTCAGACATTACGTTTTGGATTTTTTATGACTTGACTTATATAGCGTTTGGATTTTATCTATTTTGTAAATATTGTTTAATATATACATTATGATATTTCATTATAGTTTTATTTATGGAGATTATTACTATTTTGTTATAAATTTTGATTTAGTTTAAATATTATTAATTCAGATATTTAAAAAAAAAAATTTCGGTTACTGTTATCGACGGACGTATCCGCCGATAATGAAATTATTTTTTTTTGTTGGAAAAATAAATTATCGACGGATACGTATCCGCCGATACAAATATTTAATAATTTCATATTTTTTTAAAATAACATTATCGAGGGATATATCTGTCGATACATCCGTCAATACTATCGACGGATGTCGACGGATATATTCATCGATAAAATATCGACGGATGTTTTGGTTAAATTCATCGATAATTGAATTCCGACTAGCAAGTAATCGTGGGGGACTATCCGTCGATACAGTGATTCATCGACGGATATTAAGGGTATCCGTCGATAAAATCTGTCGATAATCCGAGAGTTTCTAGTAGTGCCTGTAACTTTTATTCGATTTTGAATTTGGTCATATTTCCATGTCAGCGCCACGTGGCGTCCATATTAGCACTACATGACATCCATGCCAACACCATTAGTGCCACGTCAGCACCTCACTAACGTAGTTTAGACGGAGGACCAAAATGGTTGACGTTTGCAAAGATATATGATCAAAATTAAAAAAATAAAAGATATCAGACCAAAATCAAAATCAGATAAAAGTTACAGAACCAAAATGATATTTTTGCCTTTACAAATTAAGCCAAGTTAATCCATTTTTAAGTCCACTTTGATCTGATAAGAGAGGACTAATTTGATTTATTATTTGTAAAGAGGGGGATCAATTTAATCATTTGAAAAGTGAGGCACTAAAATCTTTTTTAATTTATAAAGGAGTAAACCCCAAAGTGGTCCCTGATAATTTTTGCGTAGGACAAGTTGGTCCCTGACAATGAGAAATACCCTACTCAATTCTTGACAATGTCAATTTTCGGACACAACAAGGTCCGTGGATGGATTCCATAACAGTTGTTCTACGTGGCAGTCTAGTCTTGCACAGTGTGCAAATGCTGACTTGGCCATTGAATATGCAAAACTATGACCCCTTCATCTCCTCCTCCCCTCATTCCCCTCTGTTCAACTTTCCTCTCTATCCAAGACTACTTTTCACAAACCCTAAAACCCCAAATTATATCTCAATAACCTTAAATCTCAAATAAAAAATTTATTCACACATGAAAAATACAAATCCTCTTTGTATAAAATATTTTATTATCGATTGTTGTCATGTCACCCAAATTTACCCCAAAAAAATAAATCCTTCAAATTTTCTCCAAGTAAAAAATAAAAGCCCTGCTTGTTGAACTTGAATCAAATTTAAAAAATTGCAAAAATTGTGTACACATTTAAGGTTGTAACAAAAGTAAGGTGCTCAAGGTGAAAATTGAAACTTGGGTACTTAATTTTTCTAGAGGATTTAGTTAAGACATTAAAAACAAGGAAAGAACATGAATTTGGGTCATGTAAACAGAACAATCCACCAGAGAAACAATGTTTGCGAATGATGGTGAAAGTAGTGAAAAGAATCAGAAAGGGATAAAGAGATAGTCTTCCATGTTCCAATTTTGCAGTCATAGGGAGGGAAGTGTCAGTGAAACTGAGAGTGTAAGAGTAAGAGAAAAGAAGAAAATGGAGAAGAAAAAGAAGAGGAAGATGAGTGTTTTGAGATGAATAAAGGGAAGAAAATGAGGGTCCAGAAGGATTCACAAAGTTGATATAAGATTGATGAATGTTTTTAGAGGGAGGAATGAGAGGATGTATTCAAGGATCTCTGGTGAGAGTTTGCAACAGATTTTTGGGTCCATTTGGGTTGTTCTTGGAGTGATTTGGGAATAATTATTTATCATGATCATGGAGAAGATTTTGGTGATGTGTTTGTTATGCTGGTAATGATGAACGAAAGGAAAAGAGGGGAGGAAGGGAAAAAAGGTGTTTAATCATAAAACCTCTTACTCAAACAAAACAACGTCGTTTTATATATTTAATAGTCAATAGTCAAGTCAGTGTTCAAGCACTGTGCAAGACTGTCCTATAGAACAACTGTTACGGAATCCGTCAAAGGACCTTACTGTGTCCGAAAATTAACATTGTAAGGGACTGAGTATGGTATTTCTCATTGTCAGGGACCAACTTGTCCTACGCAAAAATTATCAGGAACCACTTTGGAAGTTTACTCTTTATAAAGTGAAAGAATAATTTATTTAATTCAAAAAATAAGGGATCAAAATAATTTACATATATAAAATGAATGATAATTCACTCATTTGATGAACGATGCCTAATATTGGGCCTGAGGAGGATAAATAGGACTTTTCCGCTCTCATCCCTTCCGAGACGAAATAACCAAAGGTGAACTAACTAGTTCAGATCCCCCGCACCTAAACGTTTTCACTCTCTCTCGCACAATAACGCCATGACACATCCAAATCCTCAGACTCCCAGTAAAACCCAAGACCCCAATACGGCCAAAGAATCCCAAGAACAAGGACAAGAACACCTGGAACAACAACCCCAATCACCCAAAACCCTAACCCTTACGAATCAAGATCTCCAATTCCAGACCCTCCCCGATCCCCACCCTAATCAAGACGAAGACACCGTCATGGAAGATCAGATCCACAACGCTGACGACCCGGAACCTGACACTCCATCCGCCGCCGCCGTCGCCGCCGCCTCATCATCCGTCGCAGGCCGCCGTGGTCCGAAGAGGAAGAAGCTGGGTGCCAAGCGAACCGCGCAGGAGAAAAAATCGCGCGAGAAACTTCAGGTTCTCGTCGAAACCCTAAAACTCGTTCCGTTCGTTCCCACGAAAGCCCTTGACTTTGATCGCCACCAGAGCCTCCTTCAGCGCCTGGGGCTCTGGGAATTCGTTCATCTCGATTTCGATCCTGTGCTTCGCAGTGATCTTGTTGCCGAGCTCATCGCCAGCTACGTCCCTGCTTCACGGTGTAGCTATGTAAGAGGTGTTAGGATCAATGTGAGTAGGGCCGATTTTGGCCGGGCCTTGAAGCTTCCGAAGAAGAATGCCGCTGCAGCCGGGGTGGTGGTGAATTTTGAGGAGGGTGGAGAGCCCGTGGATGTGGCAGAGTCGATTAGTTTTGTTGAGGATTTGGTGGAGAATTGGATGCTGTTGCATGATGATGCTTATATTTTGCCAAATGAGGTTTCGGCGCAGCTGAGTTTGATCAAGGAGGGGCAGTTAGAGAAGGTTGATTGGGCGAGTTTGATGTGGGCCTTGTTGGACAAGGAGTTGAAATCTACGCAGCTTGTGAACTGTTACTATGCTTCGCATTTGCAGCGATTGATTAGGACGCAGCATACCAAGTTGCTGGAGGAGGAGGAGGCCCAGCAGCAGGAGGAGGAGGGAGATGAGGTTGGAGGGAAGGATGAGGGAGAAGACATTGAGGTGAAGGATGAGGAAGATGCGGAAGAGGAGGATGTATCGGCTGTGGGGGCTGAAGCTGCAGCAGGAGAAGAGGTGGATGCTGTCGGTGATGTGAAGATGGGTGGGGTTGATGATGCGGGTGGGCGGGTCAGTGAGATGGAGGAGCACAACATTGAATTAAGCCTAGGGCAAGATAATGTTGAGAGGGCTGATGCAGGGCAAGATAATGTTGTGCAGGTTGATGAGAGGAAGGAGCTTGGTGGAGGGGAGCAAATCATGGTTTTTGAGCCCTCTAAAGTTGAAGAAAGTGGGCTGTGGCTAATGGATCAGAAAAACAACTTACAGGAGCCCTTTTTGCAGCGGTGTCAAATGAGTGATGCGGAGGGTGTGGACTGTGGCCAAGCCAAAGAGGATGAGGAAGAGGAAGGTCAAGAACAGGAGGAGCCAGAGGCAGATGCAGATGCGGAGGAAGACGTGCATGAGGGTGGTTTCAGTCTCTCGCCCAAGTGTATTCCTATGGAGGCGATGTCTTCTGGTGCTGGGGGTCTCATGCAAGCTATGGAGGCAGCACCATTGCATTTCGGTTCTGGGATTGATCTTCGTGACAACCCTGTTGGAGATTTTCTATCTTCCAGAGATGACCCTCAGATGATGTCAGGAACGTCAGTTTTTGGTAATGGTCACAAGAGAGATGTTAGCTTGGATAATCGCACCTCGCAACATACTCTAAATGGCAGTAACAAGCGGATGAGAGGTGATAGTCCATGGAATTCTAAGCCTCTCGACTTTGAAATGTGCATGGAGCATATAGAGAGTTGGATGGGGAAAGCTAGAATGTTGTATGCAGCAAAAGAACAGGCTTGTGAAGAATCTACAATGAATCAGCAAGTCTTGCTTAATGAGCTACAGAAGCGAGATGAAATGATTGAACTTTTGCATAAAGCAAAGATGGATGAGAGTCACAAGAGACAGATGGAGATTTACCGACTTGAGAAGGAACTGTTTATGATGTCAAGCCTCGTGGAGGGCTACAGAAAGGCCTTGAAGGAAACACAGAAGAGTTTTGATGAATATAGAGCACGTTGTCCGCAAGCTGATGAACCGCTATACAAGGATGTTCCTGGGTCTGGTGGCCTTGTTTTGAGCGTGATAGAACTGGAAAAGGAACAACTGAAGAAGGAAGAAGAAGAAAGGATCAAGCTAAGAGAGTTTTTGAAAAATTTTGACAAGAAATCAAGAGATGTTGAAGGCATGTGGATTGGTAAACTGGAAGATCAGCTTTGTAGGGTTCAATCCCTTGATAACAGGTTGCTGGCTGCTGAGGAACAGGTCAAGCATTGGAATGAAGTGGCTGCCAAAAGCAAGGTGTCAGATCCTCCTGAATGTGCTCCAACAAGTGAAGAACAAAATGCTTAGTATGGTTAGCTTTTACTTTAGCATATTATGTAGAATTGGTTCCTATCAAGTTCAAGGCTCCTCCTGTTTGTTCATGTTTGTAATTGTACAGAGTTCTATTTTGAATCTGACTTCACCAACTCGTGTAATTCTTACCTAGAACTAGAATTCTGTGTTTTGGCTATTTATGAAGTTCCAAGTTATGGTTATTTTCACTGATTTCGCCTCTCTAAGCTATTCTTAATTATTCTTGGTATTCAACCTTTATATTTAACCTTTTATCAACCTGTATATTTAACAGACACAAAAAAAAAAACCTGTATATTTAACCTTATATTTGTCTCCTATTTTAAGTATTGTTTAGAAGTTGTGTCGCATAACATGGAAAAAGATGGGCCATGTTCTTGTTAATATCTCTTTTATAACCAAGTGAAATCTTTTCTGTAGAATATGATGTTATAAAATTACTGATTGGGAAATTTCTTTTTTGTATGATTAATTATTGTCACGCTGGACCTTTTAATGTTGTGCCAGTTTTCAGATTCCTGGCTGCACCGGAGATTCCTCGAGCAGAGTTTCAGATTGCATTCTTCTGTGATCTTATTTATTGTCTTAAGTGAACTACAATATCAATATATAGTCAAACACATATTAGCCTCTGTTCAATTTCCATCAGTTTTGTATAATTTGTTTATGTTTTAACTTTCTAACCTCTAATATCGACGGAGAAACCGTGTAACTTAATTATGATTATTAAGGTTTTGTGTCTGAATGTTCGTAAGGAACTTATTTGTCTCTTTGCATTTGACATTTCCCATCAACCTCATTTCTTCAATAAAACAAGAAATTTGATGTGTGAACATGATATTAAAATTGGAATATAGAGAAACACTGAGTAAAACTATTTTTCCGCATTGGCATCTTAGTTTATCTTAGTTTTATAAGTATTTTATTTTGATTTAGATTAATTTAATAAATTTAGAGTTTAATTTAAATTCCTTGTACTATTTTATGTGTTTGGTATTTTCTTTATTTATTATTTTAGGATTGTGTTTAGATGTCCAGTACTCGGAGCCATGCACCCTCAAATACCAAGCCAGGCGCGCGCGCCCTTCACTCGCACCCTCAGGAACGCACCAGGTGTCGCACGCCCTTGGTCCGCGCCCCACTTCGCGCGCACAAATCACTCTTGGCCGCTGCGCGCCCTCACCCGCGCCCTGCAGAAAAGTCTTAGGCGCCATGCACCTTGTTTTACGATCCGCACCCGTGTTGCAATTAATTCAGAATTCCATGCAGTTCTGATTTTGGTGGAAAATACTTTCGTAACTTTGTTAATTAATTTCCGATTGGATGGGGATTGGAAGTAATTAGGTTTTAGGTTATTTTCTCTGGATGTTATATATAGGGGGATTAACTTTATCAGTAGGCATTGAAGGATAGGATTACAGTGGCTGCAAAAGAATTAAGGATTCAAAGTCAAGGATTCTTCTGGGTAACGATGACTATTATTTCTGATGTTTCTCGTTTTATCAGAATGAGTAGCTAAACTCTTTATTAGGGTAAGGGGTGATCTTACTATTATGAGTTAATTATTCAATTGTGAACCTTTGAATTTCATTATTTCAATTCAAGCATTTACCTTTTTCTTATTTGGTTGTTTTGAGGATTGGAAAATCTCTTTTACAACTTATCTTGAATTCATGCTTTTGTTTGAAAAAATTAACGTGTGAATTAGCTCTAGGTAATTTGCCAGGAACATTTAATATCTAGGAATAGAGTTAAAGGTTTTTGTAAACATTGAATCAAAAAAAGAACTTAATCTATTCTATGTGATAATTTGATCAAGGGATTGACTAATTGTTAAATAGGAGAAGTATTAGATTACCAAGGGATTGGAGTCTTATAATTTATGGTTCGTTTATTGAATTGATATAGTGAATTTCAGAGACAAACAATTGTAATTTTTAATTTCAGAAAGTAACGTGAACCCCAACACCCTAACTCCTTGTCTATTTGAATCTCAATCAAACTCTCATTGTTATTTTACATTCTACATTCCTGCAACTTTTAAATTCTCATTCACAATATTACTATTTTGTTTGTCTAATTAGAAACTCATTCTAAGAAATTTTTGCTCGGTTCTTTAATTCTCGTGGGAACGATACCCACTCACCATGGTTTTATTACTTGTACGATTCAGTGCACTTGCCGAAACCTTATCAAGTGTGGGGGTGTTTAGTCTTTTATCAAGTTCCTGATCAAAAGAAAACCAAATTAGGGCCAAAAGATATAGAAGGAACATTCATAGGGTATGCTCAAAATTCTAAAGCATATAGAATATTTGACTATATGTCTAATACAATTGTTGAATCGAGAAAGGTAGAATTTATTGAAAATAGATTTATCAATGATTTAACTCTTAATTCAGAATATTCCCAAAATGATACTAACATTTCACAAGAAATAAATGATAAAATAATAAACGTCTAAGTGACAAAGAATTGATCGAACCAAGAAAGTGATTGTGGGTAAGAAAAGAAAATGACTTGGGTCCAAATTTTATTTCTTCTTAAGCTATCACCTTTTTTGGTAGAAGGGACTAGGAATTATGTAATAAACATGATTCCTATTGTGATGAGCCTAGAGGGTAATCCTCAAACGTTTAAAGAGCCAATGACTTCTAGAGACTCTGCCTTTTGGAAAGAATAAATAAATGATGAAATGGACTCAATATTATCAAATAATACTTGGGTCTTAGTTGATTTGCCTCTATGATCAAATCATATAGGATATAAGTGGGTATTTAGTAGAAGAAAGTATAAAACTGATTGTTCATTACAAACCTTTAAAGTAAGGTTAGTGGCCAAGGGATTTAGATAAAAGGAAGGTCTAGACTATTTTGATACCTACGTGCCTGTGGCAAGAATGAATTCTATTAGGACTCTTATAACATTATCATCCATTCATAATCTTCACATACATCAAATGGATGTTAAAACGTCTTTTATAAATGGAGATCTTAATGAAGAAATTTATATGGATTAACCGGAAGGCTATGTGCTACCCGAAAATGAAAAGAAGGTTTGCAAATTAGTTAAATCTTTATATGGCTTAAAACAAGCGCCTAAACAATGGCATGAGAAGTTTGATTCAGTGGTATTATCAAATGGCTTCTCACATAATAGTGCAGATAAATGCATTTACTCAAAATTTACTAAGGATTACATAGTAATCATCTGTCTATATTTTGATGATATATTAATCATCAGAACAAATTTGGAAGTAATTCGTGTCACGAAGGAGTATCTAACTTCTAAATTCAAGATGGATGATTTGAATGAAGTTGATACAATACTAAGCATAAAGATGAATAAGAAAGAAATTGGCTTTACTTTAAGTCAATCTCATTATATCAAAAAGGTATTGGAAAATTTTGATCATCTCATAATTAATGAATTCAATACATCATATGATCCTAATTTTAAATTAGAAGAAAACATGGAGAAACCTGTGACATAATTAGAATATGCTAGTGTTATAGGGAGTTTTATGTATAAAATGCATTACACCAGACCTGATATAGCATTTGTTGTGTGCAAATCATCAAGGTTTATAGGAAAACCTAGCAACCAACATTGGAAAGTTATAACAAAGGTTCTTTGTTATCTCAAGAAAACCATAAACTTGGGATTACGTTATAATAATTATCCTGCAGTTCTTAAAGGTTATTCCGACGTAAGTAGAATTACAAATCTTAGTAATAACAAATCTACTTCAGGATGGATTTTCACCATAGGAGGTGAAGCAATAAGTTGGGCCTCAAAGAAACAAACATGTATTTCACATTCTACTATCGAGGTTGAGTTTGTAGCTTTATCAGTTGCAGGTAAAGAAGCGAAATGACTCGGGAATTTGTTATATGATATAAAGTTATGACCACAGCAGACAACAATCATTCCAATCTTCTGTGATAGTGAATCAACCATGTCTCGAGCATATAATAAGGTTTATAATGGAAAGTCTAGACATATAAGTTTGAGACATGAGTTTGAGAGACAATAATAGATGATGATGTAATTACCATCAGTTATGTAAGATCTCAAGAAAATTTAGCAGATCTATTGACTAAAAGTTTGTCAAGGGATAAAATCAAATAGAGTACTGCTTAAATGGGATCAAAACCTATTGTTGTTAAATAATAGACCCCAACCTCATTCTAGTAGACCATTAGTTTCGAGGTTTAATGGGTAAAAACAAGTTATTTAACAATTGGAGCACTAAGATATAGGATTTAGTGCCTTATAAATAAATCAGGAGGGTGAATTAAAACTCTTAATGGATTGATAATTTTATTTATCAAAGGATTCCACCTATATGAATATAGAAGTGGTGTCGCTCTAATCGAGAATTTTAGAGGTTTTACTCTCGTAAATATTCATGAAACCTAAAACATATAATTAAAGACATGTGTGAAGAGATGTGTCTTTTCATTGTATGCTATGTACAACTATAAATACCCCCTCAATGTTTTGGAAAGAAAACTAAGTGTGTAGTTCAAAATTGAGAGTATTTCTTTGTTCAAGAGAGTAGATAATTTCTTATGATTGCTAAGTAAGAAATTCATAGAGGTTTCATTGTATATTGAGTGAGTATCATCATCAATCCAATAGCAACTTTGTGTGGAGTCAAATATTTCTTTAAAGATAATGATCTAATTATGCATTAAAACCACAATAAAATTAAATATTTGTCATCTTCTAATCATAATAGCATGAAATCATTCCTAATAACCAAACAATACTTAAGGAAAATTTAAACAAAAAAAAAAGGAAAAAAATAAACTAGACAAAAAAATATGAGGAAAAGATTACAAAAAGAAAAGCATAAGTATTATAGTATTTAACATGAATCTCAAAATGTGGAGGAATAGTTGAATCATGCACAGATAGATATACTATTCTGTTGTGAAGACCTTGTTTCTTTTATCTATCAAACTATGAGGAGCAGCATCCAGCCTTTTTCACAGCTGAGACATCATCCTTACTGCCAACATTGATTGTCTGCCCCTTAGGCAAGGCAGCCGGATCATCTCCGATCTCAAGAGTCTTCCGGCTAACAACGCGATATATCTGAGTAAGCACCTCTGTGAAAGCATTGTCAACATTCAAGGATTCGAGTGCTGAGGTCTCCATGAAAAATGTGTTTTCTCGCTCGGCGAATGCCTTGGAGTCATCCATGGAAACAGCGCGCAAGTGGCGAAGATCTGCCTTGTTTCCCACAAGCATAATCACAATGTTGGCATCTGTGTGATCTCTAAGCTCCTTTAACCATCTTTCCACATTTTCAAAGGTCACATGTCTTGTAACATCGTACACAAGCAATGCACCAACAGCTCCTCGATAATATGCACTAGTGATTGCTCGATATCTGTTGGCATATAACAAGAATCAGACTGGTTTATGCAGTATTCTAAAATGAGTTTAATTTTGATGTACTGACAGTGTAAAGGTATTTTACACTGTCGTCCAATCAAAATGTTCCATTTGTATTTTACACTGACAGTGTAAAGGTATTTTACACAATCATGACTGATGTGACAGCACATGATTAGATGACTGTGTAAAAAAATAGTATACTCTCAGTGGATGAAAATTAAATCCTCCTAAAATACATCAAATGTATCTGGTTTTACTTAGAAAATCATGTCACATGCAAGACAAAAAATTCTAAAATGCTTCATTTTTTATCTTGCATTTAGAACCAAAGCTAGGTTACAAAAATCATGCAAGAATTCTAAACATCATGCAAGATAAAAAATTCTAGTATTTAGAACCAAAGCTAGGTTACAAAAATGATCAATGTAAAAGGATTTGTCATTAAATTAAAATATTATTTTCCTTCTTTTATTTAGAATATTTCATACAGCTTGCATCTACATCTAGTGAGATAGACTTGGTTGTTGCTGTTATATTCAAAAATGCCTTCTTCCCATTATCTTATGAAGTACATGGCACCATGTTTGTGCAAGTCTATACCATTTTCATTGGTAGTTGAAACTGAAAAACAAATTAGCACATTAAAATACAAACTAAATAGAAATGACCATCTCAGTCCTACACTACACTGCACAGAAAGCTTAAACCAGATTAAGTATTGATCAGAAATTTGAAACAATCATATTTTAGAGTTAAATGGTCGTTTATTCCATGCTTCCTCATTTCATTTAAATAAGAATTTAATTTTGATCCACTGTCAGTGTAAAAAAATTACATATCCAATCATGGATTGACAATCAGCAAAAGTCTTTTAACTCAACCACCCACTAACCAAAAAGTCACACAAATCAATGGATGTGATTGGCTGACAGTATAAAATTTTTTACACTGTTAATGCATCATAATTAAACTCTTAAAATATTTAGCAAGCCAAACTTGAGAATTTAGTCAACTTTACATTTTCTCTCATTCCATCTTCCCAGAATATTTGTGGATGAACAACATACCATAACAAAATAATAATCAAATTGCCACATTGGAAAAAATGGAAATTAAAAAAGAAACAGTGGATATGGAAGAAATAAACAATGATCATACTCATCCATTATTTCTCAATTGGTAAAATGACATAAATTTGGCCCCACTCTTCAGTAATTATTCTACGGAACCAATCCAGCCTCCAAGGCTTCAAAAACCTTCAAACTCAAACAAAAGGAAGAAGTAACATATGGCCTCTATGGAAAGCATTCTTCAACCTATCCACCATTTTACAAAAATCAATTTAATGAAATTGCCCGACTTTGTTTCCACATGCATCCATCAAGCCACAAAGAGGATAAAATAGCAAACGTTTCCCGTAGTTACATCCTACCCCCAACAAAATGCAACAACTATTCTCCATCCTAAAACAAAGAAAAATGATATATTGACTTTACAAATGAGTGTCCCATGTGGACATCCATTTTTTTATGCCAAATAATGATATCGTGATGCCAAAATAATTACCTTGATGCCAAATTTTTTTTGAATGTCCAACTCATTTGGAGAGTCCATATAGCATTACCCAACAAATTCCAATGACATAATCCAATGCATCCAATCCTAAAACATATATAGATAAAATGAAAGAACAATGATTCGTGTTCCGGCGACACAATCATCCAAATCAAAAGCACAAACCCAACAATCATTCCAAAAAACGAAAAAAGAAAGAAAAAATCTGCATCGTTCATCAGTTGCAAATTGAATCGAACGCAAATTGCAATGAAATTTAAACCAACCCCCACAAACACATTTCATGCATTTCCAATTTGTAAAATTAAGAATCAGATAAAGATAAACAAGAGAGAGAGAGAGATGAAATGAATGAGATCATAATACCTTTCTTGTCCAGCGGTGTCCCAAATTTGAGCCTTAACGATTTTGTCGTCAACGTGGATGCTACGGGTGGCGAATTCGACGCCAATGGTGGATTTTGATTCCAAGCTGAACTCATTCTTTGTGAATCGAGACAAGAGGTTCGATTTGCCAACGCCAGAGTCTCCGATCAGCACCACCTTGAACAAATAGTCGTAATCATCATCCGCTCTGTACGCACCCATTTTATTTTAATCTTCCTTTATCTATTTTTCTGATGGAGGGTGGTAGTGGTGGATTTAAGAGATGGTGATTGTTATCTAGATCGAAATTCAACAAAATGGGGTATCTTTGTCTTTTCTTGGAAAAGAATTAATTGTTTTAAAAGGCTCCAATTTGGTAACTGCGTTTAATGCTTGCAATTTTCAGCATTGGGAGAGAGAGAGAAAGAGAAAGAGGCGTTGTTCCAGTTTGCAGAAGGAGGGAGGAGGATTCAAAGCTGTAATGATTCCTATTCTATTACAAGTTACAACAATCAAATCAGAAATGATACTTGTACAATCTAATATACAACAACTTATATTATACCAATAATGTTTTACGTACAACGAAAATACTTCCCATTTGTATTCAACGTGTGTTATCGATGTTACAGGATGTGTGTTATACGTATATGTGGTATAACACACATTCTATAACATGAATAACACATATTTTTGGACGTATTTACGTTTTACGTCAAACATTACTGTATATTATACCGTAAATTTTTGTTACCCATTTATTAGGTATACACGCGCTCAATCATTTGGCTATTCTCTTGGTTCTTTTCTCTTAGATTTATTTCTTTATTTTTTTTTTTGTTCTTTTTCACTCTTAAATTAACACACTATAACATTTTTTAACATTAAATCGTTTTTCTTCTTCATCATTATCACAAAACAATAATATTCTCTTTATTAGTTCAGTTTAACTTTTTTTATTTCATAATTGAAAACTTTTATTTTTTTAGTACTTTTTATTGTTTTCTAATTTTTTATTCACAAAAATAATTATATTTATAATTTTAGTCAATTTAAACATATTTTCTCTTATAAAATTGTGAACATATTTTGTACTGATTAGTGAACACGAATAAGATTTATAAACTTGAGATATAAGGTGAACACATACATATGCTTTAACTAAACACATAATATAATATAAAGTGATCACATACTATAGCTAAACACATAATATAATACAAAGTGAACATATGCTACAACTGAACTGCAAAGTAAAGTGAACACACATACATCTATAGTAAATGAACACATAATACAAACTAAAGTAAACACATACTCATATTGTAACTCAATACATAATTCATATACTCTAATTGAATACATAATACAAAGTACAATAATAAAATTAATGAGTTTGAGATATTTTTATAAATAAATGTGTTCACTTTCCATATTTAAATGTGTTCATTTGCTATTGAAATATGTGTTCATTTTATATGTTGAAATGTGTTCGCTTCGCGCGCACTGTACATGTGCACGTCTGTGAGAGTGGGTATACAAAACATGCGTTTTACAATATTGTTGCTTGATTTTCGCATTGTACGTTGTTTTATACGTTGTAGGTACTCCCTCCGTTCCTAATTATAAGTCGTTTTTATGTTTTACACATATATTTAGGTAATGATTAATTTATATCAAATGGGCAAAAATACTCATATTATCATTATGAGTTCATTACACTTCTTCTCTCTCTTTTATTAATATTTTTTTGGATTCCAATACATCTTTTTTCTCTCTTATTACTATTTCACATTCCTCTCTCCTCTCTCCTCTTTTCTCTCAAAATTAATGAAGGGCAAAATATAATAAAAAGAGATAAAATACTTTGAAAACTAAAAAATGACCTGTAATTTGGAACAAAAAAAATCACAAAAACGGCATATAATTAGGAACAGAGGGAGTATTTTGTGTTGTACACCTAGAAAGACTTCAATCAAATTGTTAGCTTTTTAATATATATATATATATATATATATATATATATAACTCTTCTCACAACTACCTTCAAATTTGTTAATTATTGTTATGTATTATCGATACTATATATAAAGAGGATTTAAAAAAATAACTATCCTTTTGGTGTCCACACTAATTTGGGTAGTATTTTCTAAAATTAAAACTAAAAAAATAAAAAATAAAATAAATGTAAAAGGTAATCACCTCTATTTCTATGTTATTTTTTGGATTTTGATTCGGTACCCAGGAAAATATAGGGTACCGATACCCAATACATGTGTATATCATGGTTTATAGATAAAATTAATTTAATTTTTTTAAATTTAGATAACTTCTAACATGTTAGTTAAGTAATCTTAAAAAATTAATTTAATTTATATTGATATTCTATGACTTTATCAATTTATAAAAAAAAAAAAACTCAATTCATAACATATAGCTAGAGAGAGAGCGTATTATGCAAGAGATAGATGAAGAAGAGGTGTAATTTGGAATGAGACGCGTCTAGGAAGGTTGCGACCGCGACCACCGTGCTCCGTTGGTACCACATTATGTTTATTTTAGCATAGGTTAATAGGTTAAACATACAATTGGGTACCGGTACCCAACAAAAATATTGGGTACCGAATCAATCCCCTATTTTTTTACTATTTATTTTTATTTTTTATCCATTTTATAAAAAATTAAAAAATAAATAATATAACACAAAAAAAAAGAAAGAAAAATGCGATTTAGTGGGCACGAAGTGTCCGACAAGGCGCAAGTTACTTATAAAGAGAAATTCCAAAAAGTTAGTTAGTTTTTAGGTTCTACAAATAGAGTAAATAAAAATTAAAAAAAAATAAAAAAGTAACTACCATTTATAACTTTTACTAATTAAGTTCTCTCTTCCTCTTTCTTTCTATTCATCTATAATATTAATATTTTAACAAATTAAAATGATATTTGAGTGGAATTATAATTATATTAAATAGTATTATTTTATAAAAAATATCAATAAAATAAAATAAAATAATATTATTTTAATAAATATTTACTGAAAAATAAAAAAATAACTTGACAGGCATGAACCTTTCGAGTCGCTAGTCAGAATAATACATATAAAAAATTTAGTCTCCATTAGTTATCATATCCAGTGAGAGTATAATTTTGATGCAATAATATATAGTATAAAAATATTTTACACTATTATCCAATCAAAACACTATATTTGTATGACTTTTTAGATAGTGAGAGTGAGAAAACAAAATTATGGCTTATATGGGAGCACATGATTGGATGACTATGTAAAAAAGTTATTGTAAGTGAATGAAAATTAAATCCTTTCAATAATTCAACTTTCTAAAACTATTGAGCCAACTTTAAAATATTAAAATAATATATAATATTAAAAGTTGGATTAATAATTCTAAAATGTTGGATTATTATATATGGTGGCTAATAGTGGTTAAGTTTGTGGTGTACAAAAAAATATTTCTCATTACTATTATATCATATATCAATATTTATGTAAATTCAATGATATCAAAGTTAACATCAAAATACACAACTTACCAGCATAACTATAGAGTTACCAGCATTTCCAACACTAACTTATTAGCTTAAGTATCAAACTTACCGAGCGATGTGTATGTCAAAGACATTTTACAAGGTCGTGACAAATGTCATCACCTCCCGTGACACAAGATCAAAATACACAACTTACCAGTTTGAGATAGTGAATATCGCGGGAGGGGGAGGGGTGGTGACATTTGTCACAGTCTCGTGAGATGTCTTTGACAAAAATACTTATAAGTTTGATACTTAAGCTGATAAGTTAGTATTGAAAGTGTTGGTAAGTTTACAATTATGCTAATAAATTGTGTATTTTCATCTCGAGATAGTGAATATCATAGGGAGTAGTGACATTCGTCACGACCCCGTGAGATGTCTTCGAGACACTTGCTTGTAAGTTTGATACTTAAGCTAGTAAGTTATTATTGAAAGTGTTGATAACTTTACAATTGTGTTGGTAAGTTGTGTTTTTTTATCTTAAGACAGTGAATGTCAAAGGGGTTGTGGTGATATTTTCCACGGTCACGTGAGATATCTTTGTAGCACATGCTTGTAAGTTGGATACTTAAGTTAGTAAATTAATATTGAAAGTGTTAGTAACTTTACTGTTATGCTGGGAAGTTCTGTATTTTAATTTTAATTTTAACATCCTTGAATTTGCATACATACTAACAATGGATTTCAAAATTACCTTGACTCATTCTAATCCTAGATTTATATTTTACTTAAGAGAACTTGGTTTAAAAAACTAAGTTAGGATCGTTGAAAGATATATAATAACATTAGAAAGATTTGAATGATTGAAATTACGAATAATTCAGTATAATTATACTTATCAACAAAGTAAAAACTTACCAACATATTGAAAAAAAGTTTATCAACAGCAAATTTATCAGATACTAATTACAAAAAATTTCAAAGTTACCTTCAATCACTATTGTTTTAATATAACGTTATATTTAACTTTATAGAATTTGGTCCAAAAATTAAAGGTAGGGACTTTGCAAGATTAAGAGACTAGGAGTATACAATTCACAAGTAATAAACTAGTTTACATGGAATTTTCAATGCAATTCAATAATATATCAACCTATCATATATCAATTCCAAACATAAGCAAAGATTATCATATTTCCCCTTCTGATTTAGATTAATTAAGGCCCTACTATAGGCCTTTAACTTCATTTTATAACTTTTTCATCACTATTCATTGTCCCTTGCTCTTACATCCATTTCATTATCCAAGAGCATGATTCCATCATAACTGCAATGTGTACTATAAATCAAAAAGTCTATGTATACATATGTATTGATCATCCTGCACATACAGATACATATAAGAACCTTAATATAAGATTAAAAATACATAAAAATGTTAAACTAACAAAGTTACTAGTAAATTAAAGAATTTACTAGTTTAGTCGATGAAGTTATCAACATATAAGCTAAAGTTATAAATAAAGTTATCACCTTAACATTTCATGCTCATATTGAATTGATATTAAGTTAAAACAAATATTAAAACTACTAAAACCAATTCAATATGTAACAATATGCAGATTGTGTATAAAACAATTGTCATTCAACATGCACACATGTAATGTGGACCTATGTGAAACACTAAAAGAATAAGGAACGCACGTACATAATATTTTGATAATTCCACTCATTCACATGCTTAATGATTTTGTTCCCCATCTAAATCACGCCCTTATCCCTAATAATCATGATTTATCTACCTTTGCCCTACAGTTTCTCAACCGACTTCATCCTTTAATTCCCTAAAGTTAAAATTCTCTATATGAGATTATAACTTCTATAATGTCACAATTCTATTATGAATCTAGAAACAAGCACACTGTATTATATTATCAATCTTTTAAGAAATTTAATGGGTAGAGTTTCTCCAATTGCAACCAATTCCCTCTAATTTCATTAATAATAATTGCATTAATGCTCACGAATATTTCTGTCACTCTATAACACTTAAGCCATAGATTACAAAATTCCAAACTCAAGCTCTGGATTCACATACACGAATCAAATAAGCAAAAGTTGAATAGAATTTCAATCGTTTAGATTTTCTTAATCACACAATAAATCCATTTTCAACTTCTAGTTGTACTCTATACTTTTTTAGAACATCAATTTTCAACATAATATCATTTTACATAAAAGAAATTCAATAAAATAACTTCAACATACACATAAAAAATTTCAAAACCAATTCTCATTCTCCCTAATACCAGTTTCATATACACATTAAAATGTTCCAAAATTACACTTCAAGAGAAAAATTACTTAAAGATACTTGGAGTTAGGATTTATGGATAAAGAGTGCAAGGGTAACAACTATTATTAATAGAGACATGATTACAATTAAGTAAGCAACAATGTTACATGTACACTATTTTTCAGCCACTTTCAGTCACCAACAACTTTTTAAGGTGAAGTCCACAAAAATATTAGTGACAAACCATATGCATTTATTATGGATGGATGATAATGGCAGCATTTTGGTGTACAAGATGCATTGTTATTAAGTAAATACATCTTTAATCAACTTTTTATCCTTACCAAATCACAATATAGCCATTAACATAAGAAAATGGAGCAATGACAATTATTTATTCTACAAAAATAAATTAAAAAACCATAAAAACAAAAAATAAATTAAAAAACCATAAAAACAAAGTCAAACACATAACAAATTTAAACAAATGTAGCTAATGATGAAAGGTAGAATTTTTAAAATGAATGTCATTGTGGTGGTGTGGAACAGAGAAAGGGCTTCACGATGTTTTTTTCCTTTCTAAAGTTTTCAAGTCTCTTTTATACTTAATCCACCGTGTGAAGAAAAAATGATTTACCTCAGATGCGCCTAAAATCGATATGAACGAAGAGAATAGGCAAGATAATATAAGGCGCGTTCTGCTGAGAGAGGAGGTGGTGGTGCCCTTGATATGCGTGGAAGAAGAATAGAGGGATAAGGTGTTGGGAAATCATGCATATAAAAGCAGTGGAAAACAAAAATTTTAAATGCAATTCCCTCCCATAGACCCTTGTGAAACATCATAAATCATATTTGATTTACCGGTTGAAGCGTGACAGCTACACGAAATGAGTTATGTCAATCCGACGCAATAGCAGCGGCGGCCTTTAGAAGTCCACACAGCAGCTGTGGCCGTCACACGTCCACCTTGATGCTCCTCTGAGACTCTCTATGCTAGTAGTGAATTTCAGAGAAAACAAGGATTAGCTTTCTCTGAGTGAGAGTGTGTGAATTCAAAATTCTTGTGTCTAGGGCTAGGCTCATATGTGTTGCTATTTATAGCCAACACTCCACTCTCATCTCATAGAAAACTTAAACCTAGTTTGTGCCTTATTGGGCCCATCTGATGTAAGCCCAATGCAATTAAATTAGTCTCACTAATTTAATCTAATTAAGCATCAATTTAAAAACTGCTTTAGTGTGTGACCCTATAGGTTCTCATAACGTTGGCAATATTATTAAATACTATTTAATAATATAAACAGTGAGCGGTATCTAGCAACATATCACCGTTACCCAAGTTATAAGAAAGTCAACGGTTTGACATAACCTTTACGTGATCAATGTTATTGTACAATTCAATCCCTTTGTCCAAATATCTAGATTTAACACAAGGATGGAATTAGTCATCTTGTATAGTTAAATCGTTAGTTTCTTGATTACCGAGTAGACTGATAAAATTAAATGAGATTAATGTCACACATTAATTCATTTCAGCACAGTCATGCATTTACCCAGACTTACTCATCAAGGGGCCCACAGATATATCTCTCGTAATGTGAGAGGGACAAATCATATCTACGTTACTCACATCTGCATACATGATTCACGATATGCCTAATGACCGACTTTATAATTACCCTGTTACGGATAACGTTTGACGGTATCAAAGCACATAACTCCTCATGCAGCGGATCGCAGTAACTTCAAGTCAAAGGACTACATGTACCATCATCACTATAAGAATCACTTATGACATTCACATTACTATCCATGTGGTGTTCTCATGGCGGGTCAGTCCAATATATATCACCATATATACCTATGTGCAGACTTGATATCACATATCCATAACCTGTGAGAAAAGGTTATCAGTCCATACACATACTAGCCTCAATGCATTACTGTTGTCCTGTTGGTTCAGTAATACTCGACTAGGGACATTTAAGAATGGATTCTCACTATTAGGTCATGTACCTAATATTTAATATTTAAATAATTTCATTCTAAGGACTTCATAATGTTCGTTAAAATAAATAAACAATTAATGAATGAAATGCCTTGTATATATATATATATATATATATATATATATATAATATAAAATGTCATAACATCATAATAAAAACGCAATTATGATTGGCCCTCTAGGGCATACACCAACAGTCTCCAACTTGCACTAGAGCCAATCAGGCATATCCCTAATGCCTAATGATCTAGTATGCCCATCATGCTTCCGTTGAGGAAGGGGCTTGGTTAGTGGGTCAGTGATGTTATCATCAGTCGGTACTTTGCATATCTTCACATCTCATCTATCGATAATCTCTCGAATGAGATGAAAACGCCTAAGTATGTGTTTGGATCGCTGGTGAGATCTGGGTTCCTTAGCTTCTGCAATGGCTCCATTGTTGTCGCAATAGAGAGCCACTAGGTCCTCGATGCAAGGAATCACACCAAGCTCAGCAATGAACTTTTTTTATCCAAACAGCCTCCTTTGCTGCATTACTGGCAGCAATATACTCGGCCTGTGTAGTAGAATCGGCGACTGTCTCCTGCTTTGAACTTTTCCAGCTCACAGCCCCGCCATTAAGACAAAACACATAACCTGATTGCGATTTGGAATCATCTTTATCGGTTTGGAAGCTAGCGTCGGTGTAACCATTTACAACAAGCTCTTCCTCACCGCCATATACCAAGAATGAATCCTTAGTCCTTCTCAAGTACTTAAGGATATTCTTGACGGCTGTCCAGTGACTATCACCGGGATCTGACTGGTATCTACTCGTCATGCTCAAAGCATACGAGACATCTGGTCGTGTACATAACATAGCATACATGATAGATCCAATTGCAGAAGCATATGGAATCTTACTCATCTGATCCCTATCAATTTGTGAAAGGGGACATTGATTCTTTGAGAGTGTCACACCATGTGACATAGGCAAGAACCTTTTCTTTGAATCATGCATGTTAAAGCGTCTCAACACTTTATCTATGTATGTACTCTGGCTCAGGCCAAGCAATCTATTTGATCTATCTCTATAGATCCTTACACCCAATATGTAAGTGGTTTCGCCCAAGTCCTTCATTGAAAAACAATTCCCAAGCCAAGTCTTAATAGACTGTAATGTGGGGATGTCATTTCCAATGAGAAGTATGTCGTCTACATACAAGACCAGAAATGCAACTGTGCTCCCACTAACCTTCTTGTAAACACAAGGTTCATCTTCATTCTTGACGAATCCAAACTGTCTTACAGTTTCGTCAAAACGAAGATTCCAACTTCTAGAAGCTTGCTTCAATCATAGATTGATCGTTGTAACTTGCATACTTTTGCAGTATCATCTCCAATGCCAAACCCTTCAGGTTGTGTCATGTACACATCCTCAAGGAGATTTTCATTAAGGAAAGCAGTTTTGACATCCATCTGTCATATCTCATAATCATAGTATGCAGCGATAGCAAGTAAAATCTGAATGGACTTAAGCATTACGACAGGTGAAAAAGTTTCATCATAGTCTATACCATGAGTTTGCTTGAAACCCTTTGCAACCAGTCTTGCTTTAAAAGTAATCACATTACCATCCATGTCAGTTTTCTTTTTGAAAACCCACTTGCAACCTATGGGTTTTACCCCTTCAGGTTGATCAACCAAGGTCCATACCTCGTTAGTGTACATGGAATCCATTTCAGATTTCATGGCTTCTAGCCACTTTTCAGATTCAGGCCCAGTAATGGCCTCCTAATAGGTGACAGGCTCATCTTGATCTATGAGCAGCACATCACCCTGTTGAGTCATGAGAAATCCATATCTCTCAAGTGGGTGACGTGTTCTGTCTGACCTACGGGGTTCTTGCGTTACTTGAGCAGGTTGTTGTACCACAACGACTTTTGTACTCTGCTCTTGTTCCACCTCAGTCTCTTCTTGTGGTTGAAGTATTTCTTCAATTTCTACTTTGCTCCCACTGGTTCCAATGAATTCCTTCTCAAGGAATACACCAGTTCGTGCAACAAACACTTTGTTGTCATATTGACTGTAGAAATAATATCCCTTGGTTTCTTTAGGATATCCCACAAAGAAGCACTGTTCAGATTTAGGTTCAAGCTTATTAGAGACTTGACGTTTCACATAAGGTTCACAACCCCAAATCTTCATAAAAGACACACTGGCTCGTTTACCAGTCCATATCTCATATGGTGTCTTTTATACTGTTTTGGTTGGAACACGGTTAAGTGTAAATGCTGCTGTTAAGACAGCATGTCCCCAGAAAGAATTTGGAAGGTTTGCATGACTCATCATTGATCGAACCATGTCTAACAATGTTCGATTTCTTCTCTCAGAAACACCATTCCATTGTGGCGTTCCAGGAGGAGTGAGTTGGGATAGTATCTCACACTCTCGTAGATAGTCATCAAACTCTTGACTCAAGTATTCACCCCCTCGATCTGATCGAATGATTTTAATACTCTTGCCAAGTTGGTTTTCTACTTCATTCTTGAATTCTTTGAACTTTTCAAAGGATTCCGATTTGTGTCTCATAAGATACACATATCCATATCTACTGAAATTATCAGTAAATGTGATGAAGTATTGAAAACCACCTCGTGCCAAGGTACTGATGGGTCCACATACATCGGTATGTATTAGGCCCAAAAGCTCAGTGGTCCTTTCACCCTTTTTGAGTGAATGGTGTCTTAGTCATTTTTCCCAATAAACAAGATTCACATGTCGCATATGATTCATAATCAATTGAGTCCAATAATCCATCTTTATGGAGTTTTGAAATGCGCTTCTCATTTATATGGCCTAAACGACAATGCCAAAGATAAGAAGAGTTCAATTCATTTGGTTTGAACCTCATAGTATCAATGTTATAGATGAGCATTTCAAGAACAAGAACGTAAAGTCCATTAATCATAGATGCACTACCATAAAAGACATCACCATAATAAAAGGAACAACATTTGTTCTTAATTATAAAACTAAAACCAAGTTTATCCAAACTTGAATTAGAAACGATGTTCTTCTAATGGTAGATACATTATAACAGTTCTCTAACTGAATAATGAGCCCAATGGGCAAAGTCAAATCATAAGTCCCTACAGTCAATGCAGCAACTCTTGCTCCATTTTCAACTCGTAGGTCGACTTTTACTCTTCGTCAATGATCTAATCTCATTTGCACAAATAAACAAGTACTAAATGTAAGAGCTACATCGAGTATCTAATACTCATGATGCAGAAGTAGATAAATTGACCTCTATAACAATCATACATAAATTGGAAGTCTCACTTCCTTTGTTATTCTTTCATTCTTCCAGGTATTTTGCACAGTTCCTCTTCCAATGTCCGGTCCTACCGGAATGGAAGCAGGTATCCTCTTTAGACGCATTGCCCTTAGGCTTCAAGGCTTTCAGCATGAGAATCTCATTGCCCTTGCCCTTGCCCTTGGACTTGCTGCTTTGCTTCTTTTACTCTTTCCATCTTGAACCATCAAAATGGCCTTGCCTTTTCCCTTTGATAGAGTTTCTTGAGGTGTATGATCATATCATAAACCTCCATGGTTTCATGACTCTCATGATGTTTCTGCAACTCATGGGTCAAGGTAGCAAGCATAAGACAACAAAACATCTAAGGCTTTATTCTGATACTTCTTATAAGCATCTTTGTCAGCCCTAGAAGCACTTGCAGCTGGTGTCTTCTTAGGAACAATTCCTTTGAGGACATTTATTTTCATGCTTGAGGACAATCCTCAAGTTTCTATACTAGTCTAGAAAATTTGTTCTAGACAACTTATCCTTCCCAAGGATACAACTTATCCTTCTCAAGGATAGATCGCAATGACATGTTATTTAATGCGTGTAATGCCATATAAACCACAGAAATAAAATATGCAAAGTGAGTATCATGACATATAATATTTAATTAGGACTTTAATTAAATATTGCTCCCATTATTTTATTCAAACCAATGACCCTCTACATTGATTCGTAAAATTTTCCTTTGGAATATTTTATAGTGGGCCAAGATCCATATTTCATTTAGCTTTAAGTCAACTTTGGTTGATCGCTTAAAGTTTCGACTGTTTAGGTAGGAAACTCTTTCCAATTGTATCTTATACAACTCTTAGATAGTTGGGTGAATAATATCTTATTCTAATTCATCTTATGAATTAAAGCCCAACTTTTCATTGCCTCTAAGCCTCTCAATCTTATTGAATCTCACTTAGTTAAGTCAAACCCAATGGTTGGCAGTCGGACATTACTTGCTTGTCCTATCGCGCCTTACTGCTATAGATAAGAGTGTTCTGCTTTGGCAGACCCACACTACATCGATAACAGTCTTGACGAGTGTCAGGCATTAGAAGGCTTTCATGACTTAATATTTTATAATAAGGGATTTTTATAAATAGATCTCACCATATGATGTTAAACTATTTAACATATATAATTCATACATGTATCTCATACATATATATATATATAAAATATGCAAATGAAACATACATGTAATAATAGAATAAAATAACTAAAGCATATGAGAACTTATATACATGCATCCCATGACATGATAAAAGAAATACTTTATATCATTTTAATCAATTACAAATTAAACACACGCCCCGTAGGAAATTTAATTACATATTAATTAAAAGATCTTAAATTTTAATTAATCATATTAATTAAAAGATCTCAAATTTGAAATACAAATATACCATATATATAGGTGTTCTGTTTTAATCAATCTTATTAATTAAAAGAATTTCAAAATCTGAAATATAGATACTCCATATATATAGGTGTTCTATTTTTAATTAATCTCATTAATTAAAATATTTCAAAATTTGAAATATAGACATTCCACATATATAGGTGTTATGTTTTTAATCAATCTCATTAAGTAAAATATTTCAAAATTTGAAATATAGATATTCCACATATATAAGTGTTCTGTTTTTAATCAATCTCATTAATTAAAATATTTTAAAATTCGAAATATATATATATATATTAAGTCACGGAACTTAAGAGAATAAAACAGAGCTTGCAAAGTTACTTCACGGTACTTGCAAGCACGTAACTTCAAAGAAGTTATTCCAAGTCAGCTGCTGAAGAAGTGATTTACAAGCAACTTCATTAGAAGCTGTTGAAGTCACGTTCGATCATTTTAAAATTTTCGAAATTCAAAATAACAATATTTCATAACCGAAATATCTTGATATGGATACAAGAATTTCGAAATTCGAGAATAGCCAATCTTAGCCATTTTTGGCAAGATTTCGAAAAAGAAATAAATTTTGAAATTTGAGATAGCCATATGGATTCGAAAATACTAATTCATCACCATGAAAATAGTCATATGGATTTCAAAAATTCTAATTCATCATCAAGAATTCAAAATTTTTGAAATGATGATTGAACACATATGAATTCAACTCTTGAATTTATGTGTCTCACATGTTTCTGAAAATTAAGTTTATACAAGAGTGTTTCTTAAACCACATATATCAAAATATCAAATTTACAGAAACACATCAATATATAAAACGAGTTACAGAGTTATCTCATAACACTATCAATAGAAACATGCTTTTATGAATTCTTATTGGCAAAAACAAAACCATGTTATCACATAACATATGAATTTCAAAATTATCATATAATCATATGAATAAAACACATTCATATAGAAAATACAAAATCATGTTTATCCCATAAACAAAAAGAAAAACATCAGAAAACCGTGTTTATCATATAAACCACAGGTAATGCCATCAAACAGAAATACGTTTTCACAAGTGGCTCTGATACCACTGTTGGGAAATCATGCATATAAAAGCAGCGGAAAACAAAAATTTTAAATGAAATTCCCTCCCATAGACCCTTGTGAAAAATTATAAATCATATTTGATTTACCTGTTGAAGCATGGCAGCTACACAAAATGAGTTATGTCAATCCTTCCGACGCAATAGCAGCGGCGGCCTTTAGAAGTCCACACAGCAGCTGTGGCCGTCACACGTCCACCTTGATGCTCCTCTGAGACTCTCTATGCTAGTAGTGAATTTCAGAGAAAACAAGGATTAGCTTTCTCTGAGTGAAAGTGTGTGAATTCAAAATTCTTGTGTCTAAGGCTAGGCTCATATGTATTGCTATTTATAGCCAACACTCCACTCTCATCTCATAGAAAACTTAAACCTAGTTTGTCTTATTGGGCTCATCTGATGTAAGCTCAATGCAATTAAATTAGTCTCACTAATTTAATCTAATTAAGCATCAATTTAAAAACTGCTTTAGTGTGTGACCCTATAGGTTCTCATAACGTTGACAATATTATTAAATACTATTTAATAATATAAACAGTGAGCAGTATCTAGCAACACATCACTGTTACCCAAGTTATAAGAAAGTCAACGGTTTGACATAACCTTTACGTGATCGATGTTATTGTACAATTCAATCCCTTTGTCCAAATATCTAGATTTAACACAAACATGGAATTAGTCATCTTGTAACGTTAAATCGTTAGTTTCTTGATTACCGAGTATACTGATAAAATTAAATGAGATTAATGTCACACATTAATTCATTTCAGCACGGTCATGCATTTACCCAGTCTTACTCATCAAGGGGCCCACAGATATATCTCTCGTAATGTGAGAAGGACAAATCCTATCTACTTTACTCACATCTGCATACATGATTCACGATATGCCTAATGACCGACTTTATAATTACCCTGTTACGAATAACGTTTGACGGTATCAAAGCACATAACTCCTCATGCAGCGGATCGCAGTAACTTTAAGTCAAAGGACTACATGTACCATCATCACTATGAGAATCACTTATGACATTCACATTACTATCCATGTGGTGTTCTCATGGCGGGTCAGTCCAATATATATCACCATATATACCTATGTGCAGACTTGATATCACATATCCATAACCTGTGAGAAAAGGTTATAAGTCCATACACATACTAGCCTCAATGCATTACTGTTGTCCTGTTGGTTCAGTAATACTCGACTAGGGACATTTAAGAATGGATTCTCACTATTAGGTCATGTACCTAATATTTAATATTTAAATAATTCCATTTTATGGACTTCATAATGTTCATTAAAATAAATAAACAATTAATGAATGAAATGTCTCATATATATATATATATATATATAAATATATAATATAAAATGTCATAACATCATAATAAACAATTATGATTGGCCCTCTAGGGCATACACCAAGATAAGGAGCCTTGACTTAAGGATAGTAGTGTGTTGTTGTAATCGGACCGGCGATGTGAGGCGGGAAGAGAGTGTGGTGTCGATGGTGGAAGGGTAGAGAAAAAAGAGAGAAGTTGAGAGAAAAAAGTTGGAAGTTTGAGTTTTGGTGGCTTTACTCTTCATTTTGAAAATTTTAAAAAGACAAGCTTCCCCACCATGTGACTCTCTTAGAATCACAATAAAATAACTCAACCTTCGTCCAAATAACATTATTGTGATGATATATTACTTGAATTGAGGTACAACCTGGGAATGAAAAGAAAAAAAAAAGGAGTTTGTAATGACTATACCATGCATCGAATAAATTAATGTTGTAAAATTTTAACGAGGGTAGCTCGTCAGTCTTCATTCCTTTGGCTTTTTACTCATGGCTTTACGCTTGTTAACATCAAGATATTTCTTCCGTAACCGGATGGCCTTTGGTGTAACCTTCAGAAAAACAAAGAAAACACACGAGAAATGTGAGTGAAAAAAGCCAAGCATTATATATATATCATCCAAAGTATTATCCCACTAGGTAAGGTCGGTTAAATTGATCAAACAGTGTCATTGCAATATGTTTTTGCTTTGTGCCAAAGGATTGACAAAGTTTTCCATTGGCATGGGGTTGAGGAAGAGGGACTGGGAAGGAAGGATCCATGGATCGTTTCATCAAAAAATGATCAAGGAAAACAATTGTTTAAAATAAGAAAAATTCATGATGACCAAGTTTTTAACCCGGACCGACGTCAGTAAATGACTCCAAATCAGTTTCAACTTCATCATGCAAGTTTCCGTTACAATTTTTATCCAATAAAACATCACATTGTCAGTGCACTTCAAAACCAATAATGTTTGACGTACAACAGAAATACGTCCAACTTGTATCTAACGTGTGTTATCTATGTTATAGGATGTGTGCTATACGTATAACACATATACGTATAACACACATCCTGTAACATGGATAGCACACGTTGGATACAAGTTGGACGTATTTTTGTTGTACGTCAAACATTATTGCTACAAAACTGGCATTTTTTCAGGCTGTCGAGCAATCCTCCAAAAATAAATTGCAGGCTGAAACTTACCTCAATAAGTTCATCTGAAGCCACATATCCTATAGCTTCTTCAAGCGTCATCTGCAACCAGATAACCATCAGACGTAAGTGTATGTAACACGTTAAGCTTGGGCACCATCATCATATTGTATTTTTACCACTTTCAGGCCCCACAAAAATATTTCATACAAGCTCGAAGTGATGCCAAGTCTAAAACATAAAACTTCCTAGTTCCCTAGAAAAATTTTGCGATGGCATAATGAAAGCTAAGCTATCGAACCTGAAAACCATGACGAACAAACTAAAGAAAACACTTCTGACACTGAATAAAATAATTATTAGCTATACTCTACCAAAAAGTAATAGCAACTTAAAAAAATTGTCAAGTTTCAGTAGGAGATAAATACTAATTTGAATTTTGTAACTCTAAAGCATTAATATTATACAAGTTGATGCATGTTTGTTTGAATACAGCTGTCGAACATAAGTTATGGAACTATATTTTAAAAAAAAATAATCAAATGATGAACCCTACAACTCATTGCTGGACACCTAGGTTGCGTTTGTTTTTTCTGACTTTGGAGTCAGAGTCAGGGAGTCAATGGAAAACTGACTCTGTTAAGTGTTTGGTCCGAGGGTCACATTGACTCAGTGAACAAAATTATCAATTTTTTGTTCACTCTAATTTTTGAGTCATTGTTTATTGCAAGGAGTCACTGTGTGTGCTAGTAGGGAGGCACAAATATGTGAGGGTGTTCGGAGTCAATTTTGGAGTCACTGTAACTCTGACTCCTGTGACACTGACTCCATAACTCCATTGACTCTGACTCCAGAGTCACTGAAAACAAACACTACCCTAATGTACGAATGCACAACAATCATGGACCTTCTAGTCATGTAGGTATCAGAATTCCCATTTGTCTAAATAAGCAAAGCTATAAGAGCATAATTTTGTCACATAATACATACAAGACGGGGGGGAGTCAGCTTCACATTCTCATCCTTGGCTGCAGCACGCACATTTGTTAGTTCTTTAGCTCTCACTGGATTGACCTGCAATATTGTCTGTCAAGTGAGTTGCCAACTTTGATTTAACATTTGTACTCGCGACAAGACTACTTCTTACATCGAGATCTGTATCCCGTGAATGTTCTCCAACAATCATTCCATCATATGTCTGCAAACCGAAGAACAGCAAACAATTATAAGAAACATATACAAGAAACTTATTCATGCACTATGAATAAAAGCCAGATGCACATCATTAAGTTATTAAAATAAAGTGTCCTTTGATATTGTTACATATAATAAAAACCCAGAAGGTAGTCATTTAAGATATATCATGAAAAAGTATGGGAAATTCCAACCTCCATTCCAGGAGTTACAAAAAGAATCCCACGTGCTTCTAAGCTCATCAATGCATGAGCTGTGATTGTACCATAACCCATTGAAACCTATTCAGAAAAGAAAACTATATAGAATAAGCACAAGTTTGAAAATTGAAACCAAATCACCCTCGAAAGAAAAATTTAGGAATTGAAACACAGTAGGACAGCAGCAACCAAACATACCAAAACTCCTTTTCTAACATTGCCAAGAGGACCTCGAAACTTTTCATATGCTGCAAAATAATAATGCATATACAAATAAATCTAATGCTAAATTAAGCTGCAATGCAAAACATGGAAATGCTTTAAAGGTGGAAGGGGTTAGTAAGCTAAACAATCATAAACATAAACCAACCTAAAAGATGGGAACCAATAAGCAACATGATTTGCAAAATATACAGCTAACAAAATAAAAATTAGCATTATTACATGTCAGTTGAAAGAAAAATAGAAAAATCTTTAGCCGAGAATACATACCATGGAAAGCACGATGCATAAATCCAGTTCCACGTGTGTCACTACTGAACACACTCCTGTAACCTACCAGGCCCCTGAACATGCAATAATATCAACTAATCTAGATCATCTCAGGGGTAAAAACTAATAAACTGGATTCAAGAGAGAGAGACGGAGACAGCAATGCTAACCTTGATGGACAAGTCAAAGACAATCTAGTCCGACCAACAGCTCCTGAGACAGGACCCATGTCAGTGACCTCGGCTCGTCTATGAGACAAGGCCTCCATTACCAACCCAACATGCTCATCATTAACCTGTATAGAGCTGTTAAAAATTTAGAAGTTCAAACAGTTGGACTAGCATACTGTTAATATTGAACTGACATATCACCTCAATTGTAACTTCTTCTACTGGCTCAAGTTTCTGACCATTTTCAGTCTTATACCTAATAAATCCATAGAAAGAACATTAACCATTATATCAGGAAAAAAAATGAAAAGAACAACAGAACATGCGAGATAAAAAAAATGTATATAATTTGGAAATCAAAACCACAAACCATCACCAACAACAACTAATCCTTATCCCACCAGATGGGATTGACTACATGTATCAGATATCGTCATAATGTTCTATCATAAATCATGTTCATATTTGACCCAATAAAATTTAGATCTCTCTTAGACTATGTTTGGATGACGGGTAATGGGGGAAGGGAAGGGGTATAACGGAAAGGGGAAATCTTTCCTATATTTTGGAGTTTTTAATGCTGGGATGGGATTGGAACTCATGGGGACTAATATAGCGTTTGGTAGCTGTCCTAAAAGTATTTCTGTACTCAGCAAACTAACACAACATAATATAGGATAGAAACAGAGATAGAGGATAAATATAGAGAAGAGATTCAAGAGATAATAGAGAAGAAATGTAAAATTCACGAGAAAGGTTTATCAGTGTGATAAAACCCCTCTCTGAACTATATATGTGTATTGTATGAAATGTATGAGAAATAACATATGATTTGGCCTTCGAGATGCCAAAACTCTCCCCCCAATTTCCACTTGACTTTTTTCCCTGCCATAGCAGAAAGTTCCCCCACCCTATTTATATTTCATAAACCTTTAACTGACTTCCCTGGAATGCGGTGCATCACTCAAAATCGTTGCTTTTCTTCCCTTTTCTCTTAACGTGTATTTAAAAGGACTGATCTCCCCATTCTGCCCCTAACTATTCTGTCTGTCACAATACCCCGCCCCCCTGGAGAGCCACCTTGTCCCCAAGGTGGAATGAGGGGAAAGCTAACTGCAGCCTGGCATCATTCTCCCATGTGCTCTCAAAAGCCGGAAGGTCCTTCCACTTGATCAAAACCGCCAAATGTCCCTGAGTCATAGTGCGAGTATCAAGAGCTTCTTCAGGTTCCACTAGCAGTTCTCCCTCTTCAATAAGCGCCTCAGGCAGTGGCTGTGGTGCTAGGGAAGGCCCCACACTCTTCTTGAGCAAGGAAACATGAAACATGGGGTGAATCCTAGTTGTCTCTGGTAGTTTTAGACGATAAGCCACTTCCGCTATCCTTTCCAAAATCTTGAAGGGACCATAAAACCGCGCACAAAGTTTCTGATTTGGTCTAGCAGCAAGTGACTTCATACAATAAGGCTACAACTTGAGGTAAACAAAATCACCAACCTCATGAACTACCTCTCTCCGTCTTTTATTGGCAGCTTGCCTCATACAGTTCTGAGATCGACTCAATTGCAACTGCAGCTCATCCAACATGAGATTACGATCAGCCATTGAACCCGGACCTACTCCACAATAGATTTCAGCCCGCCCCTGAGTAACGGTGAGGGTTCTCTGCCGTAAAGTGCACGAAAGGGCGTCATGCAAATTGAACTGTGATAAGACGTATTATACCAAAATTCCGCCCATGGAAGCCAAGAGGGCCATTGTTTTGGCTTACAGCCCGTGAGGCACCGGAGATATGTCTCAAGACATTTGTTGACAGCTTCCGTTTGGCCATCCGTTTGGGGGTGGTAGGCGGATGACATTTTCAAAGTGGTGCCCGTTTGCTTGAATAGTTCAGATCAGAAAGCACTGAGAAAAGTTCTATCACAATCCGAAATGATAGAAGAGGGAAATCTGTGGAGTTGTCGCCGATAGAGCATAATTTGTGTTGACTAATCCCCTTTGCATGCATTCTATTTGACCACACTTGAGCTTAATTTGCTACTTTTGCATCATATGTGGCATTTGGAACTTAATTGGAAACTTTGTGCATTTTTCCAGCATTTTATACTTTCTGGCACTGTTCTGTAATTGCCTCATAACTTGAGTTCCAGAAACTGGAATTTTGTGTTCTTTGTCTTGTTGGAAAGTCAGGAAACAGATCTACAACTTTCATGAAGAGCACTGTTCTGTTTTGTTCCTTTATAAAAACTTTCAAACAAGCTCGGGGTGATTTTGATCCCTTCCTATCCTTCCACTTCCATTGAGTTCTGATTCCATTATTGACAAAACATCCAAACACAATGTTAATATTTCACATATTGTTATTCTAAGACTTCATCTACCACTAGCTATGGAGCCTAAAAGCTATCTAATCTACTCTCCTTACTAGAGCTTCTACCGGCCTTCTTCACAGATGCCCAAACCACCTAAAGTGAAATTCTCCCATCTTTTTCATAATAGATGCTACTTCAATTTTCTCTCTTGACACATTCACACCCAAATCCTATTCCTGTAAGTGTGCCCACTCACCCCCCAATGCAACATCTTCATCTCTACAATGGTAAGTTTATTTTCTTGTCTTTTTATGACCCAACATTTAGTCTCATACATTGAGGATCTTATAACTGTGCAGTAATCCCTTTAGCTTGAGTGGTACTTTTATCATAGATAACACCCGAAGCACCCTCTATTTCAGCAACTCAGTTTGAATCCAATGGTTTACATCTCCATTTATTTCCCCATCATTTTAGAATAGATTCAAGATACTTAAATCATGTGACTTTGGTATGTATCATTCCCAATTTTCAATTTTCACTTCTATGTTGAGAGTTAGTATGCCTCTTATTAAATTAACATTCCATAAAATGTCTTCTACTTGACAAAACCATGTGTTTCCAAAGTATGTCTTCCTAGCTCTAGCAGTCTAGCTTCAATTTATTCCTTCTCACAATTCTCCATTCGGGCGACTAAACTACCAATCAGTACAAAAAAATTTGTACAGGTCAAATATTTTACACTGGTATACCTTTAAAGATTGATTTGATGAAAGGAAAGTTTCATGCAGTATGACTGTGAAGAACATAAAAAATACTGATAAAAGCAGGGCTGCACAGACTCCCACTAATGCAAAATACTGACCAGCACTCAAACCCACCCAAAAACACAAGCACCGTGCTTATTAGTTGTTTGCTATTCATGAACTTTTATGTCCGATATTAGAATTCCTGTTGTTTATGTCTTATTATGCTAGTAGTCTGATTGGGCTGGACTTGTAGTACTCCACCTAGAATATTAGTGTAAATGGGAGTATTTGGCTAGTTTTTTGTTTCAAATTTCCTGATGATATTCCCACATTAGTCCAACTTGTCATGTCCTACTCCATTTTTCTTCCCACAATTTCCGTTATGGGAAAACCATTCCTGAGCCTCCTAATTAAAAGCTTAAAAAAATGTTGGTCTTTGAAACAGTATAAGACTTCAATGACCAAGTGCTTATGAGCTTGATTAATGCAGGTTGCAGCCCCATTAAATCAATTTCATTTTAAGGTAACCACTAACCAGACTTGGGCGTTGTCCATCATTCAAGCCAACCTAGCTCTTGTTTGAGGAAGTGCATTGGAGATATAAAACCATTCCTATGCATCCACCAAATATTTAAAACTTCTACTAGAGCTGTTCTCTAAACAGTCTCAATTAAAACAACTGAAACAATGCAGAGAGAGCCTACAGTATTTGATTGGTGTTTAATAGCATGTCAAACAGATGCAGCGCTAAGCAAGCAGAGCAACACTTGGTACTGATAATCAAGGGGACAAAAAGGAGCATTATCAAGTCCATTAAAACTCACATGACTTTTGGTGGAGAGACAGATAACTCGAATCCCTCACGTCTCATGTTTTCAATTAGGATACCTGTTAACACATGCCATAAGCAGCTGCCTAAGCACCAAAGGAAACACAATTTTTACATGTATATCACTATGTATAATGCAATTTCAGATATAGGAACAAACCCAGCTGTAGCTCTCCTCTTCCCTGAACTTCATATGATTCTGACAAGCCTGGAAGCACATTTATGGCAAGGTTTGTTTCAGCTTCAGCCATCAGTCGGTCACCAATTCTTCCTCCAGTCAACTACACAAATTTCAGAATTAACTTATTTACTTGATAGAGTGACCAAAAATGAAATGCATATAAGAACTGTATAGCCAAGCTATAGAATGCAGCTCCAAACACAACAAAAGCAACTGAAGGCAACAAAAAAAAAAGAAAAAAGAAAAAAAACTGCTTACATGAGTACCATCACGACCAGCTAATGGGGAGTCATTTACACCAAAAGTCATGGAAATTGTTGGAGGATCCAATTCAACTGTGGGTAATACGGACATAACCTAGGACATAAAATCATTAAGTTACTCAAGTCACCAATTCCATGTTAGTCAGATTCATCAAATGCAAGATACTATGCTTATATTGATTGAATATAATCTAATAAAATATACAAAGCTTATTATTCTTCCAATCAGCAAACAATTGGAAACTTGGTTAAGAAATAATTGAACCAGTATTTTGATCAGAAATATTGTTTGAAAATAAAGATGGGAACTTGAGAATCTGGAAAACAATGTCCAATAACATGTTAAAAGTAAATTTATAATTCAAACTTCAAATTGGTAAAGCTAGCATATCTATGACTAAATATTTTTCATAAAACCTTAATAAATGTTATACTGAACTTACCAATTAAAATCAATATTATATTTATCTGCTTATCACTTTCTTGGCTAAACAATATTATGAATAAACCCATGGCCTTTTTCCTGAATAATAACAAAAATAATTTTATACCTCCACGGTTGCCACTGTGTGGCCTATTGAAGGACTTGCCAAGCCAGCCATAGAAATTATATCACCAGCTCCAGCACATTCTGTTAGAACCATGTTTGTGCCTTTCTTTTTCATTAGTTTCACCACCTAAAGATGGAAGATAATATAAAAATAGAGCCTACAGTAAAAGATCAAGACCAAAGATATCTTGATCTAATAAATGCTATATTAATTATTAATATAAAAGACTATACTGAAGGACCTGATTTTTCAGATCATAGCATTTCAAGATAATTAGTATTTCAGGAACCACATATCATTCACCCTAGTCCTACATTTTGAGAATAACTGAATCATTGTTAAATAAATGATTGGGTCGCTTTTTAAGCATCACCCAAAAGATGCAAAAAAAATATATAATGCTGGTTTGGATGATCTTCTCTAAAAGATCCTTTTTCAAATGATCTTTTTATATAAGATCTTTTGAAAAAGCTAATTTATGTTTAGATGTTACATTATCATTTTTTTGCTGTAATATTAAAATATCTTCATTTATTCTTAAACATATATTTATGTTGTAAAAAATATCTTTTTTCTAGAAGATCAAAATTATAGTTTTGGAAAAATATCTTCAGTACATTTTCTAGTGGCTCTGCTTCTACTAAAGAAAATTATAATATAGTAAAAGACATAAAAAGGTACTTTTTTTAACAAAAGAAAAGAGAAATATCAAAATAAAAGATGACCTCCACTCTATTTACTATCTCCATCATTGACAGTATCTCCGTCATCCTCCACTCTATTTACTAAAACAGCGTCATTCCCGCTGAGCACTTTTGGTTTTTGCTGGTTCGAGGGAATCCCTGCAGAGACAGAATTGGTCTCCTCCAGCACCTCCTTATGACCTTCCTCCTTAGAAAGAGATGACCTCCTCTTCCTTCTCCACCATCACGCTTCATCCTTCTCCCAAAAAGGAAGTCGACTACGCCGAGGGTATCGTCGCTCCACCTTGAGTTGACGTGTCACCTCCTCTAACTTCTTCTCCAAATCCTCTACTTAATTCACCGTTGTCATTCTCAACTTAGTGAAACAGTGCTCCCAGGAAAGTGCTACTCATACCAAATGATAGAGTGCCAAGATAGTAATAGGGATAGAGAGTAGGAGAGATATATTGATAGAATGGGTAGACACATAATACAAAGGAAATGGAGCACTCAGCAGCTCCTATCTCCTAGCCAAATTCCAAAATCAAGCCTACCTCTAACTCTAAGCTTATTCTATTTAAATCCCCAATAACAGAATCCTAGCAAATCTTCTATCCACACCCAAAATGCTCAACTACTTGCCACCAAGGCACAGTTAGTTACAAAACTCTTCATTCACTCATGGCTTTCATGCCTCACTCCCAAACAATCTCTAATTACAATTTAAACCCTTGTTCTAATTAACTTGGATCTCTATCAAGCTATTATTGTTTCTCCTATGATATGTAAGCGGGAAAGGAGTGATTCTCTCGTCCTGCTCTCCACTAATTTTGCTCTTTGGGTTTGTAAGAAAGACACCCTACTAAGAATAAATTGAGATATTCTTGTGACATTTAAATGTCAAAAAAACTTTAAAGGTGGATTACAAGCTATTAAAATATGTCCTAAGAGCATATTTCTTGGAATATACTGATGGAAATGGAAAATAAATTGCACTAACAGGATTTTTTTCTTTTAATGACCCCCAGGATGATTTAATAAATTACACATTAGCTGAAAAAACACCAACACAACTAAGCTCTTATCTTTTACCAATCATAGTACCAACCAGTCTAAAAATATCCATTAGCAACTGCAATTGCAAGCTTACAGGATGTACAAACCTTCCCATCTTCAATCTTTTCTGCAACAGAATCCTTATTACGCAGCCCATGAACCCTATCACCAACACGAACAGCCCCAGAATATATGCGACCAGTCAAAATTCGACCAAGATAGAAGTCCCGTTCCATCATTGAAACCTGAAAAGCACTATTAAGTGTGGTTTTTCACTGATCCCTAGAAAACATTAGCAAAGCAACAATAATCCAAAGAGGATGCAGGAGAAAGAAAATGAAACCGGAGTTTCCTAAAGCTATTGACCTTTTAACTGGTTTACTGGTGGACTGTTATAATTGGTTGTGACTTATGATGAGTTGGATTTAAGTGTAACTGAATACGGGCCATCTATTATGCATATAAGTGTAACCCAAATAATCTGAATCCTCAATAAAACTCTCAATAAATAAGGAAGTTCATTGCCAACAAAAGAAAAGAAAGACTGCATCATTCAAGAAGACAATTTCCCCTAAAGGAAACTTATCAGAACAGAGACCCATAATAATGAACTCATCAAAATTTTAAATACCAACCAGCATTTGGAAAGGCGCATCAATGCTTGCATTTGGTGGTGGGACATGCGAAACAATGGTATCAAGCAATTGTGACATATTCTTATCCTCAGCTGGAGGATCCTTGGTAAACGTCCTAGATGCCCATCCCTCTTTAGCAGAAGCATAGAGAACCGGAAAGTCTAGTTGCTCCTCTATACAAAAACAATAATAAATTTTCAGTATAAAGAGTTTAATTTACCAAACAATCAAAGCATAATCATCAGATAGTTCAACTTTTGCACCTGTAGCACCCAGGTTGGCAAATAGATCAAACACAAGACTCTCAACTTCATCACATGTCTCCACAGTAACTGTATAAAATATAACACAGTTTTAGGCCAGAAGTACAAAAGTAAATAAATTATGCAAATAAAAAGTGGTGCCATGGTGATGCAGAAAAAATATTTCTTAATGATCATGAGATACACTTTTAGGCTGCCAACAGTAACAGGAATCTTACATGAGACAGTCTTAGGGTCAACTTGACTGTTTTTAGTGTGTGAATGTGGAACGAGAGCATGCCAAACATAGAACACAAGAAATGAACTCAAATGAAGAGGAATAGGAACAGGATGTACGCCAAATCAGATTGCACTCAAAATTTTTTAAAAAGAATGTAGTTCTTTCTTGGTCTCTGCTTAAACTTTTTTTCTGTATGTCCAGCATCAGAAACAGAAGAGAATTGGGGGAATACCAGAAGGTCGGTCTACTTTATTTAGAAGAAGAATAGGCCGCAACCCATACTTTAAGGCTTTTGCAAGAACAAATTTTGTTTGCGCAAGTGGACCTTCACCAGCATCAACAACTAAAACAGCTCCTTCAACCATACCAACAACACGTTCAACCTACCCATCAACAAACACAAAAATGACAGAAAGCACAACCACAAACACTACAACCAGTATATAGACATAGTTTTCACTAAAAATGTTTTACATTCAATAAAGATACTTTACCACATTGCAGAAAGGTGTAGGGCTGACATATGGTTTGTTCAAACCATCATTTGATTTCATTCTTTTAAAAAACATAAACATGATCATTAATGACATTTTTTTTTAGGATTTAGTTTCTATGGGCTAATTTTTCATCGTCAACAAATAGAACCAGCGGATAATATTGTTAGAACACAAGTTCTAATACTGGAAATTCTGTGTAACAGACCAGGTTGAGCAAGGGAAAAAGAGGGAAGTACTCCTTCTAAATTCACCTATAGGAGGAGAGGAAAGAAAATAACTAACTGAGAGTGAGGTATCATGCTTTTGGGGTGGGTTTCTTACGTGAGCAGTGATATATATAGGGAAAAAGTAAATTCTGTTAGTTAGGAAAGTAGTGGAGTTAAGCATTGGGGAGAGAACTTGGCCTCTCGAATGCCAAGATTATCATTCTGTATTTCATTTCTTACAGTTCATACATACAACGGAAATAGACATACATTTGCAGGTTGAAGGGTTATCACTCTGATAAAGCCTTCCTCTGCATTTCTTCTATTCTAATCTTCTATCTTCTATATTCTACTCTCTTCTCTAATCTCTACTCCTAATCTTCTCCTTCTTCTATATTTTGTTCTATCTCTGAAAAATACCATTACAATCGGCATCAGATTTTGATCTTGGGATTCTTCCTGTGGATGGTCACTACGTAGTCGTCGACAACAATGGAGAATCGGGTAGAAGGTCTGGAGCGGATGGAAACGGTCTTGAAGCAACTGGCAGATCTGGCAGTGAGGATTCCGGCTCAGAATCCACCTCAAAACACACAGCCAGAGATGGAGGACGATGTGTCGGTCGTGAATGAGCAGCAAGGTGGATGTCGCCGACAAGTTCCAACTCAAGCAAGTTGGGAGGGTGGTTGTAGGATAGAGGTTCCAACTTTTGATGGCTCCGACGTGCACGGATGGTTGGTGCGCATGGACCGATACTTCAAGGCGAATGAGATTCCGGTGGAGGACCGGCTGAACCGTGCTGTGATTGGTCTTCACGATGACACTCTGATGTGGTTCGAATGGTGGGAGACTCAAACCGCCTTCCACACTTGGCGTTGTCTTAAGGATGACACAATATAACGCTTTGCTCCGGGCTCGGAGTTGAATCGACTCTCAACTCTGTTGCAGATGAAGCAGTTGGGAACGTTGATGGAGTATAGGCGTGAGTTCCAAATTGCTTCGTGTTCTTTTCGGGATTTAGGGCCTATGACCTTAATGTGCATGTTTCATGAAGGTCTTCATCCGAAAATTAGGGCGGAAATACTAGTGAAGAAGTTTGAGACACTGCAAGATCTCATGGATCGAGCTATGGAGCTCGAGGCGCGTAAGACACTCTAGGGAGACGACGAATGGGGAAGACGAAGTAATGGTGGCTCACGCGCCAGTTGGGGGGTGCCCAGATCAAGTAATTGGGCCAAGCCCAGTTCATCTTTCTCTACGGACAATACTAAACCCAATCCACTACATTCAAATTCGGGTGTCAATAAAACCAATTCGAGTTCTCAAACCAAACAACCCACTTCAGGATCCACATTGGCTTCAAGATCCACTGGATCGAAACCCCTTGAGATGGGTCTCCAACGAGGAATGGGTCGAACGTTGTCGAAAGGGTCTTTCTTATCGTTGTGGTGATAAATGGGATCCAACCCTTCGTGTAAGTACCGTCACCAACGAATGATCATCTTGGGTGAGGATGAGGATGTTCCAGAGGGATTTATCGAACACGTTCCGCTTGATGACGACGAAGCAGCAGCGGACGCCGTTCCTCTTCACCTCTCTTCTCTAAGCTACTAGGGCTTTACATCTCATCACACTTTGAAGTTTAGGGGGGTCGTCAATGGGTCCGAGGTAATTGTGTTGGTGGACCCGAGTGCTGAGGCAAACTTTATTTCTCCCTCTCTAGTTTATGCCATTGGGTTGCGCACGGTGCCTCTTCCTCTGTTCCGAGTAGAGAACTTCCCGAGTAGAGAACTATAGAGAAAGGGACTCAGATAGAACTAAAAGAAATTGAATTATGAACAACCACCCCTTTTCCCTCCTATTTCTGCTTTTTATATACATCTATGTGTAACTAACCAACCCCACTCTAATTGAGTTGATTATGTGACAACTGGTCTAAATCTGCCTTCTTCTTCCTTTCATACACCTTTCCAAAGCGCCTCACCCTATCAAATATCAACTCATGACGAGTAACTACCTATCATAATAACTACCAAACATTGTTTGTTGTTTTTCTTAATTTTTATTGGCTGGTAGGCTAAAACTATTTTAGATTGTGAGTATGCACTATGCAGATATTATTTCCATTTCCTTTTTCTGGTAACAGAAACATTTTAGTCACTAATCAATAGTCAAGTTACATGATGTAATAAAATTCCAAATTTCTAATCCATATGAACACTTTCTGATTGATTGGGGGAATTGTTTCACATTAAAGACAATAACATCCGCAACCAATTAAATTGGAACTTGAAACTTACTTCACCACCAAAATCTGCATGTCCAGGAGTATCGACCATGTTCAGCTCATTCTCCTTCCACGAAATGGATGTAACCTTCATAAGGAAAAAAAAAAGAAAAAATTAATAACAAAAAACGCAGAACCCAAGCATCCATGACATAACTGATAACTCAATCAATAAAAAAAAAACGATAAACAATTCTCACATAACGATAAGTAGAAATGTTCAATTCATATAGTGAATTGAGAGTAGTGTTTACAATAGTCTACAGGTTTCAGAGCGAATCCCACGCGTATTAACTATTCAAAACATAATTTGAAGTTACAATTATCGACATTAATACTATAAAATCCTTGGTTTGTTCAGCGTTAACTGTAAACTCGAGAGTATTTAACATTTTTCCCAATTGAAGACACAAACCTTGGAAGCGATGGTGATGCCGCGCTCTCGCTCCAGCGAGATGGAGTCCATGGCGCGCTCGTGGGGGATGTCGGCGCCACACTGCCGGAGCAGGCGATCCATGAGCGTTGTCTTGCCGTGGTCGACATGTGCGATAACAGCCACATTGCGGAGGCGGCTAGGGTCGAGGGCGCCGCCGGGATCTCCACTAGCGGCGGCGGGAGCGGCGGCGGAGAAGGCGCGTGAGAGTTGGTTGAATCGGGGTAAGAGGGATCGAGAAGACGAGAGGAGGGAAGGGGAAGAGGGATTTGATTTTCTAGTGGAAGACCAGAGGGAACGAAGAAGGATGGGACCTGCCATGGGCTTGCAAAAGCACAAACCAGAGTGACAGTATCGTTGTTGTTGGGTGGTCTCAGCTACTCTGCACCATACAATCAATATAGGAATTCCAGTAAGGAAAGGGGTTTTGTTTAGCACTTCAAGGGTTTTAGCAAGTTGCACCAGTCATATTTGCCAATTTATTTTGTCTTATTTTTTTCCCACCAACACATAAGAAGAGTTATATAAAAAGGTAAATAACACTTATACCCCTTGTGGTTTGATAATATTTCATGTAACTCAATTCTTATATAAAGTGAACCGCAAGTTGGTCCTGACATCGCGGTGGACAAGGTAATTCCTGACATTGAAAAATTGACAAGTTAGTCATTGACAATTTCAATTTTTGGACCACCGTTAGTCCCTAAACGATTTCCGTTATTTCGAGGGATCAAAATGACTTATTTATTAATTGTTAGGGACTAATAAAAGAAATTTAATAAGAATAAATTCTATAAATTATGATATGAACATTGACTCATATTCATTCTAATTATGTATTAATTTCAAGCTACATATAACTACTCCGGTAAATATTAAGTCTCTATTTGGATGTATTACTATCAAAAAACAAATATGTTGGGTAATTTTCCAATTGAAGAAGTAACCAACATTTTATTATTTTGCTGTAGAAAATAATTACATGCATATAATAAAAAAATCACAACTTAATATTAAAATACGAGTAGGTTAAAATCCCAAAGTAGGTTAAAATCCGAGTTGGTTGATAAATTAAAAACTCAAGTTGGTTAAAACCCGAGTAGGTTATAACCCGAGGTAGTTGACAAGTTAAAAACCCGAGATAGTTTATTAAAATCCAAGTTGGTTAATACCCCGAATAGGTTAAAAACCCAAGTCCGCTAATAAGATGAAAACCCGTTATCTGAAACCCGAATTAGTTAAAGAAGACCCGAGTTGTTTAAATAAACACAAGATGGTTAAGAAACTAAGGTGTGAGTTAAAACTTTGCATAAAAGGAAAATAGCGCAAGTAATTGGCACACACGAAGAATGTGAAATAAACGTATTTTCATATATGAACTCGGAGCCCGAGCAAAATAAGCCGGCACAAACCCTAGAAGGAGAACCCGAAGAACATACAAATTGCATAAAATCGGCACGAACCCCTAAGGGAACCCGAATAAAATTAGAAGTACAAAACATACAACAATGTGAAAAGTATTCTCTACGAAATCCACTAAATACAAGTCTGTTACAAAAGTAATTACAAAGGTAATTAGACATAGGCAGCAGGGGGACTTCGGCTGAGGCAGCATTGGACACAGACGTGTCGATGTCGGCTAGAGGAGAGGGATGAGCTTCGTCGAGAGAGTTCGGATTGACTTTGACCAACTTCCCAACTATTATCTGAGTGAACATCCCGACTTGACTGAGGTCAAGGTCGGGGGCAAGTATTTCAACTTGGCTCTTAATAAAGGCAGTTACGGTCTGAGCCGAGTCTGCCAAAGTAACCTGCATCTCCACCGCCTCACTCTCCAGTTTGGAAATGGTTTCAGTGGAGGAAAGGCGAAGGTCGTCAAGCTCGCCCGCTAGCCCCTTCGACTTTTTCTTCTCTTCAGTAAGCTTCTCCCTAGCACTCGCCAAGTCCTTCTTAGCAACCTTCAGCTCCTCTTGAGCACTCCCTAGCTCCTTCCTGGTAGATGTGAGCTCCTCCTCCATTTCCTTGACTCGAGCTCAGAGGATCTCATTCTCCTAGGCCACCACTTCCTGGCTCCATGTAGAACCTCCATCTCGATCTAGGTACCTTGGCCCAACAAGACCAAAGGCTCTACGTGGCAAAGCACGATAATGGTTTTTGCCAAGGCCCTTTCCCCCATTGAAGGAAGCCACAAAGATCGTTCGAGCTAGAAAGCTCCGCGGAAGTCGTCGGGTTGTGAAGCTCTCGGTCGATCATCTCCAAGAAGTCGTAGTCTCTGTGGAAGGGGGAAAGAGAGGAGGAATCATGCTTCTTAGTCTTTCGAACCTTGGTCTGGACGTCAGGGTTCAGGTCGGGCCCGTCATCCAAAACCAAGCACTTCCGCTTGAGCCCGGAGGAGGGTGTAGGAGCAGCAATGGCCACCACGACGGACTCCGAAGTCGGAGCGACCGAAGTGTCGGCCTTAGCGCCCGAGCTTCCAGCCTGGGCCTTTTTCCTCTTGTTCTGGGCAAGGCAAGCAGCCCGAATGGCATCGATGTTTGTCGAGCCTATCATGGTACCTGCATAAGGAAAAAGAGAGAGTGCTAAGTTAAAATGGCATAAGTAAAGTGAAAAGGAGATCTTAAAAAGGAAGGGAGGATTACCGATTTCTGACTCGAAGTCTGAGTCACTACCCCGAACGAGTTTCTTAAGCACGAGATTGGTTTCTCGGCAGTTATTAAGAAAGAGACGAGCAAGAGCAAGCTCGGCCTCAGACATGTCCTTGTCATCCAGGGACACAACATAAAGTTCTCGGCGCCAGTACAGGGGGAATCGATGTTTCCCCTCCTCGGTGAACCAAAAAGGAGACGTGCGAGAACTCGGAAATAAACCTCCTTGAAGTAATGCACGGAGTCCTCGAAAAGGGAGAAAACTTTTTGAGCCGAGTGAGCTCGGAAAGAGATCCAACCCTCAGTAGACCCGTGAGGATGAGTAAGGGTGAACAGATAGAAAAAGGTGTTGGTAAGCGGGGGGACCCCGAGACGATCGAAGACCCTCTCGTAACCCCTGACTATTGCCCAGGAGTTCGAATGAAGTTGAGTGGGGGCAACCACTGTGATCCGGAGTACTTTCATCTGAAACTCGGTGAACGGGATGCGAATCCTGATCTGAGTAAGCAGAATGTTGTACATATAGATGAAGTCCTCGGGTTATTCACTCCTGTTAAAAGGAATACTTTCATCCTCCGTGGGAGCTTCAATGAGAAACTGACTGTGAGCTCCCTCGGTGAAGAATTCCTCCCGAGATTGAACAGCTGCGGCATAAGCATCGTCGGCTACAGGTACAATGTCGAGAGCTTCCTCTCCGGCCCAGTCATAAGAGTGCGTCGAAGCTCAGGCTTCGATCTTTTACCCATTACCTACAAGGGAAACCATTTAAACAGTTTAGAAGTGTTCTCGGAAATCGGGATTTGACGTTTTAAGATGGTTTCCCACGAAAGGAAAAAGAGCAAGAAGAACAAATCCCATAAAGGGAGACCGAGCTCCGACGTCATCGCTCCGAAGAAAGTAAAAAGCAAAAACATATATGCTAAAGTTAAAACAGTAAAGGAGCTAAAATATTTCCTAAAGAAAGGACTAAGGTTCTCCTAGTATTGTTAGAAATACTTAGAACGGAGCCCTAGTTAGGGTGTCCGAGGTCCAACGTCTAAAAATCCCTTGAGAGATAAAAGACGCGAACAAGAACAGAAGGGGAAAAGCGAAAAAAGGGGGCGTCCATGGAAGACGGGACCCGTGAGCCTAACCTAGTACCAAAGAACTCGCAAGAAAGGCTAAAAGATTCTAGAAAGTCTGAGCCTAAGAGCAACAAACGGGAAAGGCAAGAAAAAGCCATGATCAAGAAAATCAAGAACCCAGAAAATGCATAGAAGCTTCGAAAAGAAAAAAGGGATGGGTTTACTTACTCATTTCGAAGAATAGAAAGTGTCCTATGGCTGAAATAGCGAGGTCTGGAACTCCTCACGGTGGCGCGACCTCTGAGCAAGGGGCATTACAAGATGGAGAGAGAGGAAAGAGAAATCGCTGAGAAAGAAAGGGTGGAGAGCAAGAGAGTGAGTCGAGATTGAAGTGAGGAAGAAGATGGAACAGTAACCAAAGGTGGGATCTATACCGCCAAAAAGCAGGGGCAGTTCTGTAATTTCATGTGCCTAGATGGGGGCAGTTTTGGAAGACCCAAAAACCATCTCGAAGACGTTTCGTCTCCGCCTGACACGTGTCACGCATCGAGCGGCACGATGGGACTTGAAGGGACGTGCGTCATAGGGAGGTGAGCACGAGTCACGAGGCACCTCTTGGTATTTCAACTCGAACGTCGACCTCTGCCCGATGTCTGAGTTGGAGGCAATGTTCGCATCCCGAATTGTAGCCAAATCTGACGGCCCAATTCGGAACTCAGTAGAGCTCTAAGAAAACGGCCCAAGTTGATAAGCAACGAAGGAGCCCAATAAAGGCCCAAGGTCGGTCCTCGGTTCCCTCGACGGGAGAGTCCAGATCAAGGCCCAACATCGATTCAACGACCCAAACAGATTGGGTCCGGAGCTGGACCCGAGTACGGACCTTACGACCCAACCCAAGGTCGGATAAGCTTGAACCCCCCATTTTGAGAGTGGATAACGACGCCGCATAATCCGACACCACGATCGGCACTACAAGGATCATCCTTGCACGCCACGGAAAGCGGAGTGGACGTTATCCCGAGTCGCACGGCGTGGATAGCACAAAGTGGTTTGCCTCCCCCTTCTATATAAATAGGGTGTCATTCTCATGGAATAGGTACGCTTTCAGTTGAGTTCCCAAGCATTGAGCATACACTGACTTAAGCTTCGGAGTCCTTTTTAAGAAAACACCTATCGCGCCTTGGAGAGGAGCTGTGCGATGAGTTCAGATTCTGACGACAGTTCAGAAATAGGAGTAAAGGTACAGAACAGTATTAAAAACAATTTTCTTAATAATAAATTTTCAGATAATAAATTCCAAAGTAAACCTCCAAGTTGGTCCCTAACAATTTTCGCGGTGGACAAGGTAGTCCCTGACATTGAGAAATTAACAAGTTAGTCTCTGACAATTTCAACTTTCGGACAACCGTTAGTCCCTAAATGGCTTCCGTTATTTCGAGGGACCAAAATGACTTATTTATTAATTGTTAAGGACTAATAAAAGAAATTTAATAAAAATGAATCCTATAAATTATGATATAAACATTGACTCATATTCATTCTAATTATGTATTAATTTCAAGCTACATATAACTACTCGGGTAAATATTAAGTCTCTATTTGGATGTGTTACTATCAAAAAGCAAATATGTTGAGTAAATTTCCAATTGAAGAAGTAACAACATTTTATTACTTTGCTGTAGAAAATAATTACATGCATATAATAAAAAAATCACAACTTAATATAAAACACCATTCATTTGAAAAAGCTTCTTTACCAAATTAAAGGTAATTTTAGAATGAGATTTCAAGTATAAATCAAAAGAACGAGGAACAAATTTTAATTTAAGTGGTCACAAGATTTGTTGTGCTTGTTTTATTGTCTTAAAAGTAAATAAAAGAGAAAAAAGAATACATTTTATTGAACGAAAAAATAATAGTTGTAAAAAATGGTCTCTATATTCGACCTTACATCGTCGTTTAACATTATCATTTTCATTATTCATTTCTTGTATTTTTATTTTTCTTCATCAAATTATGAAAATAAAAAATAAAATTAAAAATCAAACAAGACCTCTAAGTTGTGTTGGTTCCGATAGAATTACATACCAAGTAGGGAATCATGTAAATAATTACTCATAAATGTCTTTTTAATGTCCATTTTATTTTTATCATATAGATTTCTATCTCGTGCAAAGGGAATGTTTGTATTCAAATTAATAGTGTTCAAGTCCAATGTTATCAAGTTAACTCGTTAACTCTTATCAATTTAAGTTTATCTAAACTCATGAAAGGTCTATGATGTTCGACACTTTATTCAACTCAACATCACCCACCCAACAATACTATAATAACAAGTTTTATTTATTAAGTTGTGATTTTTTATTATTATATGCATATAATTATTTTCTACAACAAAATAATAAAATGTTATTACTTTTTCGATTGGAAAATTATCCAACATATTTGCTTTTTGATAGTAATACATCCAAATAGAGACTTAATATTTACAGGAGTAGTTATATGTAGCTTAGAATAATTAATACATAATTAGAATGAATATGATGAGTTAATGTTCATATCATCATTTATAGAATTCATTTTTATTAAATTTCTTTTATTAGTCCTTAACAATTAATAAATAAGTCATTTTGGTCCCTCGAAACAACCGAAATTGTTTAGAGACTAATGATTATCCGAAAATTGAAATTGTTAGGGAATAACTTATCAATTTCTCAATGTGAATGACTATCTTGTCCACCGCGAAAATTGTCAGGGACCAACTTTGAGTTTGCTCTAATGTCAGGAACTACCTTATTTACTATGAAAATTGTCAATTATATAGTAATAGGATCCATTAACAAACAAATCATATAATTATGTTTAATAAATTGGATACTGGTGAGATGAATTTTAGTTGCACTATAGACATTTTTGTAGAAACACGTGTATTTTGCGGGGAGCACGAAACTCCAACATCCAATCTCACGTGGCATTCAACAGGCATGCGAAACACCCACATCTCCCACGTGCCACTGTAGATCCTACTGTCGCACCACCCCATGGAATCTATACACATCCTCCATGTCATAATCAACCGCTCTACTTCCACTAAAAAACCCACACATATAACTCCTTATTCAAACTAAAACGTACAAGATATTAAACCCCAAAACTACACCGCACCAACATGAAAAGTAGGCTATCACCACCGCCATGGGAGGTGCTTGTCCTCGTGGCTCACCGCCTTGACCCCCAAACACTAGCCATAGCTTCCTGTGTGTCAAAGTCATGGTCCTTTTCAATGTCCTCCGACCATCTCTGGAAACCAATCCTCACCACCCATTTTCCCTCTCTATCCAATCTTCCATCACTCGCCGACGACCACGCTCTCCCCTACTACCGCCTCTTCGCGATTGGCCATTCAGCCGCCAAGCGTCGTCGCAAAAGCCTCTTGAAGCCAAATCTCTCGCTCAGCGACCTTGTTTTCGCCGTGTCCATTTCCACCGCTGAGTCCATGGTTGTCACCATAGTGAAACCATGCGACTCGTTGGTGATGGACCCACCCGGTGTGTTCCGGTTCGATGTAGGCGGCTCCATCGCTGGCGATGGAGCCGCCCTCGTGAGGGAGGGCGTTGAGGAGGTGAGTATCACGTGGAATGTGATGTTGAAGGGGTGGAGAGATATTTTCAGCATGATGGAGTGGAAGGGGAAGGTGGGGTTTGTGGGTGGTGGGGAAGGATGGTTCTCGCAGGAGCTTCCAGCGCCAGGTTGTTGCTCGAATGGTGTAGCGAGTACGGTGGTGGCGGATTTGAAGGTAGGGATGTGTAGTGGTGAGGAGGGGAGTAGTGATGGGAAAGTGAGGGTGAATAAGGTGAGCGTGGGAATTTTGAGTGTTGCTGATTGGAGGTATGTTGGTGTTGATGATGGGCTTAGGTATTTGCAACATTTTCTTCTCACATGTAATTAATTAGGGAAATAGTTGGTTTGTTTGGAGAATAGGACTTTAACTTTTTGTGTTTGATAACGTAGTTTTTAAGAGTGATGATTACTTTTAAGAGTATTTTTGTTTGATAATGATCTAATCTAGTTTTTAAGATGTTTGATAACCAATCCTACTCTTGTAAGAGTAAGAGTTACTTTTAATTAATTTCATTTTATATATATATATATATATAGGTAATACTAAATATACAATAAAAATACCAGTCAAATCAGTCAATAAATGAGATCTTTGGCTATAATTACTCAGACTATTACAATCTCAATGATTATTTGGGCCAAAATCAAAACTAAAGCCAAAATAGGTTCATTGGCGGCTGATTTTTCATTGTACATCTAGCATTACTATATATATATATATATATATAATTTTATATTTTTACATCATTTTACCAAACAACATTAAAGCAATTTTTAGTAGAGATGAACATAGATAGGTGTGAATTATATTTTGTTTAAAAAATAACCAATCTAATTAATGATCGGAGTTGATTGGATCAAATTTTGTATTTTTTTTCATTCAACTCGATTCAATAATCCAATCTGATTGCTAATATGTAATAATATGTAAGTGGCAGATCCAGAAAATTTTAATAATGGGGACGAAAATATTACATCATTAATATATATAAATATAAGATGATATTTTCTTAAAAAAATTTAGTGTAGGGGCAACTTTAATAATACAATGGGGATAAAATATATACATCTATATATATTTAAATTAAAAAATAAAAAATTCAATGGGGGCAAAAGCCACCATAGCTCTCTGTGCATCCGCCCCTGTATGTTGGATCATTTTTGGAGTCAGGTAACTAACCTGTGTTTTTTTATCGTTTTGGAATCGAATAACCAACCTGTATTTTTTTTTTACTATGAATCTAAGCACTGTATAATATACTATAATCACAAAATAGACGATGAAGTGGTAGTGAGAGGAGGGACGCGTTGTGGATATAGGTGAGACTCTTTGTGAATGGAAGAATGAGTGAGGTTTAAGATTGAGAATTTAACTTCTTAATTTAAGGTGAGACTTTGGGAGTGGGATAGGATCATATTAGATTTTTTTTTAGTTTAGAATTTAGATCTTTTTAGAGTTTAGATTTTGTATTTAACGTGATGAGGCTGAAAAAAAGAAAAACAGTAATGTAATTGGATAGGCGGATTGAATTTTAGATTTAATTTTAAATTTTAAAATCTGATATCTGAAAAGTACAAATTGAGTAAACAATTTAGCCAAATCAATTTGATAGTCGGAACCAATTGGAATTTTTGTAATTAGTCCAGATTGGATCAATTGAGTTAGCTGGTCTATCCGATGAACATCCCTAATTTTCTAATTTTTAGACTAAACTCTCAAGTTAGTCCTTGACATTTTTTTGCAGTGAATAAGGTAGTCCCTAACATTGAGAAATTGATAAATTACTTCGACAATTTCAATTTTCGGATAGTCGTTAGTTCCTAAATGGCTTCCGTTATTTCCATGGACCAAAATAGCTTATTAATTAATTGTAAGTGACTAACAAAAGAAATTTAATAAAAATGAATTCTATAAATTATAATATGAATATTGACTCATATTCATTCTAATTGTAGAAAATCATGGTATCTAGAGAAGAGAGAAAATAGAGATAAAAGATATGTAATGAATTGAATGATAAAAGTGTATATGATTACAAAGATATTGAGCCTTATATAGGCTAAAGAGAGTAACAAACTCTAAAATCAAAATGACTAATATACCCCTAATTATAATCTCCAACAGCCCCGCAAACTGGAACGTGTGAGAAATCAAACATGTCCAGCTTGGGAAAGAAGTACAATACATCAAAAAATGAAAGAAATACAATGAATTACGAGAAATACAATCAAAATGAAAAATCAATGAAGTATCTACAATTAATATGAAGAGAGTGAGTCGGTTAGCTGTAATGATCGTCGTCGGCCAAATGCCGTTCCTCGGAGAATATGATGATATAGGAGTCGTGTCACCGGGATGACATCGGTCGAGATAACGCTCCAAAAAATGGGCTCTATGGCTCCATGTATGATAAAGTCCCAACTCGGGATTGAGCAACGGCAGTGGTTCGTAGTTCGGGATGTCTTCGACCTTCTTCTTGGGCCTCTTCGATCTATCCATCGACGTCTCCACAATACTCGTCGCAAAGAAAGGTTAACGTCATATGATGTGCATCTACCATTTTTTTTTTGACAGTAGCTTGCCAATCTAGGCTATTTTTTTTTTCTTTTGTTATCCGTCTTGTAATGGGCAGAAGCTAAAATAGATTCAAGGCAAAAAAGCCAAAGCTGTCCAAGAATCACATAGAACTAAATGTTGGACTAATTTCAACCACTCAAAGGAATAAGGAATCAATCAATGTGACAATTAATCTTCAATAATCAATAAGTCTTCAAATCTTGAATCATAGAAGCAAATCAGCAGCAAATTCATATTACACAAGTATCAAATCTTGAATATTACCCAATGCATCCAATAGATATGAAGAAGAAAACCAAAAAATGCTCATCATGAAGTCAATAGCAGCAACAAACAAACTAATGTCAATAGTGAATATAATATTGTAGATGGCAAACTCTTGCTTGCAAATTAAAAGTGCAGAGATTCTTGAAATAAAAAGAAATCACCACAATCATGGATCTGAAGATAAACCAAAAGCAAAGGTGGAAGACATGAAGCCACCACAGCTGAACAAAGGCAGCCATGGTAGACCATGATGGGCTTTGCAACAAGACAGTGATGGAACAAGTTGGAAACGAGAGTTAAGAAGGAGATCAAACAAGATCTTTCTCTCAATATTGCTTCCCTTTGGGTAGAAATGTGCTTCCATTGGCCAATAGAACTCCTCAAAACCAAGCTAAATCTTGCAAAAATTCCATGTCGCGGCGGTGTCAGTGGCTGGGCACTTCAGAATGGGTTTTTTTTTTTTTTTTTGGATGAAATTGAAATCCAAGAAATGAAGAAAATACTGAGAAAATTAAATGCAAGAAGATCAATTGGTAGAACTCCTGATAAATTGCAGCGGAATAATTGGAATAATTATGGAGGATCGCATGGCTCTGATACCATGTAGAAAACCATGGTATCTAGAGAAGAGAGAAAATAGAGATAAAAGATATGTACTGAATTGAATGATAAAAGTGTATATGATTACAAAGATATTGAGTCTTATATAGGCTAAAGAGAGTAACAAACTCTAAAATCAAAATGACTAATATACTCCTAATTATAATCTCCAACACTAATTATGCATTAATTCCAAGCTAAATATAATTATCAATGTAAATATTAATCCTCTATTTGGATGTAATACTAAAGCATGTAAGGAAGTAGAAGATGATTTGTATAATTATTATGCAATTATTGAAAAAATGATAAAAAATGGATTATGAGAAAGAAATTATAATTAGGGATGCTAGATATATAATTTACGACTAATTTATTGGAAGTCATAGGACATTGATGTTATCGTAGCTTTTCAGAAAGAATTTTCACTAGTGCCACAATGAAAGTAAGTACCTATCTATTCACAGAGGATGATTCTCTCCACAAAACAATACCATAAAATTAATAGTTATACAGTACAAAAGTTTCATGGTATCTCTTTCCATGTCTCTTAATACTTTCATATAAATATACACAAATGTTTGGAGCACAATAAAAAATCAGTCAAAACAGCCAACAAAGTCCATTTAATATTTTATGGCCCAAATAGCACTTTTAATCATGATTATATTTTTAATGGGCTGGATGATTGTGGCCTAAATTCCTATTTGTTGGCTGTTTTGACTGATTTTTTATTGTGCCTCTAGCAATGCTCATAAATATATCTATAGTAAGTTGAGAAATATATTCTCAACTCATTGAAGCTAACTACACACAAATGTTTAGGGTGTGATTGGTTTGAGTATTTTCTATTTTCATTAATTAAAATTTTAAAAATTAATTTTGAAAATATGTTTGGTTATTTGTGTAGAAAATATTTTAGAAAATTTTTTCTAATTTAACTAAATTTAGAAAACCAAATTTTCTCATTTTCTGTTTTTTTTAATGATTTACAAGGAAATAAGAAAATGTTTTCTCATAGAACGCGGTGGCATACTTGTAAATAATTTAAACCATGTTTAAAAGATTCTGAAAAAAAAAAAACTCTCTTTCCGTCAAAGAATCACTCTTTCTAAGTCTCTCTCTCTGCTCTCCCACACACAACACTCTTTCTCACGGTGGCCACTGGTGGCGCTGGGCTTCGATTGTTGCTGGAGGATGAAGAAAGGATACTGTCATTGGTGCTAGAGGCTCGACTACGAAAGGTTGTCGCTGGTGTGAAGATCTGTGATGGAAGATGACCGATGAAGAGGAAGAAAGGGTCACTGTTGTTTCATTGCGATCGCTAGCCTTCGCGGTGGCTGAGGATTGACTGAGGAGAGGAGATGAACGCGTATGAGGGTGCGGTGCTATGGGTTAGATTCCAAGCATGTGATTAGAGTTTTTATTAAAAGAATTAAAAATAATAATTATTCAAATTTTTGTTGTGTTAATCCATCGAGGAGTATGTCTGATGTTAATGTTGGTTGCACATTTTCCAGCACACTTATCTATAATTTGATTTATAATTGTTTCCTGGAACGTAAAAATGCTAAAATCTCCCTGTAATGGACCATTGATTTGGACAATAATCTAGATCTGACTCATTAATTAGTCCTATATATAAAGTTTATTTAAAAAATTAGTTTGATTAAAATAAAATTAAAATGAGAGAGCTTTTAAAAAAATAAATTTAAATAAAAAATAACTTTTATTTTTTATAAATATAAAATTCAATTTAACTTTAAAAATTACAAATAGAAAATTGGCATACCAACATGTTTTCTATGTTTTCTGAATTTGAAAACAAGAATATGTTTTCACATACCAAACACGTTTTCTAAATGTTTAAAAATTAAAAATGAAAATTATTTTTAGAAAATGAAAACAAAAAATGAAAATAGAGAATATTTTCACAAACCAATCCCAACATTAGTTAACTAGTCAAGTAGTAATCCGTTGAACCAAAAAAGTCTGAAGGAAATATTTGCACACCAAATAAATAAAGGGAAAAATAGTTAAAAGACCTCACCCATCAACCATTAGACATAGTTCCACAAAGATGGGTAGATTTTCCATCCAAATTCATCGAGTTGATTCTCATCATAAAAGGGCATTGTTGAAAGATGAGGATGTGAAAAGTTAGCAGCTACCAAGTGTTATTGTCATGATATATTTGTTCTACTTGCTTTAGATTAGTATAATAGAAAAACATGCAAAATATGGAGAGTCAGCGGCCAACTATCTCAATTTATTCATAGGATATATTTATATTCCATTGTTTACTCTAGAGCAGTTATTTGCTTTCAACTCATCGACAGAGATTTGCTTGTCAATTTTTCAATGTTAGGGACTACCTTGTCCACCGCAAAAATTGTCAGAGACTTACTTGCATGTTTACTCTAATTTTTATTTGAATGCCAAGAATGCAAACCAAACCTTGCATTCAGATCGTGCTCCGCCGCCTCTGTTTCGTTGACGCAGTGGTGCTTCATTGCCATGGTTCTTCTCCGACGCGACGTTCATCCTCTCGTCTAATTAGGTTTTTTCATCTCCAACAAGATTCTTGCATTGAATCATGGGTTCTGAGTTCTTTTCTTTGATTATTGATTCAACTTTTTGTTCAAAAAGTTGTTCTTGTTCAACATTAAAAGAAAAAGAGAAAGAAAAGCTGCTCAAAGACTTGATTAGAAATTGTTTCTGGTTGGTTTACTGTCCTTGATTTGGCTTAGTGTTGCAAGTTGTATTTGAGATTATTGGCTCTTATATATTCAAGGTTTGTTGCACATAAGGTGTTTGTGATATTGCTTCATCATGAATATATGAATTTCTGATTAGTTCATCATGATACCACTTTCCAAAGTTGAGGGTTGAAGATTTTTAGATTAATGGATTGTTCAAGAATGATTGTTGATTGCTACTTGATTTTAAAAAAAGAGAGAGAGAGAGAGATAATGAAAGGTTCAAGTTCTCCACTATTATTAGCTTCTAAAGGAAGGTTACTTGGAATTATGATGTCTTGAGTTTTGAAATATTGTTGTTGTAATGTCTGAATTTTGGTATTAGGCTCATAAGCCTCTTTTGCTTAAGCTGTAACGGCTAAGCATTATTGAAATTTTAGATTTTGTCGGTGCTTATACGGTAACGGTTAAGCAACCTCTAATATGATACTTTGGGGCCATGGAGCACAATTAGAGTTGGAATCGTAGAACCTATTCAGAGCGACTTTTGACGGAGTCCACTCATTGATTCTGAGTTGAGATTTTTTTTTTCTTTTTCGGTTTTGGAGTTTAACAGCCCATTTAAGAGTGACTTTTAACGGAGTCGACTCTCATTGTATTTCTTTTCTTTGATGTAATTTTTCATTTCATTTGTATCACATTTTCTACCCAAGTCGAACATACGAGAGTTCGTATGATCCAGCTTGCACGGGGTGTTAGGGATATATTGTAATGAGTGTTAGTTAGAGTAAGTGATGTGTTAGTTACTCATATATGCCTATATAAGGCTACTCATTTGTATAGTTTTGATCATTCAATCAATAATATTTCATTTCTTGTATTTTCTTAATTTTCTCTTTGATCATTTGAGCTTGATACCATGAATTTCAACATATACAATGAGTATTAAAAGATTTTGAAGCAGATAAATTATTTCCTTGATACTCTTATTTTCTATTTTAAAATTGATTATTATATTTTGTATGATTATTTATAAATGATTAACATTTTGTTTTATTTTAATACAACTTCTCAAAAATAATTCAAGATATTGATGGTGCTATGTAGAACATTATAATTTTGTTTTACAGTTAATTATATATTAATTTTTTATTGTATAAATTATTTATTTTAATTTTATATTGTGTTATTATTAATATATTTAATATTTTATATATATATATATATTATATTTATAATATGATAATTTCATAAATTGAAATTAAAATAAGTATAACTAGTTATTTTATAAAGTTATCCAATCAAAATATTTTATAAAGTTATTCAATCGAAATGTTTTATTTGTTTTATTTGTACGTGTTTAAAATACTAGCTATTTTATAAAGTTATTCGATCAAAATGTTTTATTTGTATAACTTTTTAAGTACTAGGTTATCGAGTCAACTATTATATATCTAATATTACAATGCATGATTAAATAAATATGTATTCACTGTATTAAAATTAAATCAATTAAAATCACTGTCAAATATTTATCCAAACATAAATAATTTCTTATAAACTCAAGAAAACTCTACTTGAAAAATTAAATAAAATTATTTTTTAAAAAGTCAAGCACAATATATGTATAATTCTTAGTTAGAATGATCCATATATAAAAAAGAATCTAAATCCAAATGATTGCCCATCACATACGTTGTCTTCCAATATGTCATTGTTATCACTGATTTAAATTGCCTGCAAAATTGGAATACGAAAAACTGTTAGATTTTTTTTTTAAATTTAGAAATTATGATCATAAAAAATAGAGTAAATACCAAAATTCGTCCCTAAACTTTTTTCAGTGGCCTCTTTCGTCTCTAATTAAATTTTATTAGTCCGCAGTCTCTGAACTTGAAGTGACACGTGTGTAATGAAGTTTCTAATAAGGGACAAATCAATCCTGAAGTTTCTAATAGGGGACAAATCAATCACCAGAGTTTCTAATAGGGGACAAATCAGTCCTACCCCTTGAAACAAAACGATATCGTTTTGAAAATCTTCGATTACCTTCTTCTTTCTTTCCCATTTGAAACCCTAAACCTCCAGACCCCACAACCGCGTCTCCATAGCTTCTTCCTCCTTGATTATTCTCTTTCAACCTCCACTGAAACGTCTCCTTAAAATGGAATCTTGAGGTTGGGTAGCTATTTTGATGGTGTAACAATGGAATCTTGAGGTTGAAAGAGGTGTTTCAATGGAGGTTACTAGGGGACAAGAAAACAGAGGACAAAAGAGAGGGAGTGACGGTGCTGGTGTGATGATGAAGGTTTAAGGAGGTGTTTCAATGGAGGTTGAGGGAGAAGAACCAAGGAGGAAGAAGAGGATGGAGGCGTGGTTGTGAGGTCTGCAACGGGGTTTAGGGTTTCAAATGGGGAAGAAAGAAGAAGGTAATCGAGGATTTGCAAAACGACACTATTTTGGTTCAAGGGTTAGGGACTGATTATTAGAAACTCCGGGGACTGATTTGTCCCCTATTAGAAACTTCAGAGACTAATTTGTCCCTTATTAGAAACTCTATTACACACGTGTCACCTAACGTCCACGTAGGACAAAGTTAACGAACTACTCATTAATTCTCATATACCTCTTCTCTTTAACTTCCATCTTCTTAATGAATAATCATTATTTAAACATAATGAGGTAATATTAAATATAAAATTTACAAATAAAGAAAATACCTGTAACATAGTATGGTTGATGAGAGTGTTGTTGGAATGGGTCGACACTTTGATGCCTCGTATTATTATCCAAATCTTGCAAATAGCTCGAACAATAGGAATTATAAATGGTACTATCAATAATCTCATTCTTATTATTCTCCTGGAAATAATCCAATCCATTATCAATTGTTTGTGTTTTGTGTTTCCCTTTTGTCCCGTTGCATGTAATATTATAACATTGAGAAGACACAATTTGTATTGGTGACTGATTTTGGGTCGATCTACAAATCTTGAATTCGTTGTACATTTTTTTGTATTCACTGTAAATTTTTGCGTATTCTCCATAAGGGCCAAGTATAGGGTCCCTTTGCCTACAACAAGCTTCCCAAATCAAAGAATCCACAACTCCTCTTCGATCTTCCTCCTTAGCATTTTTCACTAATTTGGTTATGTTGCTAACACCAAAAAGCTTGTGTACAGCATGGAACTCACGAGTTTTGTTGTTGGAAAATAAGGTGCCAATATGCAACTTTCACTGCATTTCTTCCTTTGATGCTTGCATGCTGCACATGCTGAGTGCATCCCATTATTATTTCTTTGCATCCTACATATGGAGATTTTAGAGAAAACAAATAAGATATAAAAAAAATGAGCATCGCTAGAGACATAATAAAAAAATCAGTCAAAACAGCCAACAAATAGGAATTTTGGTCACAATCACTCATCCCATTAAAAATATATTCATGATTAAAATGTTATTTGGACCATAAAATGTTAAATGAGCTTTGTTGACTGTTTTGACGAAAAAAATATTGTTTCCCAAACATATGTGAAAAGAAAAATATGTTAGTGGAGAAACATTTAAGTTCAACATTATATATAGCACGTTCAAAACATTGTACAAAGAACTTTACTTACATATATATAAAAAATTCAGACAAAACAGCCAACAAATAGGAATTTAGGCCACAATCACCCGACCCATTAAAAATATACTCGTGATTAAAATGTCATTTGGGCCATAAAATGTTAAATGAATTTTGTTAGCTGTTTTGTCTGGTTTTTTGTTGTTTCCCAAACATTTATGATATATATATATATAATCGAAAAAGAACTTTTTTGTATCATTAACTTTCAAACTATCAAAAGCATGGCTCAAACTGATGAGATGATCCATGAGAGTGGGAGTCCTAATTACGGCCTGATATTGCAATCACAATGCAATATTGTTATTGTATTGACCTCCACAAATGTATCGTAGCAGATTTTCCACATTAAAACTCAATTGTATTGCAATTTTATTATGAGCATTGATATATTGACATCCATAAAGTTGATACTTGTAAACAAGGGTGGAGAGTAAAATAAATAATGTGTAAGTGAGAATCTTAAAAAAATTAAAGGTGATAGATTGAATGTATACACGATATATAAGATAAGAGTGCGGCTATTTGCACAATAAAAAACCAGCTAAAATCGGCTCATATAGAGATTTTGAGCCACAAATATTTCAGCCCACTAAAAACTAACTACTTAGATATAAATCTTTTTGGGCCAAAGGTTGTCCAATGGATCCGTTGGCGGGTTATCAATTGTTCACCAAATATTTCCCATTAAATAAATAATGTTAAAATTGCTCTGTTACAATTTTATTGTCACAAAGGGACGGATTCAGGAAATGAGGGAAGCATAGAGGTTGTTGAACCCATACCCTATGGTAATGTGAGTAAGGAAGTTTGCCACAAGACCAACCTCAATTTTGAATGAGATATTTCCCGATATAAATATTGATGATTTATGTGGTGGGGGTGAGGGAGCTGCTGCCCCCTGTGCAACCATCACTGGTCAGATCAAAGCATCATTATACCACAATTTTGTAGCATCATAGCTCAATCATACCGCAGTTAAAATCATGTATATGAGATAGCTTTGCTAGGGGTACAAAATTGTACCAGATAAAATAGATTAAATAGGAGTTTGGGTCTAAATCACTCGACCCATTAAAAAAAATACACATAATTAAGAATTCTATTTGAGCCAAAAATATTAAAATAAACTTTTTGACTAGAAAAAATATTGTCATCCAAGCATTTGTGACGTGGGATATGGGTTGCATCTTACTCAAGCAAATTTTATTGTTAATAGTAAGAGGTGCATTATCTTCAATATGTAGAATGCATGCAATACTCTCACTTAAAACTATTATAACTGATTTTTATTAAGTATGTTGAAGATTTGTTTAAAGAAGAAGACGAAGAATTAAAAGAAGAGTATATAATTGAAGACCTACAAGGTGGCTGACCTCAACAATATTGTTTAGAAGACCTACATACATTAATGATATGATAATGCATCTTCTTGTTTTTTGAAAAGAGAACAACTAAAAAATTAGAGAGGAATTGAAGATACATACCTCGGCCAATTGTTTTTTGTTTCAAGCTATAGGAAAAGCAATATCCGTATAAATACACAAGATATTCACCGGCTGCCATAAAATAAAGAACTTTTTAAGTGTAGGAAGAGCATAGAAAGAGTATCAATGTTCGTTTCTCTTGGAATGATGATTATTTAAGTATACCATATAGGGAGAATAATGATAATCTAAACAAACGCTTACAAATAAACAATGAGAGAAAAATTGTAAACAAGATGTTAAAATAGTTTTCTAGGAGAAATTAATTTAATTTTGCCTTAGCAGAAATGAAAAAAAAATCGGGTAGTTATCAACTAAGCTACGTGCAAACAATGTTCGGAACACGACATTATTAAACAAAAAACATTTGATGGGTTGTTGTCTTTGATAGAAAAAAGAGCATTGCTATATATATATTAATATTTTACGTACAATAAAAATACGTTCAACTTGTATCCAACGTGTGCTATTTACAGGATGTGTGCTATATATATATATATATATGTGATATACGTATAGCACACATCTTGTAACAAAGATAGCACATGTTGGATACAAGTTTGACGTATTTCTGTTGTACGTCAAACATTACGTATATACAATGAAAATAGTCAAAATAATTAATATATCATATACAATAAATATTATGAAAGGTGCACAACATATATTACATGTTGCATAAAATATATATCACATATTATGCACAACAGTATTACAAGTTATAAAAAAATATGATATTATAACATGTGATATATGTTATGCACAACATGTCATATATTATGTACATAATATGTAATATACGTTGTACATATTATATATTATTTGTTATATACAGTCTATTAATTATTTTGACCATTTTTTTGTTATGATTTTCCTAGAAAAAGTATCTATGAATTCACTTTGTTTTAGATGGAAAAGACTATATAATAAGTTGTTGACTGAATAAACTTTTAGTGACGGCTCATGTTTTGTTTATGATAAAAGTCATGGAACTAATCATCTAGGCATTCCCTTGACGTGAGACAACAAACCTACCATGAAAAGTAAAGAATTCCTTGTAACAATCTCATACTATAATAAGAGAAATATTTATTGTAAAATAGTAATCTCAAATTTTTTCATACTCGACCCGGTCCTACTCATGGATTTAAAATATTAAAACCCGTACCTGTCTTATGGGTACTCGTCCCGCCCCACTATGAAAAAATATATTAAATTATTATATATAATATGTAATGAAAAGTAAAATTTGATTAAAATAAGAGTTTAATTTTGATGCATTGGCAGTATAAAGGTATTTTACATTGTCGTCCAATCAAAATGTTCCGTTTGTATGACTTTTCAGATAGTGGGAGAAAGAAAACACTATCATGACTGACATGGCAGCACATGATTAAATGATTGTGTAAAAAATTAATACAATATTAGGCTGTGTTTGATTGGAGGTACAGTACAATACAGACACAAATACAGATACAGTTGTATTTTGTATTGTGTTTGTTTACTTGTACAAGACACATTTAATTTCTGTATTCTGTACTTGTATCATGTTTGTTTACACTATGTACAAGAATTGTAATTATTGAACAATTACTTATATACCCTCATCTTTTGCTTCGTGAAATTGAAATCAAATATGACCACATATGCTGTGAACCCTAAATTGAATTAACTCCCAAATCCCCAAATTGAAGAACTACTCCCTTCCAGGTAAATACTTTTCTATCTTCTCCACTTCTATCTTCCATCTTCCATGTCAAGCAGAGGACGAAGAGTGTGACCGGAAGAAGAAGAAGAAGAAGCACGAGATGAGGAATTAGAAGATTTGTTGTTGGAAGTTGAGGGTTGGAGGTTGAGCTATGCCCTGGAACCGTAGAGAATGAGGGCGGCGCGGTCGTAATCTCTGGCGGCATCTTCGGCGGTGGAGAATGTACCGAGCCACTTGCGAGTGCGTTTGCGGGGTTCTCTGATCTCAGCGGTGACGGAGGCGCAACAGTGATGGAAGTCGACGGAGCGCCGCAAGACTTGGACGAAGAAGAGAGAAGAGTGATGTGAGAAGCTAGATTAGGTTTTCTGAGAAGGGCATGGCTTGGAATTTGTTAAAAAGAGTGAGGGTACGCTGGTCTTGAAATTATTATAAAATTTGTGTATTTGTGTATCTGTATTTGTGTCCTCTCCTACAAAAGATACACAAAATACACATTTTTTTTTTGTACAGAGACACAACTTTCTGTATCTGTCTCACAAAACAAACAACCCAAATTTCTGTACTTGTATCTGTGTATTGTACCTCTAATCAAACACAGCCTTAGTGAATGAAAATTAAATATTTCAAATAATTATATTTATTTATTTGCATATATATATATAATAACATTTTTTAAAATTTATATATAGGGTGCGGGTAAGGTTTACTATGAATTCAAACCCGTCCCGCCCCACCATCAAAACCCGTCCCGCACCTACCGCCCCATTGCGGAGTGGGTTTTAGACTCAACCCATGCGGGTAGGGTTGTGCGGGTGCTCTGCGGGTAGGATTCTAATTGGCATCCCTAATTCCAAAGGTGTTCATATTCTATAGAAGATGAAGAAAGACGAGTCATGTTCTGTTTGCCTACTTCTGCACAATGGAAAATCTGAAATATAGATTATGAATAAATATAAGTCATAAATCATCTGCATAAAAGAAGACAGTAGCAAAGGCCAACAAATTAATAAATAAATAAATTTATTTTAAATTTGTTAATAATAAATCCCTGTCATTAAAATTAAAGACAATAACAGCAAAAAATGTAGTAGTAGGAAACTAGGAAGAGGAGCTAGAATGGAACACATCTAAATAAATATGAGAGCTGGTACAATCTAAATATTCAAAATAGAACAATAAACTCAAATCCTAAATGTTAATAACCAATATTCTTCCTCTTCCATTAATGTGACCAATTAATATGTTATTTCAAATAATAAAAGGTAACAAGGATATATTTTAATCAGTAGTATGTACACAATCTAACTAAGAATTTAAAACAGAAAGCAAATGTTTTTAGAATATGAATTTTTATATTTTCTAAGTATATATAAAACACTTAAAAAAAATAAAGAATTCATATATATATATATATATATGCTTAGAATTCATTTATTTATCCTTTAAAATTAATTTTTCGTCATGTAGATGTTTTTGGCTTCTCACATAAGCTGCTTTGGAATTCCCAATTGTTGCATTGCGAAGTCAAATAAAAAGTAATAAAACACACTGTTAATGAGTTCCTTTATTAGAAATGAAAAAGTAACTAACTAGCTAGTTTGACTTCCTTGAAGAATGTTATTGGTAATAATCAATCACCTGTATGTTAACTTGTTTAATCTTTTAATTTTAACAGAATTTTCCCATCATCATCACTACTTATACTCATCCTCCTCCCTTATAAATTGACCCCTTCCTCTTCCCCATTCTCCACCAACCAAAGCAATATATATCCTCTGTTTTGTTCTTTTCTTTTCTTCATCATCAAACGAAATAAGTTAAAACAGAACACACAATTCATCACAATTATGCAGTACCACCACCAGCAAGTAGAGACATGGAGCTACTACATGAGGAGGGTAAGCATCAACAACAGCACAAGCACTTCCAATTTTAATGAGACCTAAATGTTAATGACTTTTGCTTCCTTTCTTTTTTTGTTGTAACCGGGAGGTGTCCATTGACGACAGCAATATCTAGTCCCCTCGCTCCGGAGCTCACACTAAGCAGTAAAGGGCTGACCACAAGAAAGTTTACATTCCATGAGTATGACTTTTGCTTCCTTAATTATTAGTAGAGCTGTCAAATTGGCCCCATAAAAATAGGCTGGCCCACAAAGCCCCAAATTAGCCTCCACTTACATTGGCTCACGGATAAAGGGGCTAAGTTGGGCTCATAGCCCATTTAACTCACTAGATCTGTGGGCTGATCCCTAAGGTCAGGGGCTAATTCATTTAATTTTAAAATTCAATTCTTTTGTTAACTTGCTAGCCAAGAATTCTAGGGTTCCTCGTCACAGAGCTCACCAATCTATTAGCATGAAAACAAATCTTTAAATCAAAATGTTTGCAATTATGTCATTTAAAATTCGAAGTAATTAAACACTTCATTGACATTGAAACATCCATAGCTTCAATTATTTCCCAAGTAAAAAAACCAATAATAAATAAAGTAAAATAATTAAAACATTCATAACAGATAGGGAATATATCCTTGTTTCAATAACATATATATAAATAATATTCTTGTATAGTTTCTTTAGCATTTGGAATCCAGAAAGATATGCACAAAGTTTGAAGAAAAAGCTACTTTCATAAGAAAGTAGTATTATAATTTGAAAGTATATAGCATTTGAAAATTCATAGAGAGGAAGGAATAATAACTAAGGAAAGTTAAGATCAGAAGAAGCTGTGTGGATGGATTAGCTATAATCGACCTCCAAAGAATAAAGGTGAAAAGTTCAATCAACGCATACATATGAGGAATGATTAACCAATTACAATTAGGAAAAACACTCTCTACACATTATTTTAACACTATAATTGGTATCACAGTTACAGAATCATATGATACCTTGATAGATATACACAAAATTGAGTTGAATACTATAATTGGTATCAATCTTGACCAAGAAATGGAAAACCTATAAGGCTTACACATCTTCCTGCACATAAGCTGCATATTAGAAAAAAGTGTAGCGGTGGGATCTTTTTTAATATAGAAAAAAGCATAAGATTGGAATGATAAAAAACCACATAAATATATGAGTTTAGTTTCAATCAACTGTTAGTGTAAAATTATTTTAAACAGACATCCAATCATAAAATGACACATCAGCAAAAGTCTTTAACTCAACTACCACTAACTAAAAGGTCACATAAATCAATGAATATGATTGGCTTACATTGTCGGTGTATCATAGTTAATCTCTAAATATATTCATCATACAAAAATGTTAACTGAAATTTTAACTGACTTTTTAGTATTTAAATAATATTATTCTAAAATGTCCTATGAAAGAATACTTGTTATTATACCATTTTTAAGTAAACTCTAGTGATATTAGCCTTCCGATCATTGGAGGAATTTCACCGGTCAAATTGTTTATTGATAAATTCAATGAGACCAATTGAACCAAGCTCCCAAATTCTGTTGGAATTTCTCCGGATAGCTGATTGGTTGAGAGATTGATGCCTTTCATAAGCAAACTCATCATTCTTGAATTCAAGCTCTAAACCTTTCCACATGAGCAAAGCAATTAAATCATAATCAATTTGAACCTGTGATCCCAAAGTGTAGTTGACTGTATAAGAATGATCACTAGTATTTACTGAGAACTTCTGTTGAGTCATTGCAGTGAAATTCTTGAAGCATTTGGGAATTCTCCCCTCTAGATTGTTAGACGACAGATCCAAGAGGTGAATGCTTGTTAGATAGAAAACATAATAAAACTAAATGACTATAAAACATAAACATGCAGTGAATTGTAATGCTGGATTAAATATTCTCCAACATTGTGGCATAATTCATACTTTGTCACACTCTTTTTCCCTCCAAAGATTTGAAATCAAAAAACTCAAACTTACACACATACCTCTCACTCCTCAACGTGACACACACTCACTCTGATGAAGACTTAATGGATAAAATGCTGATATACATCATTTTCGGATTTCAAATCCCACCACCACAACATCCTACATTGCCTTCCTTGAATCCTATTAATTAAATGTTTCAAAAAAATGTATACAACTTATATAGATTATCATCGATATAATTAGGTATTAATCAATTTTACCAAGAACAATATAATTAAGCCTAAAAAAATGGTTTAGGAATAGAAATGAAAAACACCATAAATCTTATTTTAAACATTAAATTAAAATTCATTTCTAAATCAATAATTCTTCGAACTTCCAAAAACACCTATCAAGCATAAATCAAAGACAGAAATTTGCCGTGCACAAGAAAGTGCAACTTCTTTGGGTAACATTTCAGTAGAGAGGTGAGGCTGAAACGACTAAAAGTAAATTGACAAAAAAACTAAAAATAAGACTGTCAGCAACTGTGAATGAATCCAACACTTAGACTGAAAAAGAAAAAAATAGAAGATGAAATTCAACATGAACTAATTGGGACAATGAGAGGATGATCAGTATTCACATCACTAATCGAATCCTATCTAAACTACCACAAATACATCGATAACGAAGAGTACCAATCAAATCCCACTAAGAACTACACACTAAAAAAGGGGTAAAACAAAACTAAGTCTGATAGTAAATCAAGTAAGAACAATTTTGTGCAATAAAGCCTTTCTAGGAGTCATCTTCAGCACCAGCACCCTTGGAAGAGGTTCCGGCCTTCTTCGGAAGGAGTAAGTTGTGAATGTTGGGCATCACACCACCATTGGCGATAGTCACATCACCAAGAAGTTTGCTCAGCTCCTCGTCATTTCGAACTGCCAATTGGATGTGCCTTGGCACGATTCTGGTCTTCTTGTTATCTCTTGCAGCATTTCCAGCTAACTCAAGAACCTGAACAAGAACAAAATTAATAGTTAAACTTAAAAATTGCAGAACTAGAGCCCGAAATGACATTTCTTTTTTAATTAAGAAACAAGAAAGAGAAAATTAAAGTCAGAAATAAATAAATTTCAAAGAAGGAAAAGATTCAGGGTAAATCAGAAAAAAGATTTTACAAATTCAAAACCCTAATTACGTACACAACTAACACGAAAATTAAAATTCCAAACATTCGACAACCACAATTAAGTAAATTCAAATTCAAATTCAAAGAGGAAAACATGAAAATTATAATTCGAATCAACGGATGTTGTAGGAAGCCATTAAATTGGGAAACAATATCATAAGAACCATAAAGAAGACAAGAGACGAACAAGCGCGAGATCTTTAAAATTACCTCGGCGGCGAGATATTCAAGGACGGCGGCGAGATAAACCGGGGCACCGGCGCCGACACGCTCAGCGTATTTTCCAGCCTTCAAGAACCGCGCAATACGGCCGACGGGAAATTGAAGACCGGCCTTGCTGCTCCTCGAGGTGGCTTTTTTGGCAGCGCCAGATCCTAGGGTTTTGCCTCGTCCAGCCATAGATGCAGAAGTAACGAGAATTTAGGAACAATGAAGGCCAAACGGAAGAGGGATCGGATCGATTGTGAGAGTGCGAGAGAAGAATGAGGAAGCGAACTAATTAGATTTATGCGGGTGCAATGGTATATATAGCCGGTTGCGGCTGAGATTCCTCCAATGAAACTAAGTGACGCGGATCGTGAATACTGACTGTTGGATTGGTTTCGAGTTGGACGATTGGGATTAGGGGATGTGATCGATCCGTGTTGTTTTTAACTAGGTTGTCGAAGATTGATGTCGTTCAGCTATGAACAAAATGACGAAAATGCCATTCAACGGTGGTAGTAGAGTGACAATAGGGGCGCGACGAGTTAAAAGAAATCAGTGTATAATTTTTTCCATATTTATCTAATCACGTACTTTCATATTAACAATTGTTGTATTTTTCTCTCTCTCATTATCTAATAAGTCATACAAACAGAACATTTTGATTGGATGACAGTGTAAAATACTTCTACATTGTTAGTGCATCAAAATTAAACTCTAAGGTTATGTTTGTTTGAGGAGAAGAGATGGAAATTAGGAGGAGGAAAGAATTGGAAAGAAAGTTGAAGAACTTCTCTTGTTTGAATAAAGAAAAATATAGGAGAGAAGTAGGAGAGAAATAAGAGGAAAATGTTAATCCATATAAAAAATCCAAGGACTTATTTATACATTTTTAAAAAATTCAAGGACTTATTTGTACATTTTAAAAAAATTCAGGGACTGATTTGTATCTTCTCCAAAGTTCTTGACTTATACAAAATTGCATATACTCCACATCTGTAGTTTGGGTGTTGTCCTCCAATGGTTTCCCTTTTCTCATAACTCTTTACATTATTCACACTACTAACATCACCACTGAGTCCTTCATTTAAATTCATTTGTCTTTGGCGATTCAAAATGGGGGTTTCATGGTTGCTCTCTCCTTGAATCACCATCGCTTATTTCCTTATGCTGGGTTGAAAGCAGCTAGTCGTATTGAGAGAGTTCACATTTGGTTTTTTAGATTAGGGTTTAGAACGACAACAAGGAGATAATGGGGAAGATGAACAAAACAGCGTCGTTTAGTGGATTTCAGTAGGGACTGATTTGTCCCTTCTAAGCTTCTTTTTGATGACGTGGAAGATAACAGAAACATGGCATATAACTGTCTACGTAGGATCCCACCATTAGTCATTAACAGGGGGAGTTCACAGAGGGACGGATATGTCTAACAGAATGCGAGTTCAGGGACTGCGAGACTAATAAAATTTTTTCAGGGATGAATGTGGGTCCTCTAAAAAAATTCAGGGACAAATGGGAGCCAAGAACCTTAAAAAATATTATACTCTCAACACCTAACTCCATTTACAATTTCTTACTCACACACATACTATTACTCACCACCTAAACACATACAACACTCAAAATAACATACCAAAACACCCTAAACCACTACATAACCGTGGCACACCCCTTAATCACCACATTCTCATTCATTCTCTCTCAAGAGAACACAACATTCAGAGCTCTCAAGCTCATCGCGGCCAGCAAGAGGAGGAGCAAAAGGGAAGCCCTTTTCCATCATCATTTTGCATTTGCTTGAAATTAAAGTGAGTTACCACACCCCCTACCCCCTCCTTGTTAATTTTCCTTCCATTAATGAGTTATAGCCTCTATTTGTTGCTGTCTATGAACCCTAATTTCGGAGTTTGGTACTACATGTCTAAGCTCATGGGTTTATCATGATGTGTGGAGCTCAATGATGCTCTTGGATAATGATTTTTGTGTTTGCATGTTTGTGATTGCTTGAATTTGTGGCAAATTGAATTGAACTATTGTATTCTGATATCTATGATATATGTATGCCAAGGTGAATGATGTATTTTGATCACTAAAGATGATTGATTAAGGTAGGAGATTGAAGAGAGGAAGTTCTATATGCATTTATGCATTTTCTGCAGTATCAGGCCGCCCAGGCGGTCGGACGGACCGCCCAGGCGGTCTGCTCCCCACACTGGGCAAGGGAGTGCTGTGGAGACCGCCCAAGCGGTCATGACCTCCCAAGCAGTCAGTAGGACTGCTCGGGCGGTCTGCTCCCTGTCCTGGACAGCAACACTGGCGAATGGCCTTGTTTTCTCCGAAATTGATTTTCCCACTTATATATATGTGTTAAGCCTTGAGCGAACATGTTATGGGACATTGGAACTCCCTCTAAACATTTCATAATAATGTCTTTGTGAATTATTTTATAAATTAAGAATAAATGAATCCCTTGGTACAAATGCTAGTAATTGTGAAATCAAGTTTTGGGAGGTAAATGAGCTAATCCTAAGTATGAGGGGACTAACTCAGAATTTTATGTGTGTATAATGGAGTTATATTTTAAATCTTAATTCCACATTTGCGTTAAGGTTTGAGCATCATTTTGGAAAAGTTCATGTATGGGAGCAAGTGGTGTACGTGTGTTTATTAACCGTAATTATTTTAGAAAATGAGGCAGCAAGATGCATGATTCTTTTTTTATGAATTGATGAGGGGGTGATTAATAAGAAAATATGGTAAATGTGTTGACATGTTAAATACTAAGTGAGGGGGGTGTGAACTTGACACAAGGTGCATGTAAGTGATAATGTATTATAATGAAATGCTGATAACCCATGTATTGCTAATTGAGATAAGGAACTATGTATTATTGAAATGAGATGATAATAAGTGATTGTGTTAAAATAACGAGTTGTGTTTGATGTAATATGTGATGGTGGTAACGTGAATCGAGGAATTGTAATTGCGATGATGTAGCGTACGTGTTAAAATGAGACGACCTAAGACTGTTAAGCTAAAGTAATGAGTTAATAAGAGATCATGATTTCAAATGATAAGATGAGATAATGAGTTATGTGTTGATATAAAATGACGTGGAGATAGTTAAATTGAAATGATAATTGAATTCAGATGTGAATGGTGCTTGTAGTTATTGATTTTTATATGATGGAGTACGTTGGATTGAAGCGGCAGGTTGTGTGTTGCTGATAGGGTGATATGGCTAAGGTTTAGCTAAATTGTAATGATATGAAATATTGTTGAGCTGGATTGTGACATATATAATCTACTGGGACGTTAGTCCTAAGTCCGGACAGAGCCCCGTGATATAACATACTGGGACTTAGGTCCTAATGCCGGGTAGAGCCCCAAGGTATATTCGACTAGGACGTTAGTCCTAAGGCCGGGCCGAGTCCCGCAATATAATCCTACTGGGCTGGGACTTTAGTCCTAAGGCCAGACAGAGCCCCGTGATACAACCTACTGAGACTTGGGTCCTAATGTCGGGCAGCGCCCCGTGAGCCATAATGCTCGTCGAAGCGAGGAGACTAATCAGCCATGCCGCTCGCCAAGGAGAAAAGAATCATCGGTCATACCGCTCGCCAAAGCGAGGAGACTAATCGGCTACGCCGCTCGCCGAAGCGAGGGGGATTATCGATTTTTACTAGAGATGCGTTCTATGTCGCTGACGTGTTTATGTTGATGCGTTGTGAAATGTGATTGGTGATTTTGATATTCGAGAGGTGAAAATATTATTTATATTGATTGAGAGACCCTCGAGAACTTAGAAAAAGACTCATTGGTCTCCCATTTAGAAACAGACTGTAAGATGTTTGGTCCAATCATGAAAGGTCAAAACACCTAAAAAAAACACAAAAAGGGTATCATTAGAACCGTATCCAGCATATAAGATCGTACGATAAAATTATTAAAAGTTCAAAAGAAATGAGTATATATCTAAGTATTATCTATGTCTTGTTTGCATGTGTTCAAAAAGGAATGAGGATGAAGACTCTTGCTTTTCATTCAGAAAAATGTAAAAGAATGAAGAATAGAAATGGAAGAGAACAAAGATGGAAGAAAGTTAGAAACCTCATCTTCTACACCATCATCAGCCATCATCTTCATCATCGAACATCTTCATCATCATCTCACCATCAAATTCATTTCACTTTCATCATTATCCTCATCATCCACCATCACCATCATCTAAAATAAAAATTAAATGAATAAACAAGATAAACTAAGCAAAAGAACAGAGAACAGATTCAATGGAAGAACGATGCAAGGAAGCAATACAGAGAAAAAACAAAAGAAAAAGTTGCATCACTCTAGCAATTTGTCAAACACTTAATGTGCAACTAATCTTGAACCAATAAACAAATACATTCGGTGAATGAACCAAAAACTTATAGAGGAAATAAATAAAAAGAAAAAGGGAAAAGTAGACTCACAGAGGCTAGGCAAGAGAAGCGACACACGAAGAGAGTGCAATAAGGGTCCCTCGTGGCCTTAGGATCACCAAAAGGGTCATATGCAAAATCCAATTTTTCAACATATAAACCAACAAAATCGATTTTTTTACCTTTTTTTTAAAAAAATAGTTTTTAAGAAGAAAAGTGAATAGAAGAAAAATAAGAAGAAGTGAATACGACAAAAAGGGGAAATAGAAAACGAAGAGTGGCTGATAGAGGAACAGAGGTGAGAACGATAAACGACGTTGTGGTGAGGACGAATATCGGTGCCGTAGAAGTCGATGCTGCCAGCATGAATAAGATGGTATGTCACCGAATAGAAAATCCTAGCCGAAAGAACAGAAAGAAAACTTGAAATGAGAGCAAATGGAACTCTAACACCACCGATAGTCTAAATCATTAATATATAAACACCATCGATAGCATTCACACTAAGCATTCTAAAAATTCAAAATGATATTAAATTAGGATGGAGAAAGGTGTGCGATTTAATCCGATACAGTGGTTCCAAAAAATTTGCAGAGTTCCAAAAACCAAAATCGGCTGCCGCCGATGACCCTTCATTTCCATATGGATAAAATAGCGCTAACACAGGTAGAGAAAGGGATCAGAGAGCGAAATGCTCTATTGAGGAGGAAAAAGTGATTAATAATTAAAATAAAAAGAAATAAAAAAATTTTAAAAAGGAAATGAACAGGTAACCTGAACGTATAAGACATTTAAAACATGCATAGTTAAAAACGTGGGTATTTAGGTTGAGTGGAAGGATTCCAAATTTTATAGATTGTAGTTAATTTTTTAGAATGAAGATAAGAGTATTAGTTTCTTTAAAGGGAAATGTTTTAGTATGGTTGGTGGGTCCCCAATTTCTGATTTGGCATTTCTTTCCATTTTTCTCTTGATGATGGTAGTTTATTTAGATTAGATTTAGTTTAGCGTCTTGTCAGACACTTTGTACCTGTCAAGCCACATTTTTATTTTTTTGTCGGGTCATATTATTTAATTTTTTTAAAATTTTTCTATAAAAATAGGAAAAATAAAATAAATAGTACAAAAATAACATGAAAATAGAGATGTTACCTTTTATATTTATTTTATTTTTATAACTTTTAATTTTAAAATTTAAAAAATAACGATGGAAACAAAAAGAGTAGTTATTTTTTTCCTATCCAATAGATTAAGCTCGCTCATTCACTCGCCCCTTATATTCAACAAAAACATGAATTAAAGCACATTCAACAACAAACTCCCTCCTCCCCACATAAAACCATCTTCTTCAAAGTTATCAAATGCCAACAATTTTGCCCCACGATGACACAAACACCCCACAAAAGCCGGAGCTCCGATCACCGCTCGTGCCTCATGAGGTAAAGAACGCCGCCAAGTATCTCAAACCGGAGAAGCTAAGCGTTGACGAGATGCTTCAGAAATACTGCGGAGAGTTTGGGAGGTGGCAGCTTAAGCACTTCGTCCTCACGAGCCTCGCATGGGCCCTCGAGGCGTTTCACACCATGGTCATAATCTTCGCAGACCACGAGCCGGAGTGGAGGTGCACTGGTCCAGGCTGTGACCCTGCTGCTCGGACCATGTGTCGGTTTGAACCGGGTTCGTGGGAGTGGGTTGGGGGAAAGGACACGTCGACCGTTACGGAGTGGGGATTGATTTGCGGTGACAAGTTTAAAGTTGGACTAGTTCAGGCCTTATTCTTCGGCGGGTGCATGATCGGTACGCTTTTTTCATTTTTTTCGTTTTCTATTTTTTACTCAAAAAGTTTTTCTTGGTGTTGACTCTGTCAAAAAGTTTAATTGTTCTTGAGAGTGAAATCTAAATAAACAATTAAATGTGTATCTTGTATGTCATTTAACGATTTAGTGAATTGTGTGTTTTGATTTATGCGTGGTAAAATAAAGAGTAGTGTTATTTGAATATCTACTCAATTAAAATATCCAAATATTCTATTTGTAAATTATATAAATTTTATTAATTTTATTATATATTTTTTCTTTTAACTTATTATTTCTCTATTATTTCTCTCATATTTTTCGATATATATATATATATATATATTTAAATCCAATGTACAAATATCATTTTTTTTAATAATGAGTGACTAGTTGAAGGGAAGAATTAATGTATATGGAAATCAATTTTACCTATTTACAAACTTTATCTTTATGTGAAGTTTTGTATAATTGAATTAAAAGTATATATTATATAAATGGATAATATTAACACAATTAAATGAATACGAGTAATGTATCATTTTAGTCCTTAACTTTATACCTGTGAGTCGCTTTAGTTCCTTACTTTTTTAAAATGATCAAATTAGTTCTCAATTTATAAATTATGAATTATTTTGGTCTCTCACTTTTCAAAATGATTAATTTGGTCCTCCACTTTATAAAATATGAATCAAGTTAGTCCCTCTCATTAGATAAAAATGGACAAAAAGATGTATTAACTTTGAAAAGTGAAAGACCAAATTAAAGGGTGTGTTTGAAAGTTTAAATTATAGGAAATGAAATGAATTGGAAGGAAATGAAATACATTTGATGGAAATGAAATGAATTCTTTCCAAATCCAATTAAAATTTGCAAGATTTAAAAATACAAAGGAATTTCATAGAATTCTAAATGAAATCATTTCTCATTTTTATTTATTTCAAACAATAGAATTCATTCTCAAATCAAACCAATTCTCATAATTTAAGCTTCCAAACACATTCAAAGTGATTCACAATTGTAAAGTGAGAAATCAATTTGCAAATTTTAAAAAGTGAAGGACCAAAATTATTCACATTTTTAAAAGTGAGGAACCAATTTGCTCATTTTGAAAAGTGAGATACTAAAATGACTCACGCATGTAAAGTGAAAGGGTAAAGTGGCATTTCACTCCATGGATACTATCTACTCTTGTTCTGTCTCAACTAAAACTTTAGTACCTCTACATTTATGGTAAGGTAAATCTCCAAAATGATCCTTGATAATTTTAGGCATAAACAAGTTAGTCCCTAACAATTAGACTTAGTCAAGTAGTCTATAATATATTCAAAGGAGTTGGGTGAATTGAATATAAATGTATTATATGACACCAAATTAAAACTTTTGTTCAATTATAATTCCTAACTTTTTCTTTGTGAATATTAATTCAAGATGAGATAATGCACTTTATATGACAAATATAAAAGATGTATAAATTAAAGAAATTAAGGAAAGAGAAACAAACTCGAAAATTTATATTTATTTGGTCTCCAATTGACCTACATCCAGTGCCCAAGCCTCTCTTGAATAGACAATTATGTCTTCTGCAATTACAATTACAACATTTGACAATGGGATCATTCACCCTTACAATCAAGCCACAAGCCAAACCTTGAGATATTTCACTTAATCACTCAAATATAAGGGATTCCTCATCCTTTACCATCAAAGAATCAATAAGAAGATAACAAATCTCTCTCAAATAGAAGATATACAATTTGATAGCACTGTGTGTTTATCTCAAGAGAAATTAATAGAGTTAGACTATAATGAATATAAATATGAACACTTATAAGAGAAAAGGATTATAAAAGGTTTCAGATTCATTCTCTTCTTTTTATGGTCAGAAAACATGATATTTATAGAATATGAATCACATGCATGAATTATTATGTTTCTTCAAAAATTTTATGTTTTTCTTCATTGTAATTGATTACATTGATTTGATAGTCGATTACAACATATATATCGTTTTATTTAAATTTGAAAATTATTTCTAGCTAATGTAATCGATTATCACGATCCAAAATTCAATTTTAAAGAATGAAAATGATTTCTAGACACATAAAAAAGTATTTATTATGTTTCAAAACTTGCATAAGAAATTCTGTAATAATTTTAAGTTCAAAGTTTTGAAACTCAATATTTATAAAAAAAAGTTTACACTAGTGTGAGAGAATCCCTCTTCTTATTAAAAATTATGGTAAATAATTTTATCAAAAAACCTTTAATAATCATAATTGATTGTGATCTCTAACACTTCTCTTGAGATTTACAAGAAAAATATTCTAAGATCTTACTAATATCTTTAAATGATCTTCAAGATTGACCACCGAGTATGAGTTGCATCACATGCCTTTAGCACACACTACCAGAAAAATGAGCATTTTCAACATTAAATGTGTCAATAAAAGTAATGTTGATAATTAGTGGCTGTCGAAAATACTTAAAACTAGTTTTTGAGTATTTTCAACGGCCATTAATTGTTAAAGAAAAGTTTATGATTATTTTCAACGGTCAACAAATGTCAATATTTTTTTTTAACAATACTTTTATCAACACTTTTCGACAATTACATCTTGAAAATGATCATTTTTGTTGTCACATAAGCAATATCATATATCTGATAAGTTCTCTTTTTGCATTGTCAAAACCTGAAATTAAAATTATACAAGAAACTACATTCTCCCTCTTAATAGTACATTTACGAAAATGCCATTTTATATCAAAATGGTAATAATATGTAAGCTTGTGATTACATATTAAGATAAGCTAAATGAATAAAATAAGCTTAGCTCCCCTTAATATATGCTAACCCAACACTCATAATTCTGCCCCCCTTTTCACATTATAAAAAAGAATAAGATAATTACTGAAATCAAATAAATTTCATTATAACAAGTATAAGCAAATAAACAAGCATAAACAAGCATCATCATCATAGACAAAATAATAACTAAGCATAAACTTAACAAGCATAAATCCATAGAACTAAGTCCACATGTGATAAACAAATAACTATAGAATTCCAAAAGTAATAAATAAGTCCAAACAAAATAACTAAGCAACATATAAAGCAACTAAGCCTAAAACAAGAAGGTCCAAGCAAAAGATAAAGTCCAGAAACAAAATATAAAGTGCAAAGGCGAAAGCAAATGAAATATAAAACATAGATCTAGATAGATGCTTATGTTGGATTATTTTAGGATAAATGCTGAATTATAATGATATTAAAGTTGGATTATTTGATTGTAAATGTTGGATTATTATAATATTAAAGTTGAATTAATTGACTATAAATGTTGGATTACATATGTTAACTTTTTTTTTATTGTTTTCATTCTATTTAAAAATGTTGGATTATTATACGTAAAAAATGGATTATTTAAATGCAAATGTTAGATTATATGTGTCAACTATTCTATTAAAAAATGTTGGATTACTAGTACATAAAAGTTGAATTATTTGATGGTAAATGTTGGATTATATGTGTTGACTATTTATTTACACATGTAAGTGGTATGTAAAAGTTTGATTAATTGAATTAAAATGTTGGATTACATATGTTACCTTTTATTTTTATAATCATATTTAAAAAATGTTGAATAATTGATTATAAAGTGTTGGATTAAATTTTCGGTGTGCGAGTTCACCCTTTCAAAGATGAGAGCATGTATTTAAAAGTTGAACTACACAAATATGTTTTTTGTATAATTGATGGTTGATTTTGAATGTACATGTAGCACATCTCATATATAATATATGGTGTACATATTACATATTATGTATTATTTATTGACTATTTTAACTAGTTTTTATGAATTTAATTATGATGTACTGACAGTTTAAAAAAATTTACATTGTCAATCAATCACATCAGTTGACTTGTTTAGTTAGGTTGCGTTTGATTTTTCTGACTCTGGAGTTAGAGTCAGGGAGTCACACTATTTGTGACTCCGTCAAGTGTTTGTTTCTTAAGGTCACATAATGGGGTGACAGAGTAGAGTGACTCTGTGAACAAAATCTTTAAAATTTTGTTCACTCTAAAATAGGAGTCACTGGATGGATGGATGGGTGAAGTCACTCTTATTTAATAAAATTTATTCCTTTTTACCCCCTAGTTATTTTTTCTTAATTCCAAAAATTGTCCTCACTATTCTACACCTAATTCCAAAATTTATCCTCACTGCAACCGTTCTTTCCACCATTGAAACCATAGCCAAAGGTTGTGCCTAACTCCAAAATTGCAGACATGGTTGCGCCCCTAACTCCAAAAATGTGCAGAACAAAAATTGAAGAGATGGTTATGCCTAACTCCAAAATAGAACCCTAACACGATGCTTGGTTACGCCTTCTAGTTCTAGCTCTGCTTCCAGCCTTCACCGCCGCCGCTAGATCTGGGGAGAGAGAGGGTTGGAAAGCCGCGGCCGCTGCTGCGCGATGTGGAACGAAGGGAGGCCACCACTTGTGATTCCGTGCTATTGATGGTTACGAGCTCGTGGTTTCGATCTGGAGCAGCGTGACTGCGACGGAGGGAGGCGTGATGTTGGTGATGGTTGAGCGGCGCGACTAGGATAGAGGGAGGCGTGATGCTGGTGGTGGTGGTGGTGTGAGGGTAGTGGTGAGATGGTAGAAGAGGGAGAAGAGGGACACCAGAGGAAGAAGATGAAGAAGGGTTGAAGGGGTGGGTTAGGTTATGTTTAGTAGAGGGTATTTGCGGTAATTTTAGCATTGTCCTAATTTTGTGACTCTCACTCGGGATATTTTACCAAACATAAAACTGACTATAATGACTCCATTGACTCTGCCCTAGTGCCAATGACTACCGTGACTCTGACTATGGAGTAAAAAAAATCAAACCCAGCCTTAGTGGGTGATTGAGTTAAAGATTTTTGTTGATGTGTCAATCCATGATTGAATATCCTCGGTGTAAAATTATAATGGATTGAAATTAAAGTTAATTTTTATTGTGTGCCAACACTTTAATTTCTATTTAATTTTTCAATTTCATCATTCGCTACATTGTGGCTTTCACTCTCCAATAAATCCTATAATACTTGTTGTATATCAGAAATACATTCATCAAGCATCTAACGTGTGCTATACATGATATGAGATGTGTGTTATTTGTATAATGTATGCCCGTATAACACACATCTCATATAATTTATAACACATGTTGGACACTTGATGTATGTATTTCTGATATACACGACAAGTATTATTGCGATAAATCTATAATAAACCCGTAAAATGAGTACAAACAATGATTTTTTACGAACAAAGTACAAATTTAGTCGCATTTCAACTAGTGTTTCACCTCAACATTTAACTGAAAATTTTGATGCTGACTGACTTTATAAAATTGTAATTTTAGGTGCTGGAATATTTGGTCATCTCTCAGACTCATGTCTCGGAAGAAAAGGATCTCTCACTGTGGTTTGCATCTTGAACACCATCTTTGGCACCTTAACATCACTCACCCCAAACTATTGGTCCTATATTGCACTTCGCATCCTCACCGGCTTTAGCACTGGTGGTGTCGGCCTCTGCGCCTTTGTCCTCGCTACTGAGCCCGTAGGGCCCACGATGCGCGGCACTGCCGGCATGTCCACCTTCTACTTCTTCTCCTCTGGCACTGCATTCCTCTCTGCCATTGCCTACTTCTTCCCAACATGGCGGGACCTTTATGTGGCCTCCTCCTTGCCTTCCCTCGCATTCGTCTTCTTAGTCCTCCCTTTCATCTCCGAGTCCCCAAGATGGTACCTCGTAAGAGGAAGAATCAAAGAGGCCATGAAAATCATGTCCACAATTGCAACATCCAATGGCAACCACCTCCCACCAGTAGGAGTTCTTCTCACTCTCGACGAAGAATCATCATCATCATCATCACCATCACTGTCACCGTCACCTTCATTTTCATCAACAACATCGTTATCCAAGGAACCATTGGACAAAACCGCAATAACAGGTTCTCTGGCAGATGTTATTCGCTCCCAAATAACCCGCTCACGTTTGTTCCTAGCGGTTATCATAAACTTCTTGTGTGCCGTGGTGTACTACGGGCTTAGCCTCAATGTAGTGAACCTTGAAACAAACCTTTACCTCAATGTGATCCTCAACGCTGTGGCGGAGATGCCAGCGTTCATGATAACAGCACTGTTCATTGACAAGTTAGGGAGGAAACCCTTGACCATAGGAACCTTGTTGTTTAGCGGCTTCTTTTGCTTCATAGGGAGCCTAATGCGTGACGTCGGGGTGTGGAAAGGTTTGAGAATGGTGTGTGGAATTTTGGGCATTTTTGGGATGGCGGGGACTTACAACTTGCTATTTATTTACACAACGGAGCTGTTTCCCACTGTGGTGAGGAATGCAGCACTCGGGTGTGCCACCCAGGCATCGCAGATGGGCGCCATATTGTCACCGATGGTTGTGGTGTTGGGACAACGGTGGCCATTTGCGGTGTTTGCCTTATGTGGGACTATAGGTGGCCTCTTCGCGTTTTACTTACCTGAGACACTGAATAAACCACTCTATGATACATTAACTGGAATGGAGGCTGCAGAGGATAATGAAATTGATGCCAATACAATTGTCTGATGAAGATGCTTATGATTTCTTTTCTTTTTTTTCAGTTATATTTGTGGTTAGTTCCTTTTTCTTTTCCTTTTTGAGGTGAATGTTTTTATCTTTATTATTTAAAAATTGTTTTTGGTATGCATAAGTGTACTAACAACTTGTATTGAGTAATGATATTGGTTATCAAATATTATGTATAGTATACATATACTTTCATCCAATCGTGAAAAAAAGAAGTGTAAGTGGTCGAGTGATATCAAATCAAAATTCAAAGATGATAAAGTAGGTGTAAAAGATATATAAGAGAGAATTACATGTACAAATATTATTATTGACTTGTATTATATATATGCGTTTTCTTCATCATATTATTAAGAAGACAATGACATCATTTTAAAGAGTTACATTCTTAACCTATTGTTACAAATATTTTTATTATGATTTGAAGTAAACAGCCACACGGTTAATTGGATAGGAAAAATCATGGGACACAATAAAAAATTAGTCAAAACAGTCAATAGATTATACACAATATCTAATATGTAATATGCATAATGTATATTACATATTACTAGCGACTTGACTGACACTCATGTGTCTGTCAAGTTATTTCTTCTATTGCTTAAACGAAAAATAAAGAATATTATGTGGGGAAATAACGAAAAATCAGAATATTACGTAGAAAAATAGTATTAATAATCATATAGGAAAATAGTGTTACATAAAGAAACCATATATATTCATTGACTCCACTTCATTGTAGTTAAAATCATGTTGGTGTAGATTCAATGAAATTAATATTAGTGATGAAGTTATACTTACATTTATAAAGTTTCTGATTTTTCGTATTTTCATTGACTACATTTCATTGTAGTTAAAATCATAGTGTAAATTCAATGAAATTAATATTAGTGATGAAGTTATATACTTACATTTTTGGAAAGGTATAGGTCTAAATTAATTAGATCTTATTTAGCTACAACCAATGAGACAATGTAGGAAATTACTCACTATATCATTATACCAAAAATAAATTATTCCAAGTAAGCTGCAACATTTATAAAAATTTTATAAAAAAAAATTATAACTTTAACAAAGGAATATAAGATCCATTTCGAGTGTAGAACTTAATATGGAAAATTTTTAAACTTTAATTTCTCTTAGAAGGGTTCTGGAGCTTACTTAACTTTAATTCAAAGTTAGTGAAACTCAAACTAATTGATTTGAGAATTGAAGTAGGTAACGGATTGGTAGAACCAATATAAAAACACAAGTGTAAAATTCTCTAAACTCTAATCTCTTTGAATTACATGTTATAATTTGCTATATTAACTCTTGAATTAATTCAAAGGAAATTTAGGAATTCAGAAGCTACTTCAGAAGCTTCTGAAATCACTAATCTAAGTTCTAAGTAATCACAACCTCTGAACATTCTTCAGAAGTTTGATTATTTTCTAAACTTAGAATATTTGTCTCTGAAGTAATTTCACTATTATCTAAAGTGTCAACAAGCTTCTTAATCTTGAAAATACCATTTTCATATTTCAGAGAAAAATTCTAATAAGTCAAGAAGCACGATTCAACCTCATTTCTCGTGTAAAACTTAATTTTCATATACCACTTGAAGCAATCAAGAAGACACTTCCTCCACAATCACCCCTTAGGAAGAGCCCAAGGATCAAGACCAAAAGACAGACAATGTTATGAACATCTCATAATGTATTTTGTCTCTAAAATGTCAAAGGGTATAATAGATCACCTAAATACATTGCGATCCTCTTAGGAAGTATTGTGTTTGATAATTGATCCTGTTATGATTTTTTTTTGAAGTTGCACCAGGTTTTTATGTGTTTCATGTTTTTGTTGAACCTTTTAAGTTGAACCATGTTGATGGATCGTGTTATGGTTTACATGTTAAGACTTTGGTATTGAATCATGATATTCAATCAAGTTATTTATTTGATCTACAATCATTATATTTAACCAAGTTGTTCCCTAAATCATATTGACAACATTATTTTTAGATTGAGAGAGGCTATAAACACTTGTGCTGTAAGAATAAAAATACATAAAATTTTAGACACAATTCATTCATTAAATAACTAAATTACAATCTGACAATTTTCTACATAACCTCACTCATTAGGTGACTTTTCTGCAATGTTAAAATGTTGTTATGTTAGAGGCTGAAGAATTAGACGTAGAAAATTCCAATTGCAATATTGGGATTTGGAATAACAGATTTAGGGATTTTGGGGATTTAGAATTTTGTTTCCATTTGGGAACAGTAATGCTACACGTACAACTAAGATAGCCAACTATATAGCAAACTAATAAATAGGAGTTATATATATAAAATATGTAATTAATATGATAAATAAGCAATATTTATTATACAATCTATCATTTAAACATTCTAAAACAAACTTTTATTCAAATAAAAAAAATCTCTCACAATTTTCACGATTCACAAAATCAATGCATTTATCTTACTCAAATCTGAAAAAATGGATTTTACTTTTGAAAAACAACGTAACACATATTAAATAAATAGAATTACACATACCATATAAAGAGTAATACACATACCAAGATAAATATTATTACACGTACCAAATAATTACAAATATCAAATAAAGAACATTATACATACCAAATAAAATGTATTATACATATAAAACAAAAGAGTATTACACATATAAAAATAATATATATTACACATACCAAATAAAAGATGTTACACATACCAAATAAAAGGTATTACACATACCAAATAAAAGATGTTACACATATTAAATAAAAGGTATTACACATATCAAATATAGTGAATTACAAATACATGAATTTACACATATCAAGTAAAGATATTAGAGTCATTTGATCCTCCATGATGAGTTAAAATAATATTAGAACTAAATCAAATAATAATTATAATCATCTAAGTAATTAATGACATATTGATTGGTTATTATCAAGCATTTAATTTATGTATTTTTTTTATTTTTTGGATAAACATTAAATAGGTTGGCACACTAGTTGGCTAGACTAGTTGTACCTCTAGACTTTTTCATTTGCGCATTTGTTACATCTTCCAATAAAGGGGTTTAAGCTTGGGCTAGATTGAGTTTGGTATTGATCGGTGAAAAAAGAAAAATAACTTCAATTAAGGGGGAAGGCGAGTTACATGTGAAGGAGAACATAGGTTTTGATGAAGAAGAATGTGGTTTGGAAGAAGAAGAAAAAGAATGGGTGGTCTAAGTATGATGAATTATCATGTATGTTGAGGTTAATGTTGGGTTAAATGAGAGGTATTTTAGTGAATTTCCAACTGTCATGTGCACTGCACGTGAGCATTTAATGGAGAAATAGATAATGATGGAAAAGATAGGATAAGTTGTACGTTTTATAAAATACAAGGTAGTATTTTGCCCGTTTAAAACTTCATTAACTAAATTGCAATGATCCAAACATTTAGAAGGTAAAATATCTTTTTCCCTAAATTTTATGTCCCCTTTTCAAACATAAAGATAATATCTAAATTATATCCCAAAACACTTTATTTTGTCCCATCATCAATTACCTGTAGTATTGTCTCTAACATTCTCAATACCTCCTATATGAAACTAGGAAATGTGGGCACACCCTTGAACTATTACACTAACCATGTTCACTTCTTACTGTAACAAGATTACTCAACAACCTAAAAATGTAATCTAGGTCGGTCTGAGTTTGATAAGTACTGAGTTCATGTATACTTCAACCCGGTGGAGTGCAACTTCTTAACTTCATGTAGATAGTCTTTTTATTTTTTTGGGTCCAAATGTGAACACCACGAAATATCCTTCCTATAAAAAAAATGTAGATTAAATACCCAAAATGATCCTCCAGAAATATATTACAAGACAAATTAATCCCTCAGAATTTGAAAGCCCAATAATGATTCTTCACATTTCAAAAAGGATGTCAAATTCATCATTCCGTAGTACAATGATTTCGACCAATTTGTCCTACAATGATATTTCTGAAGGACTAAAATTGATATTTAGGCAAAAATGTAATAGCAAGTACATACTTCACAGAAAACCATCGTATCAAATCAAAGTGACTCCCAACATCTACGCCAACACCCTAATACTAAAACGAATTTTTCAGAGCGTACATAATTATCTAATGTTCGGTACTGTCGCAGAATCATTGCATTACAACGATTCCAAGGTTAACCTTCCATTGCAATGATCTAAAACTTTTATGTGATTAAAGACATCCCATTTAAATAATATAAAGAGTACTTTGTGATTTGCAATCTCAACTTGAACGTGAAATCAATTCAAGAAAGCAAAAGAATGCTCAGGAGAAATGATAGCAATCACTGCCGGTAATGCGGAGGAGGCATATTATTTACCGGTAGGCCCGGTGGTGGTCTTGGTCTTGCATACTCTGCAAATATAACCCAACCATCCAGAAACTGTATTCCATAGGGAAAATATCAGTCAGCATTTTTGGAATAGCAACAAAAGTTCAGCAAGAAATTTCAAAGCAGAAAGTAAGCACCGGATAAACTTTGTAGAAGAACCAACAAAACTCTCTAAAATACATGAGCAATTTAGCATGAATATGCACTGAAAAAAAGAGTGTTGCTATTGGTACATACCAAATGGTATGTATCATATACATACATTTAGATCTAATGGTGAAGAATAAAAGTGTAAGTGGTGGAGTGATGTCACATCAAAATCTAAGGGTGATGAAGTAGGTGGAGAAGATATGTAAGAGAAAGTGTATGTACAAGTATCATTATTGCTGAAAAAATTTATTAAACCTACACAGCCAAATGTTCATTGATTTATAACTGCTATGTCAAACTGAATGTTTACACAAACTTACAAGTCAACAAATGATCTATGGGTTATGATTTATGAATATTTTTACGAGCTTAGCAAGCTATACATGATCTATGGGCCTGGGAGATATTGAAAGAAAAACATTGAGGTCCAAGTGATGTTGGGGGAAGAAAACAACTTTTAAGGAAATTTGTGTAGAAACAATAGTGAGGAGATCTGGTTCAAACCCAAGAGACACGTATTCGCAAAACTGTTCTTCAAGAAACATTAATGTTGGCACTATCAACAATGAAGTAATGATATTTTTGTCCTCCAAGGTGATTGGTATGTATAGTTTTGGTATACTAACAATGAAGTTGAAAATCAGGGTTCATATTCAAGTCTTATCCATCACACATGAAGAGTGAGAGACAAATTTAAGACAACAACAATCTTCTCAAATAAATAAGATTTTAATCTAGCCTATGAGGTATGTAAGCAATAGGGTTTGATCTAGCTTACCTTGCCATCCATGCCTTCAATGCCCTTTGCAGCATCTTCGATGGTAGCATAATTCACAAAACCAAACCCCTTAGAGTAACCTGATACTCGATCAGTTACCACCCGTGCTGAAACAAGCAAACAGGGAACCATTATGGTTTCAGAATAAATTTTAAAAAATAATACATTTCCACAAAAGAATAATAGTAGACATGGCCCAACAATTTGAATGTTATGATCTTCTTAGTTTAAGAGCAAACCATGAACAACTTCACCAAACTTTGAAAATTCTTCTCTAAGCCTTTCTGAAGTTGTACGTTTGCTGAGCCCTGAAAATGATTCATAAAAAATACCATACCAAGGTTGTCAATGGCAGATAGTGGAAAATGGCGGTTTGCCAAAAAAACGCGATAAAGATATGGCAGATTATGGCAGAAGCCATGGCGGACATAACAAAATTATAAATATATATATACAATAATGCGAAAAATATAAAAAGTCACAAACAAAATCCAACCAAAAGTACAAAATATCAAAGTCACAAAGGCATAATCAAAGGATTTGTTTGTGAGTTAGGAGAAATACATAATATCAAAGTCACAAAGGCATAATCAAAGGATTTGTTTGTGAGTTAGGAGGGGAAGGGAGGTGGAGGTTCTGGAAGGAAAGGAAAGGAAAGGGAAGGGGAGGAAAGGTCTTAGTGGGAAGATCTTCCTCTTGTTTGAGAGTTTAATAATCTCCAAATTGGAGGAACTAAAAATTGAGGAGTTTGGAGATTTTTGGAGAATTTTAAAATCTCCTCAAACACCTCCCCTCCCTCCCAATATAACTCCCAAACATACCCACACTCCTCAAAACCTCTCCCTCCCCTCCCCTCCAAACCCAAACTCCCAAACACACCCTAAATGTCAAAGTTTGATAACTAACCTATTCCAAAGACTCTCAATGTTAAAGTTTGAAGAATTCATTATTTAAAAGTTAGGATACAAGCTCAAGCACTTACGGTAGAAGCATAAAGGAAAGAGAATGAAAAGAACAACTTTTAGATATAATGAGAACATCCTTAAACCTGTCTCCAAAACTTACATATTGAACAAACTAAACATTCACAACTCAAATTAACAAGTTTAGCATCTCATTTTCTACCTGTAACCAATCACCATGGAATATTGTCAGGTCCAATTCAAATCTAACATATATTCTATCAACATTAAAACCAACCAATCAACCAACTATAGATCAAAAGTCCAAAGATGTTCTGACAGAGATTAATAAAGCAAAGCATAAGAGAAGCAAGACTTTCGGTTCACTCAACAAACTAATTTTACTTAGAAAACAAGTATTCATTAATATCCGATGGAAGTTAAGAAGCGAGAGTGAGACAGACCAGAGACGAAGAGGTTGGTGTTGGGGTCCGCCACCTGTCGGGCAGGGGCCGAACCCGGCGGCGGCGCTGGAATGAATGGAAAAGTCGAAGAAGAAGGCGTGGAATTAGTACAGAACAGCCGCCGCAAACCGCGGGGCGCCGCCGCCGCTGCCGCCCTCATCATCATCGCCACGGTCAAGTGTTTAAACTAAACCCTGGAATGAGAGAATTGTGGAGTGTAGAAACAAAAGACGGAGATAGAACCCTAAACGCCCCTAATAATGAAAAGTGGAGACCAAATTTAATTTATTTTTGGTCAGAAAAATTTGGAGATAATTTGATGGGTGAAATTCTATAGATGGGCCTCTATTTTGAGGCTTTTTGTATTTAACATGATGTTTAGGTCTTTAAATAGATTTTTGAGACAGACCAAAATTTAAAAATCATTAGGTGCGGATTGGTTTGTGAAAATATTTTCTATTTTTATTTTCTGTTTTCATTTTTTGAAAATAATTTTATTTTAATTTTTAATTTTTAGAAAATATGTTTAGTTTGTGAAAATAAATTTTGTTTTCAAATTGAGAAAATATAAAAAATATGTTTGGTATATTTATTTTCTTTTTCTAATTTTTAAAGTTAGATTAAATTTTATATTTTAAAATATAAAAATTATTTTTAATTTAACTTTAAATCAAATTTAAATTTTTAAATTTCAGCCATTTTTATTTAATTTTAATCAAAATATCTTTTTTAAAAAAAACTTGGTTCATTTTTTATTATTTATGAATCTATTGTATAAAAAAACATAAAAAATAATTAAATCAATAAAGTTGAACTCCCATTTTTTATTTGGCTGATGGAAATCTTTCTACATTGATTTTGTTTTGTTATGTCTTCTGCAGATATGTTTTAACATTAGTATATAAATCATCAGAATCTCAAAGAATCCTTTAACATGTTTGTGGCAAAATCAGCAAATCTCATATGGTTTTTTAATTATAGCAGGAAACGTTTCAAACATGGCAAAAGAAAAGTATTTGCCAGAAAGAATTGATCAGTACATGAGAGAAAGAGAGTGGAGAGTGATAACTTAAGAGAGAGAGAGAGCACTTTGGGAGAAGGAGAGTGGTCATTGCAAGAGAGAGAAAAAGCTGTGTGGGAGTGGAAGAGGGAGAGTGGGTAACTTAAGAGAGAGAACACTTTTTCATCAATTTTTAAAACAAAGTTTCAGTTATTTACAAGTATGCCACCGTGATTTTAAAGAAAATATTTTCCCTTTTCTATCTCAATCTCTAGAGAAAATAAGAAAACAAGAAAATGTTGTTTTCTAAAATTGGTTATATTTAGAAAATATTTTCTGAAAACATTTTCTACAAAACATAACCAATCATGTTTTCAAAATATGTTTTCAAATTTTTAGAAAATGAAAATAGAAAACATGTAAACCAATCACACCTTTATTTTTTTTAGGATTTAATTTGGCAGTGTGTAGATTTAGTGGGCTCAAGTAAAAATATGGATTCAGCATATGTTTAGACATCCAAATGAAGGCAAGTCGTCCTAAATATTTACTAGTGTAAGAACTCGTGCTATGCACGGATGAAAAATGGTATTTATGTATGTAATATATAATATTTATTTAGTAATTTTATATATTTTAGTTTCATGTTGATCATGACTCTAAAAATCATAATAAGTTTGGTGGAATGATTAATTTATTCGAGAATCTATCATGCTTTCATTATCTATTTTTCAATTTTTTCTTTAATTTTATTAAATTTATAACCCCTTTTATGCATCGTAATTATTATAATTATTAGCACCACTACTCTTATTATCATGAATAACGTCATCACATTTATCATCAACTTATTAGTTTTTCTACTTACTATGTAACAAAAAAATAGTAATGAATTCATCAATTATTTAAGATCTATTCATCTAAATGTTGCTACTTATTTGTGAGTGTTTGAAAGCATAGTTGATAGAAATTTTTTTTAAAAAATATGAAAAAATTGATGACATTCGTTAATTATATTTAATACTATTTTCTATTCTTAAAATTGTTACTATAGTTTTATTACTAATCAGTATATAAGATTTTTTTTCTTATCGATATTTAGTAAAATTGTTAATATTATTTTACTATTGTCATGATATATATTGCTAGCCTATATATTAGTTCTCCTCCTAAATTGTGATAAATTCAATTAAATTATCTTCCAAAGTTTATAGTTGTCCTTTAATATATTAAAATTATTTTATTTATTTGTGCATAACTCAATGCGTCATATGAAAGGTCAAAAGTTATTAGAATGTTTTAATAACTATTGTATGTTTCATATTTGATAGTAATTATAATATTAAAGCAATTAAAATTAAAAAATTAAAAAATTAAAAATAATGAATTTGAGTGTGATACATCATCAAACTCATTAATCAACAAATTCAATAGTAAAACCATTACATTTGGATCAAAAGAAGTCTATCTAAAAAATTATAAGACTAATTAAAATTTAGTATCAAATAATGGAATTTGTCTAAATGTTGCTACATATTTGTGAGTGTTTGAAAAAATAATGATAAAAGTTTTTAAAAATTAAAGTATGGAAAAAATTGGTAATATTCGTTAATTATATTTATTTCTATTTTATATTTCCTAAAATTATTGATATAATTTTATTACTAATAAATATATAATTTTTTTCATCAATATTTAGTAAAATTTTTAATATTATTTTACTCCTAGATTCATTCTTACATTATATTTGATGAAGTGTAACATCTAGGTTCATTCTCTATTTTTTAATTCTTCCTTTATTTTTATGAAATTCATAACTCCCTTTTATGCATTGTAATTATTATAATAATCAGCACCACTACTCTTATTGTCATGAATAATATCATCACATTTATTATCAACCTATTAGTTTTTCTACTTACTATGTAATCGAAAGTAGTAATGAGTTCATCAATTATTTAAGGTCTATTCTTCTAAATGTTTATACTTATTTGTGAGTGTTTGAACACATAGTGATAAAAATTAAGAAACAACATAGAAAAAAGATTGATAACATTCATTAATTATATTTAATTCTATTTTCTATTTTCTATTCTTAAACTTGTTACTATAATTCTATTACTAATTAGTATATAAGATTTTTTTTATTTCTTATCGATATTTAGTAAAACTGTTAATACTATTTTACTATTGTCATGATATTGCTAGCCTATGTATTAGTTCTCCTCCTAAATTATGGTAAATTCAATTAAATTGTCTTCTAAAGTTTATACCTATCCTTTTAAGCATTAAAATTATTTTATTTATTTGTGCATAACTCAATGCATCATATGAAAGTTCAAGAGTTATTAGAATGTTTTAATAACTATTGCACGTTTCATATTTGATAGTAATTATATAACATTAAAGCAATTAGAATTAACAAATTAAAAATTAAAAATGAATTTGAGTGTGACACATCATCAAATTTATTAATCAATAAATTCAACAATAAAACCATTACATTTGGATCAAAAGAAGTCTATCTAAAAAAAGAGGGAAAATAGACTAATATATCTTATGAAGACTTAATTTTCTGAATGAACAAACTTTATAATCTAAATAAAAGAGAAAAAAAAAGTGGCACAAATCTTGAAAGCAAGGACCACAAATATATGTTCAACCTTTTACAAAGTCACAAAAAAAAAAAAACATAAAAGAACAATCGTAAATCATTTTATCTTTATCTATCATCATCTCTCATACCATATACAACAAATCAAAAAATTCCAAATAAAAAATTAAATTAAATTGTCATGATATTGCTAGCCTATGTATTATAGTTCTCCTCATAATTTGTGGTAAATTCAATTAAATTATCTTCTAAAGTTTATACCTATCCTTTTAAGCATTAAAATCATTTTATTTATTTGTGCATAACTCAATGCATCATATGAAAGGTCAAAAGTTATTAGAATGTTTTAATAACTATTGCACGTTTCATATTTGATAATAATTATATAACATTAAAGCAATTAGAATTAACAAATTAAAAATTAAAAATGAATTTGAGTGTGACACATCATCAAATTTATTAATCAATAAATTCAACAATAAAACCATTACATTTGGATCAAAAGAAGTCTATCTAAAAAAAGAGGGAAAATAGACTAATATATCTTATGAAGACTTAATTTTCTGAATGAACAGATTTTATGATCTAAATAAAAGAGAAAAAAAAAGTGGCACAAATCTTGAAAGCAAGGACCACAAATATATGTTCAACCTTCTACAAAGTCACAAAAAAAAACATAAAAGAACAATTGTAAATCATTTCATCTTTATCTATCATCATCTCTCATGCCATATACAACAAATAAAAAAATTCCAAATAAAAAATCACTCCCACAAAATCATATGCACATATTTTAACACTAAGTTTGGATTGTCTGTGTCCATCAACACCACTTTCACCATCTCCATTCATTATCATCAAGATTACTTTCACCACCAATCTAAAAAAATTGAATTCAAACTAAAAAATATAAAATAAACAAAAATAAAATTAGAGAAAAACATAGAGATGACTCACCATCACCATTAAACATAACAAAAAATAGTAGAGCAGAGATTCAAAAGTATCACTTTCTTCTTTAACCACCTTTATTCATCATCATCAACACCATAATCAAAACAAAAACCATAATCAAAACAAAACAAAAATAGAGAAGAAAATAACTCGTTATCACCATTGAACATAACAAATGAAAAAAGAGTCGAGAAGCAAAAGTATCACCCTCATCAAAACCTCATTCATTCATCATCATCAACACTACTTTCACCACCAATTTACAAAAAATAATCAGAATTAGAACAAAAAAAGAATTGAACAAAAATAAAAACATAGAAGAACAGAGAGAGAACTCACCATCACCTAAACAGAAAAAAAGGGATAGAAACAAAGAAGCAAGAGTATCACCCTCATACTCAACCTCCTTCATTCATTATCATCAACACCACTTTCACCACCAACCTATAAAAAAATAAGAATAAGAACATAAAAATAAATAAATAAACAAAAATAAGAATAGAGAAGAACAAAGAGATAGTTTACCATCACCGTTAAAAAAAAAGTGTAGAGAAGCAAAAACATCACCCTTATCTTCAACCTCAGTCATTCATCATCACCAACACCACTTTCACCACCAACCTACAAAAAAATCATAATCGAAAAAAAAGAGATGTTCAAGTGATGATGGGTAATGATACAATAGTTAGAATTTATAGTAAAATTTCAAGAATTTTTTTAATGACTAATCAATTACTATTAATAAAAATAAAATGTAACTTATTAATATATTTCATCAACCTAATATTTAATGAAATTGAATTGACATGTAATATAAAGTTATGACATGTGAAAAGTTATATTACATACACATGGTTTTAAATGATTAGAAATATAATAAAACATAAAATCAAATTTTGAAGTCATATTGGTAGAGTATTATATTCTTCAAAAAAATAAACAAACTTGGGGAGATGTTCAAGTGATGATTGGTAATGATCCAATAGTTAGAATTTATAGTAAAATTTCAAGAATTTTTTTAATCACTAATCAATTACTATTAATAAAAATAAAATGTAGCTAAAATGTAATAACTTATTAATAAATTTCATCAACCTAATACTTATGATTGGTAATGATCCAATAGATAGAATTTATAGTAAAATTTCAAGAATTTTTTTAATGACTAATCAATTACTATTTCATCAACCTTATACTTAATGAATGAATAAATGAGTGTGTTATCTCATATGTGCATAACTAAATGCATATGAAAGGTCAAGAGTTTGAATGCTTTAATAAATATTAAGGTCAATAAATAATAGTGATTACAATATTAAAGTAATTAGAATAAAAAATTATATATAAAATGAATTTTATAAGAAAAAACCTAAACTTGCCACATCATCAAAGTTAGCATGAGAATCAAGTTGGGTGTGCCACCTCATAGGTGCATAACCCAACTTTAGTATTATATATATGATATGATATGATATATGATATGATTGTTACTTCTAAGTTAATGCTCTTAATTTATTGTTCTTTAAGTTAAGGAAAAAATATTTTTTTCGGTCTTGTACATTCTTCTGATTTTTTTATTTTTGCACAGTATCTTATTTTTTATGGTTTTGGGTCCTGTATTTTTACAAATATAGCTCATTTTGGTCCTTCTCATTGTGCTCCATATTAGAAATTTGAGTACCGATAGAATGCGAAATTTTGTGCATTCTTTACCTTTACATATGCATCTTGCATTCTTCATTGCTTTAATAATGATTCTTTTAACTGTTTGTGCATATTTTCGCTTTCTTGGTTGGTGTGACAATTTTACATCTTTTTTAGGCTTGTTAGTGGCACTGTGGTTTTGTTATCTTTTGATGCACTCTTGGGTAGTGTTTTTGAATTTCAGGAACCTAGGTCGGAGCTACTTCGAGTCTTAGAAGCATCGGGAGCGTCGGAACGAAGGAGCGGACGAAACGGCGAGCCGGAGAAAAAGCTGCAATTGTGGGAATTCTGTAGCTGGAGAAAAAGCTGCAATTCCCGGAACGTCTTACATAAATGTGTCTTGTTCATTTTATTAGTACATATAACATTTCATATAATCATAAATTTCTTTGTGTAGTGTACTAGTGCTCCTAACATAAATAGAGAACATAACATAATAAATCATATATTAGAGTTTTCTTTCATCTTGTGTTTACTTTTAACTTTAATTTGTCAGATATGGCTAAGCCACCCTCCTGTCAATATCCTCCACATCATCAGCCCCTAGGCATGAGCTCATCCTAAACATACAGGAAGAGGGGGTACAATTCACCTTCCTCTAATGAAGGAGTTGCAGCCGAGGATGCCATCCCTCCCCGCAACCCACGTCACAAGCTGAAGGCTACAAAGTATTTTAATCTTTCAGAGGTTCAGAGATCTTTCGGAACGTCTTTTAATTATCATAATTCTTTCATAGTAACAGAGATCCTTTAGAGTATTAGATGTCTTTCAGAACGCCTTTTAATTATCAGAATAGAGCAGAGGTATCATCATATCATAACATTGTATCAGAAAATTACACTATAATATGTATCATATTCACAGAAAATTACATTATAATTGTGCAATACACGAAATTACATACAATTATGAATGCCTATAACCCTTACCTCTTGTAGACTTCCTATGCAATGCATAGAGACACCATTTCCCGACGTAGAACGCGTTCTCGCTTTCCCTCTCTAGCCCCACGAACGGTAGGATAACCAAAGGCGATTCCTTTGAAGAATTGGAATCGGTAGAAAGGTGTATTTCAGTGAGAGGATTAGGGATATGTAATTGTTTTCGTGATCGGGTAAGGTTTCATATGAGTTTGGTGTTGTAAATGGCTATGACTTTGTGTTATTGAGAGAGAAAGAGTATGGTGGATGCACAAGGATTTAGAAGAGTGTTTATGAAACAATGATTAGGGTTTCTCACATGGTGGCTCAGTTATGCATGATATAGAGACATTGTGGGGCCTACGCGTAACTTAAAACGCACTAAAAACGCTCTGTAACACCCCGCTACTGAGGGGTGTCCGTGCGAAGGGCTCTATCCCAACGAACACGCTACTAGGGCATAACTCAAGGGCTAAACAACATGCATAAACCATTAAATAAACCGGATAACCGAAATAACTGAAATAACTGTTTAACTGATAATCATGTATCATATATATAACTGTATTAATCTGAAACATACATACTAGTTCAGTGTACTGAAACATAACTTAACTGATAAAGGAATCCTACCTCTAAAGTCTGGAGCAAAACTATACATGACCGATTTGACTGTGAAATATAAACTAAATATAAACTAAACATAGACTGCTAAGACTCCACGGAAAATGCTGAGCTCACCAAGGAAATCAACTGCAACCGACCTCTACTGGATCAACGGTTCCTCGTCTGCCTCCTGATCGAACTCTGAAACAAAATGCGGGGAGTGAGTCACAAGCTCAGTGATGGGGTATCATGCATGTCATGCAACACAAACTGTCATGTTATCACTCACATATACTTGTCCTATCTACGTAGCTGCACCTCTCTAACGACGGACGCGTACCGCCGGAGATATCCGCACTCGAGCCCCCATGCTAAACTGATAACTGATAAATGACGGAACACGAGCCGCCCTGCTGTAACTTATAACTGTGACTCGCTACCACGAGGGTGCGGTCATATGACGGAACACGAGCCGCCCTGTGATCTGGACCTCTACAACCACGCAGGTGAGGCCAGTCATACTGTATCTGTATCTGGGGTGGGACTCGAGGCGCTTCGTGGCTGTATGTCACGACTAAACTCGACCAGGAGCTGCATCCGGGCTATAGCGTTGAAATACATACTACGACGGTTCGCAGACTACGTAAACAGTCATCACACAATTCTACAATCATTCTACTCATACACTGCATATTATCATTCTGATCATATATCATAGGGTTCTAACATGTTTCATATCATAGCATAGCATAGCATAAATCATTCAAGCTTGTAGGAATAATCATAACGCATATAATAAATATAGTCATAATGCATAACATCATGATGCTGTAACGTCCATACAAGGGGACCTAGAAGCCATTCACTATTTCCTTTTATGTTATCTATTAGGGAACTTATCTATCTGAGCATATCCTCTATTAAGACCTGTTATCCTTTAGGGAGCATTTCTACTAAGGTACGTTATCTTACTAGGGTTTATTATCTGTCTAAGGTATATTATCTGTCTAAGACGTGTTATCTTACTTGGGCTTACTGTCTTACTAGGTCACGTTATTCTACTAAGTTATATTATCTTAATGAGTTACGTTATTTTATTATGTTATATTATCCTAATAGGTTATGGTGTTTTACTAGGTTACATTATCTCACTAGGTTATATTAATTACTAGGTTATATTAACTCCTAGATTATATTAATTACTAAATTATATTAATTACTAGATTATATTATCTTACTATATCGGATTATCTTACTATGTGGTGTTATCTTGCTAGGTTATGTTGTCTTACTATGATATATATATATTATCTGACTGTGTATATTACCCTACTAGATTATTTATCCATGCCTGTGCTCTATCTAGGTATGTTATCTTCCTAATCATATTATTTGCCTAAGCATGTTATCTACCTATCATATTATTTACCTAAGCATATAAACATAAATATAAACATGAACATAAACATAAACATAAATATAACTATAAACATAACCATAAATATAAACATATAAACATATAAACATAAACATATAAACATATACAAATGCTACTATGTGGCAGCCACAACACATCCACCCTAAAACCTCCACTCACCTGGAAAGTCCTGAGACTAGAAGGCACCGCTAGCTCCGGCTCCAGCTATCGGCACCGCGTTTGCACCTGGCGTGCAAAAGACTCATCAGGACCGCACAAAAGAAAACCAAAACTTGAACTAGGCTGCGCACTGAACCTTCGCTAGCGAGCAACACCTTCTCACTAGCGACGGCACACTCGCCAGCGAGCTCTCACAGCTCGCTAGCGAACAGCACGCTGACAGGGGCAAAAAACGTCTTTTCACTCACCGTCGGGAACTTGCTCTTGCAGAGTATCCCCAAAACGTAAAACTCACACTATCCTCGGTAACCAAGGGCGCCCAAAGCACTGCTCTGAAAAAGGCGGAGTGTGAGGTGTTTGGGAAAAGAAACATATCCTCTCATATATATAGGGTGAGGAAAGAAAGGTTGAACAAGCTGTGACCGATGTGGGACTTCGGTCCGGTCGCTAGCGACGAGCTCTTCGCTAGCGGGCAGTGGCTGCGCGCTAGCTAGCACCTTCTGTCAGCAACGTCTTGACGTCCATTCTGAACGATGTGGGACTTAATCCCATCGCTAGCGACTTGACTGCGGTCGCTGGCGACCAACTGCTCGCTAGCGAGTCCCTTCTGACAGGAACTTGCTGACGTGTTTCTGACGCGTCTGAGAAAAGTCCTTCCTAAGGGACACTATGATATGGGGTATCACACGCTCACACCACATGCTATAATCGATTACCATAATGTGGTAATCGATTACCATCTGTAAAAATGCCCAGATATGAAAATCTGAGTTGTGTAATCGATTACCAACATGTGGTTATTGATTACTGGGCTGCGAAACAGCCCCAAAACACCTCGAAAACGCCATAACTCGGGCTATAAACATACATACATCATGCCTAAAACCTTATGCATCATCAAAACACAAATAAAAACATATATATATATACACATAAATCACATAACATATAATAAACACATATATATACACATAAATCACAGAACATATAATAAACACATATATATACACATAAATCACATAACATATAATAAACACATATGTATATAAATGAATCACATAACATATGATGGTTTAACTAGAAGAAACATGCTCTCTATTAATCGATTACAGAGGCTTGGTAATCGATTACTGTGACCGATTACAGCTTTTCTGTAATCGATTACAGCACTGCAGCTTTTACGAAAATTAACAGTTTTGACCTTTATGTACCTTATTGCGTTCCACGACTTGTATGGATGATATATACGATTTGTACATGATTTATATGTGATTATATGAGTTGTAATGTATGTTTATATTTTAATATGTGATGATGGATTATGATATTTATGTTATATATATATATTGTTAAAGTCATGTGTTAAAGGCAAAGACGTCACTAGGTGGCACACAGATAAACTTAATGCTATGATAAAACACTACCACCTTCAGTCACCAATGGAGTTGGTAAGGGAGGGATGACAACCTCGGTCACTGACTTCATTGGTAAGGGAAGGCGAGACCCCCTCTCCCCAATATGTTTAGGATGAGTTGATGCCTAGGAGCCGGTGATGTGGAGGAATTGACATGAGGGTGGTAGGCCAAAAGATTAATGCAAGATAAAGATAATTGATGTTATGTTATATTATGATGTATTTCTTGTTTATGTTTAGGAACACTAGTATACCAGAATGACAACTTTATTTATTTATGTAATGTTATATGTATTAATAAAATGAACAAGACGCACCTAGGTAAGACGCTTCGGGAAAATATCCTTTCAAACTTATATCCGAAATGAACTCATTCATGCTTCACTTATTTCATAATTAAACCCGGGGCGACTTGCTCTATTGAGTTACTTCCTAGTACTCACCCTATGTTTTTCCCCTACCTTTTAGAGAATGATAGAGCAGGATCATGGAGCGAGCGAGGAGCCTGCACAACTTTAGATTTATGATATAGCTTTCAGTTTTATAGACATGTTTACTTGATTTATTTACAGTTATGGATTTATTCTGTTTATTTGTTCATGTTTTCCGAGTTCGGACCTATGTTAGCCGGTATCTATTTATTTGTTATGTATTTATTGTGGAGTCTCACGAGTCTCAGTTTTAGGCTTATGGCATGACACATAGTATTTACTATTGATTGATGATGTGATGGAAGTTTATTATGTTTTATATGACATGTGATGTGTATTTAAATAGTATTTATGCGTTGTTTATATTATACGATCTATGTACAAGCAAGACCCTTATTTTCTGTAAACGTTTGCGAAAATTTTACTCCCGCTTATTTTCCACGTATTATATTTTAAAGTAAAAGATAAAGCTATGAAATGAGAACATGACCCTTAATAATTGGCCTAAAATGACTTAAGCATTAAGAGCTAATTACTTGGGGGTTACAGTAGTGTCGATGGCAGGGCGGGAGGTAATAGTGCTTCTTCTAAATCAATTCACTCTGGGTAGGGGTTTAAATTTTATATTGTTTATGTATGATAGTAGTTGTAGTAACATGCTAGGTGGTCAATGATAGACTGTAGAGATCCTTAGACCGTGATATATGCTCTGTATATGCTTATGATTGTTGTTTGCTTAATGAAAAATGTTTTAAAAAGAGTTTATGGTAATGATGATGTCTATGGAATAATATATGATATGTGATTGTTTATATATAAGATGTATGATAAGGTATATGATGGTAGGGACACGCCACATAGACCCAACATGACGTGTAATTGACATGTGGCATATCATGTGTACCAAACATGACATATCAATAATACGAGGCGTGTCACATGTCACTCTTGTCATGTCAGCAAATTGGTAATAATTGACTAACAGAAGTTTGACTAGGGACTAAAGTGTCTTAAAAAATATAATTTGAGGGACTAAAAAGTTGAATTTAAAATTTTAGAGACTAAAGTAAATCACACTTATAATGGGACCAAAGCGAATCTTTAGAGCATTGCTATATGTACAATGAAAAATAAGTCAATATCTCAAGCACAACAAATATTATATAATGTGCACAACATATATTACATGGTGTGCACAACATATATTACATGGTGTGCTGCGTGTGCACAACGTATATCACATATTATGCACAATATGTATCACACTTGTAACATATAATATATGTTGTGCATAACATGTTATATATGATGTGCATAATATGCAATATATGTTATGCATATTATATATTAATGTTGTGTATAGTATATTAGCTGTTTTGATCGATTTTTTATTGTGTAGCAAAATTTTTCCATTAGAAAAAGAATGAAAATATAAAAACAAGAATATATTCATCAACTACCAAGGTTCTGAAAACCGAACCGGACATTAAATCGGACGAAAGAGGGGTTTAGAGGTTTAACCGGTTCGACCGGAGGTTCAACCAGATATAATAAAATATGTATAAAATATATTTTTATCTATAAATATATACATATATGATAAATTATATGCTATAGGAAAATTAAAGTGCATGAAAAATATTTACAAAAGTGAAAATATATAGCTGGATAAATTTAGAGGTTTAAAGTCCTTAATTTTACCGATTAAAGTGTCAACTATAGTCACTGGTCAGTCCTCATTAGTCATTGATGCGAAAACATTCGCTGCCTCCTCAATTTCTCTCCTCACTACCGCAGTAACGGTTACATTTCAACGTTTTTTTCTCCCTTCGATCCCAACCCCGTTTCAAAAATGCTCAGAGCAGAAAGCTTCGCTTTTTCTTTCTACTTCCCTCTCCTCCTCCTTCTTCTTTTAACCCTTTCGCCGTTTTGCGTCGTTTCTAGAGGTGGAGGCGGCATTCCACCGCAGGAGCTGTGGTGCGTGGCGAGGAACGATGCGGAGGACGCGTCGCTCGTGACGGCGCTGAATTGGGCCTGTGGGCCCGGTGGCGCCGATTGCGGCCCAATACAGAACGGAGGGCCCTGCTACGACCCAAGCAATGTTCCGATTATGGCTTCTTATGCTTTCAATGACTACTTCCTCAGGCATGGAATCACCGATGATAGCTGCAACTTCGACAACAACGCTGCCGTAACTGCCTTGAATCCTAGTCAGTAAAACCCCCTCCCTCATTTTGTTTTCAATTTTATTATCAACTTTTTTCAGTGTTGCGGTTTAGGAAGGACGAAAAGTTCTGTCTTAGAAGGTTTCCGGTTTGTTTGACAAAAAGTAGGCTACAGTAATCTGCTAGATCCCCAACGGATCCACTACTTTGATACTCCATCTGTCTACTTTTAATTGACCTGTATTGCACACTTATTAAGAAAGTGATTCAAACACATAAATTTCTATAGAAGTAAATGTACAATTACAAAATTATCCTTATAGTTTTTTTGCAATAATAATTGTAAGAGATAAAAAGAGAGTGTATGTATGGATAAAACAGGAAAAAAATTATAAATGTTTCATTGGAAATCTAAAATGACAAATAATAGTGGACAAATAAATTTCCTAGAAAGACAAATAAAAGTGGACGGAGGGAGTAATTATATATACAACCAATAAAGAGTTAGATCGAGTGGAAGGGGCTTGAAATTAATGTGTATGAAGAAATAAGGCAATATTGTTATGTTTAGGTCCCTAACAAAACTGAGTCTAATTGCTCTAGGTTTTCGGTGTAAATCTGTTTTGTGAAATTGCTTAGGTTGATATTTAATGGACCAATTTTACTTGTGTGGTATCACCTGGGCATTGTATAATTGTTTACAATGACGTGTATAGCAATTAAACTCAACAAAAGCCTAGAGATTAGGGCGATAAATAATCTGGAAAACTAAAATAATAGCTAGACATAGTACTTAACAATGTAAGCTGTCATAGTACTTAACAATGTAAAATATTGGCTTTATTAGTTGGTCCTTGGGACTAACAGCCCCTTTTGGAAAGTTTTAAAGATATGAAATTGAATTGAATTCCAGTAAAGAATTGAATTGAAATTCACTCAAGTTGTTTGGAATATTTTAATGAGACATAATTGAATTTTTTTCTGAATTAAATTGGAATTCAATTCTTTTATAATTTGAATTCTTATTTTTGGAACAAAATAAAAGTTATAGAATTGAATTCAATTACATTGTTTGGAATGTGGTTGAAATTGATTTAGATTATTTATTTTGACTTTTTTATCCTTTATTATAAAACAAATATAAGGTTATATGACCATCTAATAACATGCATATTCTATCACCATTGATAAATATAAATAAGAAGACTATCAATCCATCTTGAATAGAAATTAAAACACAGTATCTTAAAAACAAAATGTAATTAGTATCTTGAAACATATTGTGACCTTCCAAACCCAATTTACCTACTGCTTCAAAAATCTCAGCAGGTTTCCAAACTTGGGCATTTGTACTTAAAATTGCTTGTGCAACTTCTTTCATTGTGATCGACACCTCTTTCAAATTTGATGAAAAATCATTTGTCATTGGTGCTTTTCTCATTGTGTTTTAAAGTTAAAAATTCACAAACAAACAAACAATGCGCTAAGATTTCTACCAAAGTTGGTGTCTCATTAACTATAAAAAAACAAACACACAAACAAATACAACAAAACATATTTAATATATCCATTAAAATGATGGCTTACCTGTTTTTGTGTTGAAAGAAAGAAAGAAAGAGTGAGATGAGAAGAATAAGATAGATGCCCTTCTACAAAAAAGATGAAATTGATATTCATGAGTAAAAAAACAAAATAATAATAAAAAGCTCAAACACAATAAAAAAAATGAGAGAAGAAAAAAAAAAATTGCAGTAACATTAGAGATGAACTTTTATATCAAAGATGAGCTTACTAGAAGAAGAAGAAAGTAGAAAAAGCTCAAAAGATAATAAAAGAAAGTACAGAGAAGAGAAAATGTGTATAGAAAATGTGTATCAGATGTGAGTTTTTATTTTTATGAAAAGGAAAGAAGAAGAAGAGATGTGCAGTGTATGCCAAGAATCATGGGTAGTTTTGGTAATAAGTATTCTAACGCTAGATTGAAATGAAGTCTTGACCCAAATCAGACCAAATTATATATGCTTCACTTTTAGCCAGTTTATGATTTCAATTCTTTCTATGATTTCAATTCCAACACTTTCTAAGTAAACAATTGATACCAAATTAAGTAATTGAATTCAATTCCATTAAAGAATTCAATTCTTTACCTTTCCAAACAACCTGTTAAAATGGCTAAAAGTGAATCAGACCCAATTTGGTCTGATTTGGGTCAAGACTTCATTTCACTCTATCGTTAGAATACTTATTACCAAAACTACTCATGATTCTTGGCTCTCTTCTTCTTCTTCTTTCCTTTTCATAAAAACAAAAACTCACATCTGATACACATTTGCTCTTCTCTGTACTTTCTTTTATTATCTTGAGTTTTTTCTACTTTCTTCTTCTTCGTTTTTTAGTAAGCTCATCTCTGATATAAAAGTTCATCTCTAATGTTACTGCTATTTTATTTTATTTTTTTCTTCTCTCATTTTGCTTATTGTGTTTAAGCTTTTTATTATTATTAGTAAGCTCATCTCTGATATAAAAGTTCATCTCACTCTTTCTTTCTTTCTTTTAACACAGAAACATGTAAGCCATTATTTTAATAGATATATTAAATATTTTTTGTTGTATTTGTTTGTGTGTTTGTTTTTTTATAGTTAATGAGACACCAACTTTGGTAGAAAGCTCAGTGCATTGTTTGTTTGTTTGTGAACTTTTAACTCTTAAACACAATGAGAAAAACACCAATAACAAATGATTTTTCATCAGATTTGAAAGAGGTGTCGATCGCAATGAAAGAAGTTGCATAAGCAATTTTAAGTACAAATGCTCAAGTTTGGAAACCTGCTGAGATTTTTGAAGCAGTAGGTAAATTGAGTTTGGAAGGTCACAATATGTTTGCTGTTGAATGGCTTGTTGAACATCCTAATCTTTTTTGGTTAGCTACAAAATTAGGCTGGTGATTTAATATTTTAATAATAGAATTTGATACTAGTTCAAGATACTAATTACATTTTGTTTTTAAGAGACTGTGTTTTAATTTCTATTCAAGATGGATCGATAGTCTTCTTATTTATATTTATCAATGCTGATAGAATATACATGTTATTAGATGGTCATATAACCTCACACTTATTTTATAATAAAGGAAAAAAAAAGTCAAAATAAATAATTTAAATCAATTTCAACCACATTCCAAACAATGTAATTGAATTCAATTTTGTAACTTATTATTTTGTTTCAAAGATAAGAATTCAAATTATAAAAGAATTGAATTCCAATTCAATTTGGAATTGAATTCAATTCTGTCTCATTAAAATATTCCAAACAACTTAAGTAAATTTCAATTCAATTCTTTATTGGAATTCAATTCAATTCCATATCTTTAAAACTTTCCAAACGGGCTGTAAAAGATTTAAATTCCCAAAAGAATTCAATTCTAGTGTATATTTTTTTGTTACCAAACTTTAGAAATGAATTATATTCTTTGTATGATTCCAATTCCAACACTTTCTAAGTAAACAATTGATACCAAATTAAGGAATTGAATTCAATTCCATGAAAGAATTCAATTCCTTACCTTTCCAAACACTCTGTAAGTATCCAATGATGGATAAATAAATATAAAAAGTTTTAATTTTTACTGATTAAATCAATCAGTTTTCATTTCTTGGAACCAATATTTCCCTGTTTTGATTAGCAATGATTATCGAATTTGCATTTTTACTTGTAGATGCTATCGTTTCTCTAAAGAACTGAGTGAAGTCTTTTTAATCTTTACTGGATTTTGATTTTGCAGGTAATGATAAATGCAGGTTTAAGTCCAGGTGAATTAAGCTGAAATTGTAGTTTGTTGAAATTCCTGCTTTCTTTCTTTCTTTCTGTCTTTTTTTGGTTTATAAGTGTTCTAATGAATGGAGTTTTTTGTTTGTCATCCAGTTTGAGTATGAGCAATGGAAACTTGACTGGATCAATGCCATCATCATCTGTTGGATTGGGACCCAGTGAGGATATGAGTGGATGCAGTAATGCATATTTGAGGTGGTGGTTTTGGTTTTTGACTATCTGTCATTTGCTCCTCATGGTTTCAGTTTTTGGCTAGTGGGAATGAAAGTACCTCTAACTTAATGGAATGAATGACAAAGTATAATATGCTTTCTTGTTCATATCAGACAGTTTTGACATTTTTAAGGAACATTGAACTGTGTGTTTGAACCACGAATATATTTCGCCCTTGTTTATCATCTATTTCTAAAGACTAAATACCCATTTTAGTCCTCCAGAAATATCAGGACAAATTGGTCCCTCAGAATTTGAAAGTCCAATATTGATCCTCCACATTTCAAAAAGGAGGACAAATTTGTCATTCTGTACATGTTCGTACAACAAAAAAATCATTGTACGAACGTGTACTGAAGGACGAATTTGGACTTTCAAATTCTGAGGAACTAATTTGTCCCGCGATATATTTCTGGAGGACCATTTTGGATATTTAGTCATTTCTAAATTAAAGTTCTTCTATTCATTTTAAAGTTAAATTCGATAATTTTTTTTGGAAATCCATGGTCGTTTGTATGTGATTCAAGACTCAGGTATCAAATTTCATGTGGTTCAAGACTCATGTATCAAATTTTCAAATGATGTTATCACGAAATAATTTTCCTCTTGTTAATGATGTGAAAGATTACACATGACGTGATCATGCAAAAATTTAACATAAGAGAATCTATTGATATCAATGAAAGCTTACAGTATGTTATGTTTAATTGTTTATTGTCGAAAACAAAGTTAATTCTTAGTTTTATTTTGAGCATGCACTATGCACTGCCGACTAAACCAAATTCCATGTAGGCATTCTTGTACAGGTATTTGGTTTAGTAAGCACCACCCAGCTGTTGTCATAATTTTCTTTGATCTGCTTTACCTCGCATAAAAGATGTATAAGAAATCAAATTATAAAAAGAAAAAAGAATAAACAATTTTGCTGTACATACACTCACATTAGCCACTAGACCATGTGTATTATGAGTCTCATTTCAAGTAAAAATCACCCTCATATTTTCATTTTCTATTTTTATATAGGTATAAAAGTTGTTTAATTGTTCTAGTAGGTAATAGTTATGGTATTTTCATTCAATTTATTTTCTATTTTCACACTTTTGGCTGAAAACATAGAAAACAAGAATTTGATATTTTCTTATTTTCAATTTCATTTTCATTGTAATTAGAAAATACAGGTAAAAATGTTAGGTTTTGTTTCATTGAAAAATGAAAATAGAAAACGAAAACAGAAAACAAACCAATCACACCCTAATATAAGCTTCTAAGAACCTTAAGTTAGTTTTCTGAGTACTTCTGAGTAAGTAAGTTGTTGGTTTTTAAGAAGTTTTTGATGGAATTACTTACTTATACTTAGATTAAGGAGTTTTCCCTTAGAAGGTTGATTTGAAGGTAGTTTTCACAAGGAAGTACCATAATAAATGAGTTTAAGAAAAGGAGAATCACACACAATAAATTTTATACCAGTTCGGTTAATTTTTAACCTACTCTAATCCATAATCTTAGTTGAGAGTTCCTTCGATATTTTTCTTAAAGTACTTTCTCAGGCAACACCACCTTTAAAATCCGTAAAGGATTTTTGTCGCCTCACACTAGAGGGGGACTTCACTGCCTTAGAAAACCTTTAAAGACTTTTACCTCTAACACTTAAGGATTTTTCTTGCCTTTAGAACTAAAGGACTTTGTCTCACACTTCAAAGACTTCTCTTGCCTTAGACAAAAGGACTTGTACAAATGATTTGAATTTTCGAAAGTTTCTTTCGAAAAACTATCAAGTACTTAGATGCAGTTAAGATTAAATCTTGATAGACTCCTAAAAGATAACTTGCTAAAAGCAAGAATAAACAGATACAACTCTAGAAGATTTTACAAGTTATACTTCTCAAGTTCTGAGAAGGTTTCTGAAAAAAAACTTTCTAACTTTACAAAAGAGATTTAACTTTGACATAGTTTTTGCATGTTTAATTAATCCAGATTCTCGTACTCATTGTTTTCAAGGTCATACCTTTTTACAAAGTCCACCTAACCACTCATTGTTTTCAAGGTCATACCTTTTTACAAAACAACCCCATTTATCTTCGAACTCTTCTTCAGTAAAACTTTTATAGACAGTATCCTTCATAGCAGTCTTTATATTCTTGTATTACATGTATCATTTCAGTTTCTCTAGTATTTTCTTTATAATATGCCACAAACACCATCTATGGCAGGTATTCGACATAACCATTTGCAAAGCATTTTCCATTGCTTTACATTGGTCAGTGACACACTACAACATTTTTGGCCTTACGCAACGTTTGGAAAACATTGCCTTAATTGCACAAAAATGTTGCCATAGGCCTATGGCAACGCTTTCCTTCTAACCGCAACACTTTAGCGGACATTGCCTATTCTACTGTTGGCCTTGCTCAAAGGCAGCGCTTTCGTGTCAAAAGGCAACGATTTAGTAGAAAACATTGCCTATAGTCTTATAAAAGACAACGTTTTTTTCATTCGTTTAAGGCAATGCTTTCTAACTATTGCTCGTACCGTTGCCTTTCCCTTTTGACCTGCTACGCTTATAAGCGTTGCCTTTTCTCTTATAAAAATACAACATTTAAAAGTGTTGGCTTTGCTTCAAATTGAGACAATGTTTTCAAAGCGTTGCCTTTTGTTCTCACAATATACAACATGTAAAACCATTGTCTTTGCTTTAAACTGAGAGATCTTTTTTGAAACTTTGTCTATTCTCCTATCTCATAATACATCTCTTTTTCATATCTGTTTCTAAAATTAGTTGTAATTATCTCATAATACTTCAAATTTATATGCAATTTAAAATTTAATTACATATTGAACCCAAGTTCATACAAAAAATAAAAACTTACAATTACTAATATAAGATGCAATATCAATTAATCATATATATATATATATATATATATATATATATATATATTCTAATAATTTTACCTTGATAAACAAACAACTCCAAATAGCTAGTTATAAGTTCAAAATAAAACTTAATAAACAAGGAACATATTCACAAAACACAAAATGTAAGCATTGTCATGCTCAATCCGTATGTACGTACCATGTGCATAAGTATTAACAAGTAAATATGTTCACAAAAGATAATATATATAAACATTATCATACTTAACACAAAATATATCTAGGTACTACTACATGAATTGTTTTATCTTCCTGGTAGCTTGCCCCACTTCATTGTGCACTAAGATGAACTTGTAACATAAATAATCAAACAAAAAAATATTATCAAGTTCTAAATATTGACATGGTAAATATAAATTCAACATTCTAGTTCATGGATAGACCCTAATGATGTTTGTCATATATATGTACATGGGTATGCTTTTTTCTTTGTATAGAAAATGCTAAATCTCAAAGAGATAGCAACTATTACAGAGAACAAGACAAGAGTAGGAGTCATAGCTGACATGAATTAACTTTTACAGCACCTAAAAACATCACAACACTAAGCATAATAGGAGCCACAACTAGCATGAATCAACTTGCACAGCCTCACAAAGTCATATATATGCAACATCGAACCATAAAACAACACAACATAATAATGGAATATTCATATATCATCCACTCAAGGTAAACCACTTTGTCCAACAAACAATAACATGAATAATAACCTTGAGAGACGTTCCAGATTAATTAAAAATAGCTACTAATTAACGAGTAACATACAAAATACCTGGTCATGGTTTGGAACATGAGTTGATGTAGATGAAAGTCCCATTGGACCTCGAGCACTGTTTTCATCACTCGGAGAAGATTTCTTAGCTTGCAACGTAGCAAATGCTTCTTCGATATTGAAATTAGGATTGCTTTATTGCATCAAAAGACCCACAATTTCTTGTAATCCTAATAGTCTTTCATTTGTATCTTTAAGTTGACCTTCCAAAGATTCCTTCTCCATGACATGTTGTTTTATTTTGTTGATTTCTTTATATTGCTGTAACTGTTCTCCCATAGTATCAAATTCGACATGGCCGCCCTTTGCCAAACATCGCTTGGAATGCTCCCTCTACAGTTTCTCCTTCGATTTGGTGGTCATTGACTTTCTCCTATTATCAATAAACATATTTGATGAGAGGACATTATAAAAATAATTTTAAACCATAACTGTTATTGGCTTACAATTAAAGATTGTGTTCCTAAATCGAGTTCCAACCCTTTACGTCCTATGCGAGTCGCAATAAACACATCTAATTGTGTTGGTTCTTCTTTTCCCTCACTACTTTCGCGCTACAAGAACGAGAACAAAAATTATAAAACATCATTTATTGCAGCACAAAATACATCATAATTTTTGCAAAATAGAGATTATAACACAAACAAATAAATTTATCACACCACAACTAAGCTAAGGAGACAATAAAGATATGCATAGTAGTGAATTTTGCACAACGTTACAAAAACCTGATCTTCATATGAAGTTACAGCATATACAGATTCTGAAGAGTGATTAAAGTGATTACATCTAAGAGCTGCAACAACGTTATGTTGCTGATCATTAGTATTGGTGACTGGTGCATCACTTGTTGTGGTGGCTGCTGCAACAGGGGAAGGTCTTACCAATAGAAGGACGATAGGAGACACTGGGCATACAACAACAGGATCAGGTTCTTGTGGTGCTGCAGATTGTGTTCCTAACTCAGAAATAAGGATTTGGGTTGATGTACTTGTGGATGTGAGTGCAAGGAATATGCATGATAGAAAGATTATGGTATTCAAGGGCTTTGAAGGAAATTCAAGGTGTGCCATTGGAGTACTTGACTGTTGAATGTTGCGTTTTTTATTTAATGAGATGATAATAAGAGTTATGATAAGGAATGGTAAAAATATATTAAGAATAACAAAACATACTATGGAATGAAATGATGGAGTTGATGAGAGGAGTGATTGATCAATGGAACTGATATCATTTTTCAACCAAAGTTTCTCTGTTGTAGCAGTTAGAACTAAACAACAAGTATTATTTTGTGAGAGAACCTTATTATATATAAAAAAAAATTGATGCTATGTATTCCTAAAACATAATGGAAAGGAAGGATCAAATGGTCAGTTGCAAGACAAGTTATATTTCATTATCCTCTTATGTATCTGTTGCAAGATAGGTTCACTTCAGTTTTATGTCGTAACCATTTTTTTTTTATCAAAACTGCAATACAATAGATAACAATTCAATAAAAAGCTAATACTTAAATTAAAAATGATACATAGATGTATGTGTACATGTTACCACCATTTCTCCAACCAAAATTTGGACAGAACTAGAAGATGTCTTAAAGTCTAAAACCTTTGGCTCAAGCATGTTGGACCCATCTTTCAACTGTCATCAAAACATTGCTGAAGTCCACTAAGTGGTTATATATATATATACTTGAAAAAATTAAAATAATTCAAAAAAGGTATTGTCACAACATCTTATTGTTTTGTGTACCTATATAAACCAATACCATTCAAAAGCTTCAATTTTAATTCACATAAAAATGTTCAAAAAAAATATGAACAGAGCTATTCCAAGCAACCATTCCCTAATTAATTTTCTCTAACATTACAGAAATCTAAAGCAGAGAGAGAGAACCATTTTGGAAGGGTTACGATGAGAGAGGTGGGTGGTGTTGAGTTTAGTGTGCGGTTGGGTGCAATGAGAGTTTGAGCTAATAAATCAAACTAATAAATCTTAAAAGTTCAAGAGAGGATGAAGAGAACCATGGAAGAAAGAGAAGCCAACCTCAGAGAAACGAGTCACGTACGAAGCGACATTCGAAGCTCTCGGTGATAGAAGCGACGTTTGAAGCTCCCGGTGGCTGTAGCATCAAGTCGGTGGCTGAAGCGGTGTTCAAAGCTCTGTTGTATGGCGCCAGAGTTTGTTTCGTTGAAGCAAGTCGCCTTTAACGGTGGTCGCCCTTGAACAGAGCCCTTCAGTGGTGATGGAGAATCGAGCTATTCAGCGTGGTCGCCCTTGAAAGGGAGAATCAATCATGTGTGTTTGATTTTACTGAGGATTAGACACAATGATCTATTGCTCCTAGTAGTGTAAAATTATAGTGGTAAAAAATTTTATTTTCGCGCCAGTGAAAAATTCTTTTAGGTATAAACTAAGGCAACACTTTCTAACCATTGCCTGTAATATTCTTAAGCGCAACTATTTAAAAAAAAGTGTTGCTTATTTTAACATCACGTTTTCTAAGTGTTGCCTTAAAACATGTTGCCAATTCTTAAAAGTGTTGTCTTAGGCCAAAAATATTGTAGTAACAACACCACTTGATCTCTTCCCTCCCATGCATTTAATCAAATTTTCAAAGAGACACACAAATTAATGAGTCTGTGTATTCACTTGATAACAACCCACACCCTAGCAAGACAGATTGCTCGTGATGATTTACCTTCATAAAAGCAGCAAATGACATCTCGTACCTATTTTTGAGGTAAGTGGTATCAATATTTACCGGTAATAGTATAAGTACAACATAAAATCATCCAACTTCCATTAAACTTGTAATTATATGTTGATGAGATCTATTAACAAACAAATTCTACAATTGTGTTTAATAAGTTGGATGCGGGTTGGATCAATTTTAGTTGTACGATAAACATTTCCCAATATTTACTATGTCACCAACTGACTCACACACAACTCTGCTTCTTGAGTCCACCCAAAATATGTTTCTCACATAAAAAAAATTAGGTTTTCAGCTTGCATCTTGCAAAAGTAAGCTAGCAAAGCTTTGTCATCTTCATTCCTACCAATTGAATGCCTTTCCTGGTTAATGTAGTTCCTCGCATCCTTTTAGCCATAAGATAAATTCTCAAATCCTCCTGATTCTTATACTAGTGTGTAGGTCTTTGAGATCCTCATCCCCGAACTATCATTTAATTCCATAGTTCTCTTTGCATGCAAACTTAATTTGCTCATCTTAAATAATCTTGATTTTGCAAGACTGAGATCATGGTTGTGTTTGAGGACCACTTTATGTATATGTCATAGCTCATCACATTTCTTAGTAGTTGTGATTTTAGCTTCACAATTAGCATGAACAATGGGGAGAGTTTTCATGCTTGACGGCAACGTGGAGGGACAATTTCCTTCTCGTAAGCATGAATGGAGCAAATAACCTACTGATCCATCATGACGTCTTTTTGAGTTTCTTACCTTAAAACTAAATCACATACTAATGGCATAAGCTTTATAAAAAGCTTTTACTTCCTCCTAACTCTTAAATACCATACGGATAGCAGTCGTTGTATCTTCTTGCTCATCATGAATTTCCAACTGAACATTGGAATTAATCTCATGTACCACACAATTCTCCATTTCAATTTACAATATAGTAGCAATTTAACCTATAAAAAACAACAAACAAAGACTATTGCCATCAAACACTATTCCATTAAATATACGAACATAATTACTTTTTGCAGCAATACATTCATTTAAGGTGCCATGTTTATCAAACACAATTCCATTAAATATCTACGATCTAAAGAAACACTATTCTAATTAACCAGCATCTTGGCAATCTTTTGTATCTTACTAACTTAACCAACAAAACCTCAAACTTTTTGCATTCAGTGACCAACTTTATAGAATAAATACAACTAAATGCACTAAATATCTCATTTATATTAAATCCGTATTTAAATACAAAAGATTGAGGGTTCTAAATCCTAATCAAATTTTACAAACTACAAACAATCATAAAGTACTCATAAAAATACAGTAGTACAAAATTAGCAGCAAACTTCACACATACATTTACCAGCAGTAGAACAAATCAAAACCCAAATTCACACACTTAGCAATAGATTTCACACAATTTAACATAATTTACAGTAAATTTCGTTCCAACATGAGCCCCTACTATATCTCATAACACTAGTAACATCCAACATAAGCTACAAATTGGTACAATCAAAATTCAATTTCACACAATTTGCAGCAAATTTCATTATATGTACTAGCGACTCGACAGACACTTCCGTACCTGTCAAGTCGCTTTTTTATTTTTTGATGAATATTTTATAAAATAATACTATTTAATTTAATTTTGTTGACAAATTTTTTTCTAAAAAAATACTATTTAAATTAATTAAAGTTCTCTCAAATTTCATTTTAATTCATTAAAATATTAGTATAAAACATGAATAAAAAGAAAGAAAAAAATTGAATAATAGAAGTTACAAATGGCAGTTACTTTAAATATTTTTTAATTTTTGTTTAATCTATTTTGAGAGACAAAAAGTAACCAACTTTTTGGATATTCTCAGGTAGTATAGATATAATACATAGTTTCTAATACTACATGCATATATAATAAATGCCTAATAAAAATCAATGTCTTGCCTATTCTGTGTGCTTGATTGCCAATAAACTAAATCTGACCACTTAAACATCCAAACATGAAGTATCTTACTTGTACAGTAGGTGAAACCCTTAATAAATGGAAGGACTACACAATCCAAAACAAGATGGAACCCAAAGAATTTTACCATCACCACTTAACTAATCACGGAATAGCAGCTACACCCAACCAAGGCAACAATAGTTTAATCTTAAACGCAGTCTACAGGGAGCCTGCACGCGCCAAGCCCCACCTTCACCCACCGACGGAAAAATACAGCAACACCAAAACTTGACCCGCGCGATGCCTCGGGTTGATCCTTCAAGAGGGTACGAAAGTAGTATAAATATCTTGAGGGTAAGAACAGAGGAAGCAATTAGCGGGAAAGGAAGAAAGAAAAATGGGGAGCAAAATAGAAGGAAGGCTTTGGGTTTCATTGGGCATAACTTCAATAATTACTATTGAGCCATTAATGAATGATTGACTTATAATATTACAAACGTGACACTTGAATCTTGTCGTACAACAAAGATACGTTCAACTAACATTCAACGTGTGTTTATACATGATAAGTGTGCTATACGTATGTGTACCATATATATAGCACACATTACATATTGTGTAATAGCACACGTTGAATACTAATTAGACGTATTTATGTTGTACGAGAATAATCGTTTCCACTTGAATTATTTGCTAGAGTGAAGTAGATTATGTGGAAAAAAAAAACCTAATTTAGAGTTTCCCTCTTATTTCGAAAATGAAAAAAATAAGCTCTTCACTAATCAAGTCAGATCAACGTCAGGCAAAGCAACTCACTTGAGCAACGAAACAAAGATAACCGCCACAACTCATCTTGTCCGGATATTGGATATTTGCAATTGCAATTCACCTCGGTTCCGTTCCGTGTTCCATTATAACACTATCCCCTCCTCTTCAGTCTTCAAGGTTAGGAGAAGAAACCACGAGCACAAAAACAAATTCCTACTTTAAAAAAATAAAACTAACCAATTAACCATACACTTGCTGTATTTTTCCCCCTCCAATCTTCTGTTTTATCCGATTGAAAATTCAGATGGGTTTCTGTATGAGCTACTGTGGAAGTTACGGTCCTCGGCTTCAACCTTGCAGAATTGCAAACTGTAAGCTTGACTGGGATAGCCGTCATGGTGAGTCTATGATTCCATTTTTCCCCATGGATTTAGCTGGAACTATCTTGCTGTCAAATGTCAATGATTTGATAAAATGTTGGGACGATCAAGTTAATGTGTTTTTCCAGAAAGTCTTTAAAAGAAAATTTAAAACAGGGTATCCTCTCTTTTTATTTTGATTTTTTAAAGGCAGGAGTATTCTTCCTATCAGCACGCAGAAGAATCCTTCAGAACCTGATATTTGTGTTCATTCGAAGCTGACGATTGACAGCAATAGCGTGAAGAGATTTGTAGGTGCCATGACAGGTAATTGCTTTCTGGACTGTGTACTCTATTGCTTTCTAATTTATCATTAATACCCTTTCCGATCTTCTAACAGGTTGCTTTGTTAAATGAGTAGAATTACTTTTTCTAGTCTAATTTTAAGGGTGATTCACCCATTAATTCACTACGGCTTCGTTCTTGTTTTTGTTTTATAAAACAAGCTTAACGCCTTTGCAAAGGTCTTGTGGACAGTCGTTAATTTGTTTTATTTTGTTTTCTTTTCTTTATTTTCTTTGCAACTTGGCTTGAGTAATGTATAGGGTTTAGGATTTTCCTCAAGGCTGGCTAACTCGAATATTTAGATGTGAATTAAAATTGGGAACAATCCATTGTTACTGTTTGTATGACATGCAAATTGCAGATGCCATGTTACTGCATGATTGGCATCTTTTGTCAAATTTACTTTTTTTTTTTTCCTATATCAATTTGAGTTGGGCGCATGATTGGGTTTGGTTGATTGTATTAGTGAGTGTTTCTTGTTTTCATCCATTTCAGTGGCACACTTGGCTGCACCTGTTGCTGCAAAAGCTGTAAGTACAGATAAATAGTTTGGTGAGAAGTTTCTATGTGTCTTTGTGCATCAATATATTCTAGTACTAGCTTATTCCAGTTGCCCTTTTGGTTTAATTAGATATTTATATTCTATTTTATCTAAGTCATGGAAGACTTTAAAATATATTTTTTTGTTGTGAACCTTTTATATATATATATATATATATGTATGTATTTGTTCTAGTAAAGATTGCATATTGCATAAGTGAGTGAGAAATTGAGTGTTAGCAAAGACCGATTTGGCCTAGTTTCTGAGAGAAGGAATAAGGTAGAAGGAGATACAGCAGGAAATTAGGCCAGCTGGGGACAGTTTTGTATGAATAATAGAGTTAGTTGCTCCCTAAGCATAGGTATACTTATAAATAGGGAGCAATAGGCCAGAATGAGTTTTGTCAGTCCATTTCATTCATACACTTGTATCTCAGTTCTTTTAAAAGAGAAAATTCTCTCTGTTCTTAGAAATGGGATTACTATCCCTTGTGTACATTTCTAGGGTTCTTGGTGGAATTTCCTAACCCAACCAGCAATAGAAGTCTGCAATTCTCGTAGAAATCAGTGATCTAACTTTGAGGGAAGTAGTTAGCGACTCTTTCTGCTTCCTTTTCATTTGTGCATAAGATTTTGAACTCAAGTTGCTTGCTTCTTATGCCACTGACAACTAGGAAAGCTTATTGATTGTGATTATCCTGTGAAAAACCCATTGTTAGTTGAATTGGTACGAACCAATCCTTATGTTGTAAATTTTGATATTGTCTACACTATGCTTCAACGTCATAGTTATGTTATATAACTTAAATTCTAGATTATTTTCCTCTGAGTCAGGAAGTGGCTGCTTCTGTTTATGCTTTGGCTGATGCAAACCTGAGTGACTGGTTTGGAGGTTTATTGTATTCAGCTAGTCAACAGGCCAATGAAGCTGTTCTGGACCAATTATCTTCTCTCAGTTTCACTAGGTGCACTGCAAATTCTTTCATATATACTTTTTGTTTCGTTTTTTTTTAATAAATGTTTTCTGTTTATGGGAAGCTCATTTTGTGCTTTGTTATGTGCTGCATATCTATAATTACAGTTTGGCAGTAATTTATGGGGCAGGGCTTGTAACCAGTCTTTCTCCCTGTACACTCAGTGTCTTACCACTGACCCTGGGTTACATTGGTATGCTTGATACTGTTTGCATTCTCAAGTATATATAACTTTCAGATGCCTAAAATTTGTGGCTTGTAATCTGGCAGGTGCATTTGGCTCTGGCAAAAGCAAAGCAGAGGTAAGAGTGTGACACATTATTTCCATGACATTTGATAAAGGATTTCTGTTCATTTTATCTCTTGCTCGATATAAAATCATTCATGTATTTCTACCTAACTGCTTAAGCTTATAGGAGGGAAGGTTCATAATGTGGTATTAGAAACTTTATGACCATTTGGTCTAGTTTTCAAATATTGTTGCCCTTATTTTTCTAATAAAAGCTTAATTTCATTACAAGGTTTGGTGGCCCATGTATTGTCTATAATTCAAGGTTTTTATGAGATAGTTTATGGTTTTGAGCTGGATCATATATGGACTCCAAGAGCTACCTTGGCAGTGGTACAAATGTTTGGTTCCTTTATGGCCAACATAGACCCACTTTTGACCGTTGTGTCTAACAAAACTTAATTTGCAATGGCAAAAAACTCTCTACCCATTTGCCAGATTGTGTATTCAATATATAGATAAATTTACAAATATCATTGACAGAAATGAAGGCTAATTTATTGGGATCCTTAGTTTATTTCTGTCTAGGCTAATTTGTTGCAGAGGAAAACACAGCAACAAATTCTGCAGCAGCCAATTCTAAGGGAGCAAAAGGGAAATTACAACCATTACCCTTTTATTATAGCAGAAGAAGACAAAATAGAGAAAATGGGAAAAAGGGTACTGACCTGCCACCTGGCAGGAATAGTGACTAGGGCGCTTGATCCTAGGATGATTTTCCTAGGATGAGAAGAGAGAGGAAAGAATATAGGTGTGAGTGGGAGGCTGGGCAAGGATTATTCGGGTTTTGGAAATAGGCCAGATTAGGAGAGAGGCAGGGCTCTCATATTTCTCTGCTAGGAACCTTTCATTTTCTTCACTATTGTATTTACCTTTGTTGCATTTTTCAATCAATACAATTCTTATTTGAAGGAGGAGGATCATTCTGATTCTCTCCATTATTATATCTATTATGTGTGTGCTATTTCCAGTAAGGTGATTTTGCTCTTACAACTGGTATCAAGAGCAAGGTTCTGGGAAAAGTGGTGAATGGTGTCTACCCGCCCTGCAATGGAGGCTAGATTGGAAAACATTGAGAAACAGATTGAGGAGCTCATGGAAGCTTAAAACCGTTCCTTGGAGGCCTAGAACAGAGCATTCAAGTTGTTCTCAGACAACTTAATGCGAAGGGTTCAAGAATCCCTTCAAAACCAGAATCTGCACCATAACCAAGGAGGAAACAGAGGTGGCAATGGAGGAGGAGGCGATGGTGGGAGAGATGACGGAAGAGACGGAGATGGAGGAGGAGATGGCGGAGGAAGTACCGAGCATAGATGTATCTTCTCGGGGGAAGATACTAGTGGGTGGCTAGTGCGAATGGAGAGGTACTTTCGAGTAACTCAAGTCAACCCAGAGGAGAAGATGGATTTGGCCACCATGGCTCTAGAGGGAGAAGCTCTTACCTGGCTAGAATGGTGGGAGGAGCAGACATCGTTCCAAATGTGGAGGAGATTCAAGCAAGACCTCCTAAAAAGGTTTCAGCCGGGTGCAGTACAGAATCTGATGGCGCCATTCTTTCTTCCCGCATCGCGAAGAAGCTCCAATTGCCAGTGAGAAGGCTGCGGCCATTTAGGGTGGAAGTGGGGAACGGAGCGATTGAAGAAGGGAACGGAGGGTGCGAGAATATCAAGTTGTACATCCAAGGCCTCACCATTATTCAAAGCTATTTTGTAATGGAGCTTGGGAATTCGGAGGTTGTCTTAGGCGCAGGATGGGTAGCCAGCCTTGGGAAGTTTACAGGGTACTACCCGGAGTTGACCCTTAGTTTGAAAGAGAAGGGGAAGGAAGTGGGTATCAAAGGAATTTGTCATGAAAAAAGAACCATAGTTTGTGGTTGTCCATGATATTGCATTCTAGAATCGGTCATGTAGTTTTTACGTTTTAGTCCATCACATTGGAGAGGTGTGGGTGGTGGGTTTAATGTTAAAGCATTCTTGTGTATTGATTTAGTTTTCGTTCATTAAAATTTCCCTTGTTGCTTATCTGTTTAATTGCTCATCAATTTGGCAATCCTATTTAATTTAACTAGAGCAAAGAAAAGAGTATTATTCCTCCGCACGGTCTCTTTTTTCTAACAAAAATGCCACTAAGAAATATTGACAAGTTAAATCTTGGTTTGTACTTCTTTTGGCTTCAGAGAAATGATCTGATGTGTTTCAACATCCACATGGTCCCTGCACTTTAGAGCAGCAATTTATATCAAATCCTTCGATCTTGTGATTCCTGTCTTTTGAGGCATTCTATTTTTTGTTATTAGATATACATATTGAGTTTAGTGCAATAAACTGCATAATTAGTAAATTCACCATGATACACGCACAGGCTTACATATGCTGACTAATAATGATGCTTTCTACCTGCCAGGTTATTGGGGATTCCCTTGCATTTTCATTGGGTCTTGCAACCACCTTAGCAATGTTGGGTGTAGCAGCATCTTTTGCTGGAAAGGCTTATGGACAGATAGGCCAAGGATTACCTCTGGCTGCTTCTGGTTTGGCTGTAATTATGGGTCTGAACCTTCTTGAGGTACTGAAACAGTTTATGTTGTTTTTCCATGTGCGATCTAAAGGTGAAACTTTAAAGTGATGAAAGTTTTTGTTGTCTATTTTATTTTTGTCTTGCCTTTTCAGTTCTGCTTCAATCTTACACTCAATTGGCAGGGTTTTCAGTGCATTTTGGAACCATTTATTCATTATGTTTATGGTCCTGACAAAACCTTTTACTCTTGCGAAGAATTCCACTTGATTAGGTCTTAACTGAGTGGCCTAACTCAACCCATAAGTTAGTTTAAGTGGAGAAAATTCTCATTGTCCAAACTTCATATGGGGTACTTTGGCCAGTTGCTTAATGTAAGGTACTTCAGAGATTCACACACAACACAACAAAGAGCAGTATAGAACAGAGAATGTGATAGAGAAAGGTAGAAGAAGAATAGGAGTAAAGTAACAGAATTAGAATAGAGAAGGACAGAAATGCAGAAGAAGGAGTTATTAGTGTGATAATGATAGACTCCTAGCAGTAGCAGAACTCAGGTACTTTATTGATCACGAGAGAAGGGAGAACCCTAATCCCCAAATCTGAGTACACAGGAGGAACTACCTCCTTAGAGAGAAAATACTCTCAACAACTAACTATCACTTAACAAATGAATGACTGAATGAGTAAAAGCTATACAATTCTAGTATTTATAGTATTCCTAACCGCTACTAACTGTCGCCCTCTCAGCTGCTCCACTCCCTTCGCTGCTCCGCTTTTCCTTCCTTCTAGAGTAAACCTTCTCAAACTTCCCCACCCTATCATTACCCCTCTCCAGGAGATCCACCTTGTCCCCAAGGTGCAAATCTGGAAACTGTTGCATCAGCTTATCTTCATGTACCCAACTGTCTTCACATGGAGTAAGGGACTTCCACCGAATTAACCACTCTCTCGTTCCTGCAGGACCAACCCTTGACTCCAAAACCACTTCAGGTTCCACTAACAGTTCAGCTTCTTCAGTTAGAGAGGGAGGCAGTAATTGAACCTGCTGACTCTGGAACAGCCCTCTTCAACTTACTGACATGGAATACCGGGTGAATTTTACAGGTGGAGGGAAGCTCCAACTTGTAGGCCACAAAGCCAATGCATTCCAACACCCGGAAAGGCCCATAAAACCGAGGGCCTAACTTTTCATTCGGACGCTTAGTCAATGAACGCATCCAATAAGGGAGGAGCTTCAGATATACCAAGTGCCCTATTGCAAACTCCACCTCCCTGCGTTTATGATCCACTATTTGTTTCATACACTGCTGGGCCTGTACTAAGTTCTCTTTCAACTCTGACAAGATAAGATCACGAGAAGCTGTCAATGTTGCCACTTCCTCAACCCGTGAGGGATATGTTTCGCATTTAAAGAGGACAGGGGGTTCTATACCGTAGAGAGCTTGAAACGGTGTATATTTTGTGGAAGCATTAAAGGTGGTATTAAACCAATACTCAGCCCAAGGCATCCATTCCAACCGACGTCGAGGGCAACTTCCCGAAAAACAGCTGAGGTGCCTCTCTAGACAGCGATTAATAACTACTTCCGTTTGGCCGTCCGTTTGCTGATGGAAAGCAGTGCTATACTTCAGTTTAGTCCCGGCTGCTGCAAACAACTCCTGCCAGAACTTACTCATTAAAATGCGATCTTGATCTGAGATAATAGACTTCAGAAATCCGTGAAGTTTAACAACTTCCTTCACAAAAGCATGTGTAACATCTTTTGCTGAAAACGGTTGGGTGAGGGGAATGAAGTGGGCATACTTAGATAACCTATCCACGACGACGAAAATTGTATCCATACCTTGGGATTTAGGAAGGCCAGTGATGAAGTCCATGGATACGTGCTCCCACATTTGATCCGGCAGAGGAATAGGTTGCAATAACCCTGCAGGTTTCAGGGCTGCGTATTTATTCACCTGGCAGACCTGACATTGGGCCACATAGTCTTTGATCTGCTTCCTCATACCCTTCTAAAAATCCATTGCTTCCAACTTCTTGTAAGTACGGAAGAACCCAGAGTGTCCGCCCGCCCCGGAGTCGTGGAATTCAGCCAATAAAGTAGGAATTTGGCTGGATGCTGTTAGTATCACTACTTTACCCAAATAGAACAACCGTCCCTTGTGTAGGGAATACCCCAGATGATCCTCAGAACCCTATTGCAGACCGGTAATGATATGGCTGGATGCTGCTGGTATCACCACTTTACCCAAATAGAACAACTGTCCCTTGTGCAGGGAATACCCCAGATGATCCTCAAAACCCTGTTGCAGATTGGTAATGATAGCTTGCAAGGACTGATCATGTTGGATCTCATCTCCAATCGTTTCCCACAGATTCGTTTGAACGACAAATATAGCACCATTAATCATTTGACGAGATAAGGCATCGGCAGCCTTGTTCTCCAACCCCGGGCGATATTTGACATCAAAATCTAGACCCAGCAATTTAGAGGTCCATTTCAACTGCTCTTCTCCCATCAACGTCTAATCTATCAAAAACGCAAACTCCTCTGATCTGTCAAAATAGTAAAGTGCCTTCCAATCAAATAGTGCCTCCATTTTTGGACTGCAAATACCAAAGCCATCAACTCTCTCGTAAGCTGATTTTAATTGAGACCGAAGAGATAAATGTTGGCTCAAAAAGGCAATGGGACGCCCTTGCTGAGATAAGACAGCACCAATGCCCTGACCTGATGCATCAGTTTCGACTACAAATTCTTGTGAGAAATCAAGGACTGCCAACACTGGTAAATCAATCATCAATTTCTTCAACTGCTCAAAAGCTGATTGAGCCTCCTAGCCCCATGTGAATCCATTCTTTTTGGTAAGGTCTGTGAGAGGTTTGGCAATGGTTCCATACCCTTGCACGAATATGCGATAATAGCCCGTGAGGCTCGAATATCCTTTGGTACTGGCCGCTGCAACATAGCAACAGTCTTGGATGGGTCTGCAGCCACTTCTTTATCCGAAATAACATGCCCCTGATACTCAACGGAAGAGACGGCAAAGGCACATTTCTTCTTGTTTAAAACCAACTGATTTTCCAACAGAACAACAATTACTTGTTGGAGGTGATGGGTGTGGCTGTCCAGGTCAGTGCTGTAAACGAGTATGTCATCAAAGAAGACTAAAACAAACTTTCTCAAGAATGGGCGCAGGATGTTATTCATTAATGCTTGAAAGCTGCTGGGAGCATTCGTCAAGCTGAAAGGCATGACAAGGAACTCATAATGCCCATCGTGAGTCCTGAATGCTGTTTTATGAATATCTTGCTCCGTCATCCGGATCTGATGATACCCGGATTTAAGATCAACAACAATAAAAACAAGCCTTATCTCACTATGTGGGGTTGGCTACCCAGATTTAAGATCGAGTTTAGAAAAAATAACTGCTCCAGCAAGCTCATCTAGCAGTTCATCGATCATCGGGATAGGAAATATATCCGGGATTGTAATACGATTCAAGGCCCTATAGTCGACAAAAAAACGCCAACTCCCGTCTTTCTGCTTGACCAAGAGGATTGGGCTAGCGTAAGGGCTGACGTTAGGTTGAATAACTCCTAAACTAAGCATTTCATTCACCATTTCTTCAATGATTGCCTTTTGATGGTGTGGGTAACGATACAACCTTATATTGGGAATGGTTCAGTTGCATGATCGTATCGGCGGTAAGGGGGTGAACTAGGGAGAGGTTGGAACACCTTATCATTTTCTTCTAAAACTCGCTGAATTACCTCAGGAATGGAAGAATGAGTGACAGACTCCACCCCTATTGGCCACAACTGAACCATGAGTGCATCACCCTCCTCTCGATTGGAGGCACATACTTGCTCGGGAGCTCCTTCAAGTTTCACCCACGAGCCATTAAGAGGAATCAATAAACACGAGTCTCTAAAGTTGGTACGGATCTCACCCAACTTATCCAACCAAGCTAGTCCAAGTACGAACTCAGCACCATCAATGGGAAAGATAAAGAAATCTTCTTTCACTGTTAATTGAGGGAACACCAAAGGCACCTGAAGACACTGCCCCTATCCTTGAACTCGCTGTCGATCCGCCACCTTGACCTCAAAAGAGGGAGAACGATCGACCTCTAACCCCAACTCTTCTGCCGCTTTAGTTGCCACAAAGTTATGAGAGGCCCCACAGTCGATAAGGACCCTCACTCTCTTTCTTTTCACTAACACCCAAGCACGAATGGAGCAGTGGCTTTTCTAGGAACTCATAAGCTCCAACTCCAGCTGGCTCACCATTAAGTGATGTTCTGGACCCGTGTCAACAGTTTCATTCGGGTCAGGTTCAGGCGGATGCGGAGTGTTTAAGATGCTTATATTTACATTGGTGATCTGGCCCAAAATGCTCATCGAAAAAAAAATCATAAGCCACGTGCCCTCTTTTCTTGCTACTCCTCCTGGGTTAAGTGTCGCGGCCCACGACCTCGAAAACCCCCCCGCTAGTTTAGTCTCGTCTTTGGGCCCCATACTAGGCCCAATAAGCGGCGGTTTAGAAGCCACTCAACCCACACCATTAAACGACCCACCTTTACTCGCCCTTTTAACAAACCCAGATTCACAACCCCATTCTTGATCTCGATATTTCAGCTAAATCATTAGTTCCTTCAAAGATTGAAACGGAAACAATTGACACTCGTCCGCTATCTCTGGCTTCAGGCCGTTCAGAAACAATCCGATGAGAAAATGTCGATCTGTCACCCTTAACGGACTCCCAAAAAATTCGAAGCAATCACGGTAATCTCGAACTGAGTTCTCCTGCTTTAACGTCAAGAGAAGCTGGTATGGGTTCTTCAAAGCCTCCGACTGAAACCGCCTCAACGCTGCCACTTTGAAATGATGCCACTAAGGAAATTGTCCTGTTCTTTCCCACCATTGGAACCACGTTAGGGCTCGGCCGTCCACAGCAAACGCCGCCACAGAAAGCCACTCCGATTCCGGAATCAGCCTCAACTGAAAATACTGTTCTAGTCTGTCTAACCAACGAAAAGCGTCCTCACCTCGAAATGTTGGGACTTCAAATTTTCGCCACTGCTCCTGCATCGGTTGCCTCCGGTGACCGCCTGGTGAACCTCCACTACCATCGGACTCACGTGGTCCAAAATCATTGACCGGACTGCGATTGCACCGGTGTTCCACCCGTTCACTGTGCGCTTCCATCCTCTGCATCATCTCCGTCAAGGATGTTACTAAACCTTCAATGTGTGTTCGATCTTCCTCTGATCGTTTCTCCACCAATTCCGTACGGCTTTGCAACTGTGTCAAAATCGATTAGATTGAGTCCATTCTCCATGCTTGTGATTGCACCATCCACTGCCCATAGGATCCAAGAGCAACTGATACCAATTGATAGACTCCCAGCCCAGCAGTGAGTCATGACCTCTCTGATCAAATTGTGTATTTTAATACTCTTACAAGTTTTTATGCTACATGCCTTCAGCTAGTGTGTTCGCTTCAGAAACAGTTTGTTGTCTGCTAATGTATCAGTAACACTAATTTTGAAAGCTAATCAGCCATAAAATCTATTTGACTAGATGTTTTGCTCAATTATTTCTTTTATGGTTCACCTTGAGCAATTTTGCAGATCATTGAGTTACGACTCCCCTCATTCTTTGACAGTTTTGATCCACGTGCAGCAGCTTCCAATTTCCCATCAAGTAAGTTGGTGCTATTTAGATGGACTCCAGTTTCTTTACTATGAATATATGCAGAGCAATTTTGCATGATTAAATTCTACTCTTAGGTGTGCAAGCATATCTAGCTGGGCTTACCTTTGCTTTAGCAGCCTCACCTTGCAGCACACCTGTATTGGCCACTCTTCTGGGTTATGTTGCTGCATCCAAGGTACTTCTCATTCGCGTGGTTTTGATTTACATTTGCATTATACCATTAAGAAACCTGTGTCGCTAGCTCGTTGGTTTCAGTTAATCAGTTAAAAAAGCTCGTAGAGGCATTTTTAATATGTGGAAATCTCGAATTCGGTGCATCTTTGAAACTTAATGCAATATGATTTTGGTTTAAGATTTATGGAAATTTTAAGATCCTCCATATTGTGTCAAATTCTAAATGTATAGGGAATCTTAGTTTCGCTATACTTTTTAGAGTTTATACCCAAGTAAATACAAAGGTTTACTAGATTTCTAACATGTATTATATCTGTGTGCCCAATGAATATTTCCCATAATAAATGGCTTTCTTTATAACCACAAGGGGTGGCATGGTGGTAGCTCACCTTGTCCTTTAACCATGTGGTTGGGAGTTCGATTCCCAACTCATGGGAATGGAAAGCTTCTTGTGGCCAGCCCTTTACCGCTTAGTGTGAGCTCCCGGGGCGAGGGGGACTAGGCAGTGTTGTCGACAATGGACACCTCCTGGTTGTACAAAAAAAAAAAAATGGCTTTCTTTGTGATCAAATATCATGTAAAATTGGAAAGGGATGCTTAATTCATGTGCATCACTACAGAGTGATTTGATTTTTTATTTCCTTTAATTCCGTTGTCATATGTAGTCACTTTTACCGGAATTAAGGAAACAATGATATCTTGGCAGGATCCAGTGATCGGAGGCAGCTTACTTTTGACATACACAACTGGCTATGTTTCTCCCTTACTCTTGGCTGCTTCTTTCGCTGGTGCATTGCAGGTTCATGCATATTATTTTTAATTTATTATTTTATTGACCCTTATTATTTCAATTTAAACCTGGATGTCTCTTGGAAAACACTATATCTGACTCAAATCTGCGTTAGCAGAACTTGCTTTCGTTTCGCAAGTTCTCAGCATGGATCAATCCTATAAGGTGAGTTTCTGAACCTTTAATTTGCTAGAAAGGGGTGCACTCATTTTCCCGCTCCTCCACGGTTGCTCTCATTATTTACTTGACATTCCTTTAAGATTTGGTGAAATACACCTCTGCTCCTTACTATTTTTGTCTAGGTGATGCTGAACTCCTCTAAATATATTGTCATGTACAGTCCGGAGAATGTCAGCATAATGCCCGGGGAAGGTTATTGTAATAAGGGTAATGCTATATGGACTCTCCAAATGAGTGTCATATGTGGACATCCAAAAAAAATTGGCATCAAGGGTCATTATTTTGACATCACGATATCATTATTTGGTATCAAAATATGGATGTCCATGAGACACTCATATGGAGTATCAATGTATCATTTTCCTTAATTTCACAAACTAAACAGTAATGCTAGGTTGACATCCTATATGGATGTATGAGCTGGACACTCATAATAATTTGACATCAGGGGTCATTATTTTGGCATCACTGTTGATACCCACGTCGCAACAATCACGATACCTATATTTTGAAATATTCCACTCATACGTCCATATAGGATGTCAACCTAGCATTATTGCAAACTAAAGGGCCTCCTAAGTAACTTTCACAAGTAAAGGGGTGGAGTGAATTTCATCAAATTTTAATGGATGTCATTGTGATTTAACCCCTCATTGTTTACCAGATTCAAACTTTCGTGCTTCTGATGCAAAATTACAATTTGCTTGTCTCACAGCGGAGCAATGCTATTAGGAGGTGGTGTGTATACTTTCTTAGATAGGCTGTTCCCAGCTACAATGGCGATGTAGAAAACTTCCAGACACTCACTTTCGCACATGATCCCTCTAACACGAACAACTCATTGTATATATATCAGTATCACCCATCTATTTGACTGAAATAAAAATTCGAATATGAGATTTATTTTATGCTAGACGCTATAGTTGTGTTTGAAATTGTATAAGGGTAAATTATACCCACCTCCCCTGAGGTTTGGCGAAATCACACCCGTCTTCCCTTTATTTTCAAAATTTTACACACAGACCCCTGAACTTATAAAAATTACACTGACCTCCCCTGACAATGATTAATTGTTAGTAAAACTAGTAGTTTTTATGATATATAAGAGATACATGATTTTTAATGATATATTTGTAAATAATATACACTCTTTTGAAGTTAAAATGAACAAATGACCGTGTAACGAGTAATAAAATTAAGTATGAAAAGAAATAAGTTTTAATATACATAATGGAATATTCGATCATTTTGACTTTATAGATGTGTCTATTATTACAAATATGTCGTTAAAAGTTATCTATAATTCATATATCATAAGAATTATTAATTTGATTAATAATTAATTATTATCAGGGGAGGTTAGTGTAATTTTTATAAGTTTATGGAGTCTGTGTGTAAGGTTTTGAAAATAGAGGGAAGACAGGTGTAATTTTGCCAAACTTCAGTGGAATGAGTGTAATTTACCCATTGTATAGAGATTGATAAAATTTGATAATTATTTCTCGAAATATAGTTATTAAACCGAGTCGATGTGGTAAACATCGCTTACTAACTCCAGAATCAATAACAAGTGAAAAAGAATTACTACATAGTAATTTCCTTTCCTACCCGGTTCTGTTTGGTCTGCAATCCTTCATAGGTGGGAAATTTGACCAGGCAAAAGTTATAGGATATTATTCTCTAGATGATAGTTTATTTTATGGGAAGAACTAATGTACATTTGGTGAAATGTATGTGGGCAAAATTGGGGGTTCTCATAGGGATATCATACCGTGTTACTTACCATCACCCCCACATGGTATATATTTACTCCAACTGGAAGAAGTTATCAACTATGATGTCATATATTTATCAGCATAATCATAAAAGTTATTAGTCGATAAAATAGTTTATCTTTATTAAACTTCTTAAAGCCTTCTATGACATTTTTCAGTCATGTTTTCTTGTGTATTCTTTGGCTAGGCTTCTAAGGAGTTTTAAGATGCCCTTCTAAGCCATTGGTTTTTCGCTTTTGATGTTCATAGTTAAATGAATGGTTTTCTAAGTCTTCTAAGTGCATAGAATTTTCTTATGATTTGTAATTATGTTGAGTTCTTGTTGTTATACACTTGAGTATACATTAGTTTTGATCAATCAAAATTTTTATCTATCACATTAGACTTTATTATCAATCAAACAATTTGGTTTTTAAGTAATTCTTGCGAATTACTCTTAGAAATGGTTCTGGAGGTTATAAATATTTTGTTTTGTTTTTTAGAGTATAGTAATTTAATTGATATTTTTATAGTGTCTTTAGCTAAAAATCATGGTTATTAGTGAAGAAAAAATTATAAATTCTTTTGAGTTAATTTAACCTATAAGTTTGCATATAACCTCCTAGTGTTCTCTTTTGTCACTATAGTACCTATAATAGTTTTCTTATAATGTCTTTGTATATATGGAATCTTATAATATAATATTGGAACGAACACTATTTTTTTAGTTATTATGAAATGTAGAAATCAATATAACATTAATTTTGATGGATACCCAATTGTGTGTTTAATCTATTAATATATGCTAAAGTAAATATAATTTGATATCAACAAAGCACGGTGGTCGCGGTCGCAGCCTTCCTAGACGTGTCTCATTTTTAACCACACATCTTTTTCATCTCTCTCTCACATAATGAGCTCTCTCTCTAGCGACATATTATGTATTGAGTTTTTTTTCTTAAATTGATAAAGATAGATAATATCAATATAAATTAAATTAATTTTTGAACATTACTAACCTAACATGTTATTAGTTATATAAATTTAAAAAAATTAATTTAATTTTATCTATAAATCATGACAAATATATATGTTCAGTATCGGTACTCTATATTTTTTTAGTATCGAATCAAAATCTAAATTTAAAATATAAAACATTTAATAGAATTAAAAATTTAGTAGTCCTTAATTTAATTATTTAATTTTAAAAAATAATATATTGATTATCCATATGAGTGTCACATATGGACATTTATATTTTAATACTAAATAATAATATATGATGTCAAAATAATAATCCTTTATAGCAATTTTTTTTTTATGTGTCCATATAACATTACCCTTTAAATTTGTACTCCGACAAAACTATTTATTTATATACCCTCGCGTCATTTAGATTTCAGGTAGAAACTCCATGTTTCTTTCCATCTTTCTTTCTTTCGTTGTGATTTCGCCTCCCTAGCCATCGCCTAATCCTTACACGGATTTCTCTCTCATAAATCAATCACGGTGATTTCTTCTCTCTCTCTCTGTCTCAAACACACATTCATTCGCTATACTATACATGTTTCTCCGATCGCATCTTTGATTTTGACATCACCATCACCATCGTATATACCCAACCTCTGATTAATTTTGTTTTCGCCGTTTTCGGATTCCGGTTAAGAATAGTACATCCATCATGCAATCTCCCCAAAAAAATAAAGAACAGATACATATTTAAAAATTAAAATAAAAAAATTTGAAGTGGTCTCTTTTTTTCCCCAAAATGATTTGTGAATTTTGTGTATGTATATTTGATTCTCAGATGGCGTTGCAAGAGAAGCTCGATAGGTTCAAAAAACAGCAAGCAAAGTGTCAGTCAACCCTATCGAGCATCGCAGCATCGAAAGTTGCAACCCATAGACCTAATGTTTCTGCAGCTGCTGCATCATCTTCTCCAGCACCTGCTGTCAAATTCTCTAATGACACAGAGAGGCTTCAACACATCAACAGTATCCGCAAAGCTCCCGTAGGGGCTCAGATGAAGCGTGTTATTGATCTCCTCTTTGAGGTACTACGCCATCACTACTCCTTGGGGGGCTTTATTTTAACTGCTATATAATAGTTGTGCATGATTTGAAAATTACTTTTTGAGTGTCTTTGGAACATAAAAAATGAGAAATGAATTGATTTTTAAATCAATTCTATTGTTTGAAATGCAAAGAGTAAGGAAATGAATTGAATTGCAATTCTCATGGAATTGATAATTGTGTATTTTTAAATTCCATAGGTTTTGAGAGGATTTTGATGGAAATGATTTAGAATTCAATTCAATTCATTTCATTTCATTTCCATATTTAATCATTCCAAACACTCCTTTGTGTTTGCTTGCAGACCCGGCAGGCTTTAACTCCAGAGCAAATAAATGAAGAATGTTATGTGGATATGCGAGCTAACAAAGATGTTTTTGATAATATGAGGAAAAACCCCAAAGTGAAATTTGATGGAGAACGATTCTCTTACAAGGTGACTTTTATTCATGCTTCTAGTTGTATCTAAGCCTTATAATGTATTTGGGTTTGATCAATATTTTTATTAATAGCAATCACTTCTGATTTCTGACTTCTGTTATGCCCCACTACTTTTGGATTGTGGCATTGGATTTGCTTTTGGTTTATAGTCGAAGCATGACCTTAGGGACAAAAATCAGCTGCTTTACCTGATACGTAAGTTTCCAGAAGGCATTGCTGTTATTGACCTCAAGGATTCTTACCCAACTGTGATGGAGGACTTGCAGGTAAATGACTTTTACTATTTAAATTTATATGGTGAAACACTGAAACCTGAAGACTGAGAATTTTCATATACATTAACACTGCACATGGCTTATGATTGGTACTGAGGTAGTGGAAACTTCGAATAAATGAATTATTCAGTACAGAAGTTGCAGTTAAGGTGGTAAAAAACTGTCCTACTACTTTTCTGAATGAGATTTTGAATTTTTTGTGATAGCTAGCTAGCACAGAAAGCTGGCTTTTGAATGTTGCTTGGTACCAAGCATTAATCAGTTTGGAGGGGAATTCCATTTGGTAGAACAAAGCCACTGTTAACTTTGGAAATACATTCTTTTCTGTATCTCTGCTGCATATTTTCTTATAATATTATGTGATACTGAGATATAAAAGTGAAATCGTTTATTTTGTTTGATCTGAAACATGTATGCTGTGATGACGTGTTGTGGTGAGATCGGAGTTGATGTTTTTGTGTAGGTGATGAAGAGTCAATATTAGTAATTAATAATTGGTTTATCATGGAGTGAAACCTTATAAAGCAATCGATTTCTAGGCTTTGAAAGCTGCTGGGCAGATTTGGCTGCTGTCCAACTTTGATTCACAGGAAGATATTGCTTACCCTAATGACCCGAGAGTGCCCATTAAAGTGGATGATGACCTAAAACAGCTTTTTCGGGGGATCGAATTGCCTCGTGATATGATTGATATAGAGAGGGATCTCCAAAAGAATGGAATGAAGCCTGCTACTAACACTGCAAAGAGGAGGAGTGCAGCGCAAATGGAAGGCATTTCTGCCAAGCCCAAGCCTAAGTCTAAGAAGAATGAAATCAGCAAGAGGACTAAGCTGACGAATGCCCATCTTCCAGAGCTTTTTCAGAAGTTGAACAATTCCTGACTTAGCTCATACCAAGTGTTGGGTGAATTCACATTAAATCATTGGCTTCGCGTAAAATGGATGGTGTTTAGAAAGCCTTCCAACTCGTTCAGATGGATGTGTCCTTTTTATTGTATTAACAAAACTGCTTCTGATTTTGGATATACCCTATAATCGGAGAAAAACAATAAGTAAGAGCTGAGGGTAAAGTGCAAATACAGGGTATTCCTTCTGCAAGATTCTAAAGCAAAAGAGCAAAGGTAGTTATCCTCATCTTCTGGTGCTCTTTTTTTTTTGTTGGAACTGGAGATCATGGTATTTAAAGCCAGGGATGGAAAGTAGCAGTTCGCGGACAACTTTGGCAAACATGGTTATATAGCAGAGTGAGAGTAAATCAGGAGGTTACAAGTATTCTTGTTTTTAGTTCTATAGATTATTTGAGTTTTGCGATCCATTGTTACTTTCAAGGTGAAGGATTTGTTGGAGCCCCCTTAGTTTGGCTCCAACATAGATCCCCTAAAAAAATAAAAATATGTGTTTAATATTATTAAGTGATAAATTTTATATTTTACAAAAACACTCATTTTTATTAATATTTTGCAAAAGCATCCTTCCTTAAAATTATACATAGTTAAAAAGTATCTCTTGCAAAACTAACCCTAGCTATAACAAAATTCCCAAATCAGTTGAGAACTTCACATCAGATTCTCTTTGTGCCTCCGCCTCGTGCCGCTATTGGTCTCTTATTGTGTTGTTGTTGATGCTTCTGTTGCTTCTGGTGCTTCTTGTTCTCATTGCTTTGTTGCGCCTGGGTCGCGTTGCTCAGTCCTGCTTTCACACAGTTGCTCCGCCTCGCCGTTGCTGCTACTAGGATAAGAGAGAACGTGGAGAAAGGGAGAAGCGATACACCACAGGCATAGAGGTAGTCGTCAAGGTCGGTGAGGATGCCGATGATTGCAAAGGCAATGAATAATTGTGGCTTCATAGAGAGAAGTGTATGATTAATTTGTTTTGTGGTGGTGTTTGTTTTGTATTTAGAAGATGGATAAGGGAAGGAGAATGACAGGGAAGGCGGCAGTTTCGAGGAAGCTGGAGAGCCAGCTGAAACACTTTCCCATGTTTGTGTTATTTATTTATTTATGATGTTGTTGTTGTTGTTTGGGAGATCACTGATCAGAGTGGAATGAGTATCGGTTGATGATGCAGAGTGGAGGAATTTTGTTGTTGTTGATATTGCATAAATTTGATGGTAGAGTCAGTGAAACAGAGGCAGCTCAGACTAAGATTTAAGGGTGATTTTGGGAAGATGAGTGCTGATGGAATGGTGATGAGAGAGGATAGTATATTAAAAAGTGGAATCATCACAAGCATTCAACTAAACTCGGATTATCTTTTCGGTGAACTACTTAACTAAACTTTGGTAATAGAATAATTTTAAGAAAAAAATTTATTGATATTGATGCAATATGTAATGAGGACAGTTGGAAATTGGAAGAACAATACTATTTTAGAATCAATTCACTACCATTCGTCATTTAGATTTCAATGCTGTGCGCAGTGCCCATTTGAGTAGGAAAGGATTTGTTCAGAGGTTAGGGAAACTAATCTTGTTGTGTTAGGGTTAAGTGGTGAGATAGTGTTCAGAGATTAGGGAAAGTTTTTTTTTAAAAATAAATAAATAAAGAAGTGTGTGTTTGTAAAATACTTTTAATAATAGATGTTTTAGCAAAAAGTTAAAATTTATTACTTATTTTTAATTATAAAAAAAATTTATGTATTTTAGGGGGACCTATGTTGGAGCCAAACTATGGGGCTCCAACAAATCTTTCACATACTTTCAATCTTTCATACCCACCGGAAAAGTAAAATATAAAGTACGCTCATTTTTTAATTTTGCTTTTACTTTTGGCTTTCTGCCCTCCAAATCAAATATTTAGTTTATAATGTATGTGGTTATTATAACATTGTTCTAATTCCCCCGAATTCATGACGTGAGATACAAAATGTATCGATGTGTAATTTTTCAGAGAAAATGCTACTTGTACATACAGTATTACACATCCACCTATTTTCCACCCATTTAAAAAGTTGGTAACTTTTATGAATATGTTGGCAACTTGCCAACATTTTTATAAAAGTTGCCAACTTTTGAATTGGTGAAAAATGGGTGGATGACACTATTGTATGTACAAATAGCATTCCTAATTTCCCAGTGACTTACTAGATGGAGTTAACAACATCATTTGTTTCAGAAAAGCAAATGCTCTTTCTTTTGTGAGAGTATCTATATAGCCTCGATGAAGCTCCTTATTTTGGCTCTAACATAAATCTCCAAAAAAATATAAAAATAGATATTTAATATTATTAAATAATAATTCTTATATTTTGCAAAAATACATACTATTATTAGTATTTTGTAAATGAACCCTTCCTTAATATTTTACATGATTAAGTATTATCTCTTTATATGAAACAACCTTGTAATGAAATTCCCAAATCAATATTAAAGAACTCTAATGCTAGATAGGTTTGGAAAATTTATGGTTCTTTGATGTTCTGACAAATTGGCATACAAAAGGAAAGGAGAAAGCTTTTCACAGAAAAAAGGGAATGGAAGTAAGGCTACTCACTGTCATCAACTCATGTTTGCAGCATCTCCTTCACTGCACCCTCGTACAGTGGTTCTTGACACTTACCAAACATAAAAAAGGCTATATACTATCATGATTGAATAAACTTGAAAACTCTAGTTGTTCACTATTACACCAGAACCTAACCTTCGTACAGTGGTTCTTGTGCCATAAATAGATGTGCTTCATAAGGTGAACCACAATGGCATGTGCGACGCAACCCAAGCACAATGAAGCAACGAGAACAAAAAGAGCAGTAGTACTGGCAGGAGGCGGAGGCACAAAAAGGATTTAATATGAAGTACTCAATTAATTTGGGAATTTTGTTGTACCTAGGGTTGGTTTTGCATAAAGAGATAATTTTTAATCATGTATAATTTCATGAAGATCATTTTTGCAAAGTATTAATAAAAGAGAGTATTTTAGCAAAGTATAAGACTTATAATTTATTACTTATTTTTATACTTTTTGAGGGATCTATGTTGGAGCCAAACTAAGGGGCTCCAACAAATCCTTCACCATCTATATATCGTTTAGGTAATATTGTTGTCGTTGTCAACACTATCTAACACACTATGATACATAACAGAAAACTGTTTGATTTTGATTATGGAATTCTAAAAGAAAAATGATTCTTGAACACTCCAAATTTCACCCACCACACAACCACTTAATAGAAGCAACATTAAATGAAGTTTTCTCTCTCTTTCTAACACAAGCGCAAAAGGAGTACAAAGTCTCACACGAACGCGCCTTTAATGAAGATTTCTAGAACGTTTTACTGATCCACATGTCACATCATTTTGGCTTTGGTGAGAAGCTAAAGAGAATTCAGCTCCCAGCACCCGATGGTCCCTTCGTCATTCTCTTCTTCGTTTTTCTGCAAGAAAAAAGACATCCATGGATGTGCTTGAAGGTTTATGATCTTGAGAGTAGTGAGCTACAAAATGGCACCCGAGGCGTTGGACATCAATCCCCTCCACGCACCCAATATTTTTTTTTTTGTTTTTCCCTTCATCTGAACTGGTAGCGATGGTAGGCATGATGGAGTTTTATGGGTTTTATATTTTTCTTTTGTTTTTTTACGGATAGTTTACAATGAAGATATGCATGTTTGGGTAGTTGCATCATTTTTTGTTGATAAAGATGATGCCTTTTTTATGTTAGGTATGATTTTTCTTGTTTTTTCCGTTGAGTTTGCACCATATGTGTCATTTCATGAATGATAGGGTGCGATATGTGGCTCTTCCCAGAGTGTTGATAGTAGGGGATGTGGTGTAGAGGACACAAACATGATAGACGGGTGGGACACGAGAATGATAACAAAACCCAATGTAATGCAGAGAAAAACCCAAATAATGAATATAAAAAATCCAACAACTTTTATACACGTAATGTATTTTAATGATTGACATGTGTACGAAGATGCATAATTTTTTGTTAATAAATATGATGTCCTTTTTGAGGGATGTTTTTTATTTTTTATTTTTGCCCTGTATTTTGCACCATCTGTGTCATTTCGTGTATGATCAGGTTCAATTTTTGACTCATCCCAGAGTGTTGATAACAGGAGGATGCGGTGTAGAGGACACAACTATGATAGATGGGAGAGACACGAGCATGATAAAAAACCCAATATCATGCAAATAAAAACCCAAATAATGATTATAAAAAAAACCCAACAACTTTTATACATGTAATGTCAACGTTAACAAGTGTTAATAATGTTCAATAATAACAAAAGACCCATCGAGTGAACAGACATGACCAACATAAATATAGAGGGTAATAAACCTATAGTAGAGCAATAAAAATATTAATGGACTAAACACGTTTTCATGTAGAACTGAACTATCCCATGTATTTTCATTTAAATACGAAGAATGTAACCATGTTTTTTGTAGGATGAGAAGCAGGTGGAAACTCCAAAGCTAGGGATGAAGTTCCGGGATGAAGATGAAGTTAGGGAATATTACCATGAGTATTCTACCAAGGTAGAGTTTACATTCAAGACTAGAAGCGCAAAAAGGACGAAGGACCGTAGAGTACGTTACCTTATATATACTTGCATGTTCCAGAGAGGGTTATAGGAGGTCAAAGGTAGATACTATTGCGAAGGTAAATCCAACAACAATTGCAAATTACAAGGCAAGGATTATTGTGACAATGGACGAGACCAGAGACCTCGTAATAACAAAAGCTGTGATTGACCATTCACATGCAGTCAGCCTCGTGCGGGCTAGACTATTGAAAAAGAACATGCTAATCAACATGCAAGCAAAACGGGTCACTGACATTAATGATAATGTGGGTGTGAGAACAAATCAGATTTATCAAAGCCTTGTGCAATGTGCTGGCGGGTAAAAAGATTGTTTTAAAACTTCTTTTATTAGACACAAATGAAAAAATCATCGTACTGTATGGGTTTTTACAGTAATTTAGTTGGGGTTATTACGGGTGCTAATTTTTGTTGGATTGTGTTTTCATGAATAAGTACGTAGAGGTTGGTTTCAGAGAGAAAGACCTACGCAATTATGTGCTTAGAAATGTCAGAACGATACATGAGGAGGGGGACACTGCTTATTTGATGGGATACTTTAGTCGGATGATGGAGCAAAATTGGAACTTTTATTATGATGTGATGTTGGATGAGCAGCGGAGGATAAAACATGTATTTTGGCGGATGCCGTAACGGGCATCTTTCCAATATTATGGAGATGTGGTTTGCTTTGACACCACATACTTGACAAATAGGTACGACATGCCGTTCGCAACATTTTTTGAGGTTAATCATCATGGACAATCAATGTTATTGGGGTGTGCTCGGTTAGCGAACGAGGACACAGAAGCATTCATGTGGATTTTCAAGACTTGGATGAGGTGTATGGGTAGGAAGGCACCATTGGGAATAATCACTGTTCAATGTAAAGCCATGAAGAATGCATTAAAGCTAGTTATGCCAAATACGCGACCCAGGTGGTGTATATAGCACATCATGAAAAAAGTTACGGAAAAGCTTGGTAGGTACCGTGAGCACAAGGAGATATCATTATAAATGTCTCGGATTGTGTGGAAGTCTCGTTCGTTTGACGATTTCGAGAGGATGTGGGCTGTATTCTTAGAAAAACACAACATCGGAGACAATGAATAACTGCAAGATAAGTGACAGTCTTATGATTTAGTTGGTTTTTTTATTTGCAATAGACAGGTTTGTTGTGTTAATTTGCCTAGTTTAATATAGCTTCATGAAAATGAAATCTAAATCTAATTCTAAAGCTAAGAACGATTAAAACATACTTAGAGGGCAATTGAAACATACTCAGAGAACTTAACATTTCTACATGTGTTTGAGAATTGCAAGTTCTGAGTGAATGTCCAATACTCTGTGTTACAAACTATCCTCTTATTTATAGATAAACTAACTCTGTCGGATTTGAACACATCATCTTGACGGTTATATTAATCTTTCGGTAATTAGACAACCTCCGAATGTAAATAACTATCGACACTCATCTACTTTGTGCCACGTCAAAATATAATGTTGTAATTGAATAAGGGTTCTCCACATCAGCAAGTGGTTATTTGATCGAGTTTGCTTCTTGACATGTGTCCTATGAAACGTTCCTATGACTCGGCATTAGTTTTCCTTGCAAACAACACTTCCTCCTATAAATGTCTAAGTCCACTCTCGAAACATGTGTTGAAGAACCATGTCGACAACTCGTTGAACGAACACTTGAGTCCTCGTTCTCGACTCTCTCGACACCAAATCTTTCCAATCAAGATATTACTTGTGAATTTTGGTTCAACATCTTCTTACCATTTATTTCATTTCTTTTTAACTTCTTTGAATTCACTTTCCACGATGTGAAACCCCCCATTTTCATACAATCAATTGAATTTCATCATGGTGAGACAACTCAAGTTACTATATTAACTATATTTTCTATTTCAACTTGGTTTTATTTTCTATTCCAACTTAGTTTTACTAATTTCAATTGTAAGGTACGTCACTTCTTCACATCAAATATAATCAAATAATCACAAAAATATTCTGAATAACTTCGTTCTATTAGTGATCTAATTAGCTTAGATGGTGAAGGCAAGGTCAAGATGGTTAAAGCAATACACAGAAGACAACTAACATGATTGAAAATATAAACAAATAGACATCCCAACAAGTGAATAAGGGGTGCAAGAACAAGACTTATCTTGTCGAGACAACTATTTTAATCAACTTAAGACTGATTAATGCATCTTGTGACGATTAAACTAAGACTGTATCATTCACTTCATATCATTCTGTTCAAATTAAAAAAAAAAAAAAACATTTGAAGGTGCAGGGAGATCCACTAATTCTAGTTATTAATTCAACAACACAATTCAAACAAGACTATCATTTGAATTGGATAACCAAGTTATAAATGAATAATACAATAGAATAATAGAAAAATAGCAACCAAAACAATAATGCGTGAAATTTAGTATTAAATCCAACCTCTATATCCAATAAAAGGGTGCACACCACAATTTTAAATTTCTCTCAACCTCTTAACTAAAGAATCTATCATAAGGAGGGACAAAGGGGTTAAAAAAAGTGGGAAAAGGAAAATAAACCAACAATTGTCCTAAATCACACATCTTATGTACACGTGTAACCTAAAAAAGCAGCATTGCTAGAGGCACAACAAAAAATCAGTCAAAACATCCAACAATATAGGAATTTGGGTCACAATCACCCAGTCCATTAAAAATATATTCATGAATAAAAGTGTTATTTGGACTATAAAGTGTTAAATGAACTTTGTTGACTGTTTTGACTGATTTTTTTTTTTGTACCCCAGCATTTGTGCTAAAAAAAATAACAATGTAAGCATAACATGATAGTATCAGCACATCAAATAGAACTAATGACTCAACATCATATATCTCCTGGCAGTTGAAAACTCTGTGAACCAAAAATCTGGTAAGACCTACTCTGAACAAAGACAGCCAAACCACATTTACTGCTGTTGAATCCTTCCCACAGAGGAAAATTAACAGTTCCTGACACTGTCTTCTTTGCAGATATGTTTTTGACAGTGAAGAGCTTTTCAAACCTTCTTACGACATAATCGTTGGATAGCACATGCCCTTTGTTCTCTCCTCTTGGACAGTCGGTAACGAAACCACTTTCATATAACGCTACCATCACATCGGCACCATGGCTATCCACCTTGGTCCTCAAAGCTCCTGTTAGAGACACTTGCAAAGAATCTGGTGTAGGCCTTATGAATGTTACCTGAAAGTAAACAATTTTGGTTTGCTTGAGTAATAATATTACTCGATGATGATGATGTACACGTATGATATAAGATATCTATGATTAATAATTATGATTTTATTATTCCCAATACCATATATGATCCAATTCAACGTGTAAACATCGTATTTTATCCGGATTTTCTTTTAAAATTAGAAAAATAAAAATAAAATAGTGATCAAAATCTAATTAAATCAAACACAATCTCATCACACACAATCAGATCAAATGAAATCAAATCATAATCAGAAAATATCATCATAATCTCATTACGTTGATGCTAATTTTAGCCTAATTAATCCATGTATATTTGAGCATTTGAGAATGGAGGGAGAGGGAGGAGATCAGGAGTAGAAGAAACACATCTCCTCTCCCATCATCATCATCATGTAAAAATATTTAAATATATTTATAATTGTGATCCATGTAACTAATAGTACTAACTCTAATAAAAGAGAGTTAATGTGATGGTTGTTACTCTTTAATTGGATAATAGAATTAGTGGGGGATTATTTTATTTAATAAAATAATTAAAAAAACTCCCTCTCATCCCTCTTTATAAAAGTTAGTGGAGAATCTCCTAAAGAGTAGTTGTCAACACATAACACGTAAATGACCATCAAGAGAAGAGAAAAGAAAGAGGAAGAAAGAGAGGGAAAAAACAAGAAGACCAAGAAGACAACAAGAAGATCAAGAAGACAAGGATCATCAAGTCATTGCCAAATGGATCCGGGTAAGTTCTTCTTCATCGCATGATGTGTGATAATCATGAATTTCAAGATCAATGTTAGGGTTAATTTCATAATGGAATCTGGAAATTAACTTACATGTGGTATCAGAGCTTTTAGTTATGAAATTTATGATTATCCATGAACGACAATTGTTTTCCCCAATTTAATTTGTATAAACCCTAATTATGAAATTTGGGAATTTTGGTTTATTCACTTGAGCATGAATGTGACTTAAGCATTGATGGAAGACCCAGTCTCATTTAAGAAAGCTATCGAAAGTAACAATTCAGAAAAGTGGCTTAATGCTATGAAAGAAGAGTTGAAATCAATGGATGACAATAAGGTTTGGGATCTAGTCGAGTTGCCTAAAGGTTTAAAACGAGTCGGTTGCAAATGGGTCTTTAAGACCAAACGAAACTCAAAAGGCAACATTGAAAGGTATAAGGCTAGACTTGTCGCCAAAGGTTACACTCAAAAGGATGTCATTGACTACAAAGAGAAATTCTCTCCAGTATCAAAGAAGGACTTTTTAAGAATTGTAATGGTTTTGGTAGCTCATTATGATTTAGAGCTTCACCAAATAGATGTAAAGACCGTCTTTCTGAATGGTGACTTAGAAGAAGAAGTTTATATGGACCAACCTGAAGAGTTCTTGACCACATGGAAAAAAATTTGGTGTGTAAGTTAAAGAAGTCAATATATGGACTCAAACAAGCTTCCAAACAATGGTACCTCAAGTTTAATGATACTATATTGTCATATGGTTTTGTAGAGAACACCGTTGATCGGTGTATCTATATGAAGGTCAGTGGGAACAAGTTTATTATATTAGTTATGTATGTTGATGACATTCTTCTTGCTAGTAATGATGTTGACTTGTTACATGATGTAAAGATTTTCTCTCTAACAACTTTGAGATGAAAGATATGGGAGAGGCATCCTATGTGATAGGAAAAGAAATATTCTGTGATAGATCACAAGGATTGTTAGGATTGTCTCAGAAGAGCTACATCAATAAGGTGTTAGAGAGATTTAGAATGGAAAGTTGCTCATCTGGGATAGTTCCAATTCAGAAGGGAGATAAGTTTAGTAAAATGCAATGTCGCAGAAATGAATTGGAACGAAAGGAAATGGAAAATATTCCTTATGTTTCAGTGGTAGATAGCCTAATGTACATTCAGACATGCACTCGACCAGATATAAGTTTTGTTGTCGGAATGTTAATTCGCTATCAAAGTAATCCCGGAATGGACCACTGGAAAGCTGCAAAGAAAGTCCTTAGGTATTTACAAGGCACCAAGGATCACATGCTCGTTTACAGAAGAACAGATGACCTTGAAGTGATAGGTTACTCAGATTCAGATTATGTTGGATGTAATTACTTAAGAAAGTCAACATTTGGTTATGTCTTTATGTTGGCTAGAGGAACAATCTCACGAAAAAGTGCAAAAGAGTCTATCATTGCTACTTCTACTATGGAAGCTGAATTTGTGGCATGCTTTGAGGCCACAATTCATGCATTGTGGCTGCGGAATTTCGTCTCAGGGCTTAGAGTTATCGATAGTATAGCTAGGCCGCTAAGAATTTACTGCGATAATTCTGCAGCTGTCTTCTTCTCAAAGAATGACAAGTACTCGAAGGGTGCAAACCACATGGATTTAAAGTACTTGTCGGTAAAGGAAGAAGTGTAGAAACAAAAAGTGTCAATAGAGCATATTAGTACTGATCTAATGATAGCGGATCGACTAACTAAAGGTTTATCACTCAAAACGTTTTCTGGTCATGTAAGACAGATGGGTATTATGGATAAGTCCTTGTTGGGATGATCAGTATGATATGTATGCATATGTATAGTTATTTTGCTCTTATTGTTCAGACAATTGTGAATTCAATTAAAGTTGTGTTTCTGCTCATTACATTTGTTATCTACATTATATTATGTATATGCATTGTTTAGTGTGATAACATATTATATTTTAAAATCAAAGATTATAGTAGACTTTGATTAAATTAAAGTTCTTTGATTTGAGTTAATTGTGATACATGGAAGGAATATGTCGCTTATTGACATGGACCGCCATGATTCAATTAATTCAATTTCAATTAAGGATGATGTCTTGATTATTTCAATTAAAAGTGCGCTCTATGGTTGTTGAATCTTCAAGTCCTCACATGGACCAAGTGAGAGATTGTAAGAATATTTAAATAAATATTTATAATTGTGGTCCATGTAACTAATAGTACTAACTCTAATAAAAGAGAGTTAATGTGATGTTTGTTACTCTTTAATTGGATAATAGAGTTAGTGAGGATTATTTTATTTAATATAAGAAACTCCTTCCCCTCTCCCTTTATAAGAGTTAGTGGAGTAACTCTCAAAGGGTAGTTATCAACACATAACACGTAAACATTCTCTGACCATTAAAAGAAGAGAAAAGAAAGAGGAAGGAAAATGGGAAAAAACAAGAAGACCAAGAAGACAACAAGAGGATAAAGAAGACAAGGATCATCAAGCCATTGCTAAATGGATCCAGGTAAGTTCTTCTTCATCTCATGGTGTGTGATAATCATGAATTTCAAGATCAATGTTAGGGTTAATTTCATAATGGAATCTGGAAATTAATTTACACATCACCACCATCCCATCATCATACCATCACCATCGCGTTCTCACCATCATCAAGCAATAACAACCCCTCACCCCTCTAATCTCCGTCACCATCAGCAAAGCAGCATCACTGCAGCCGCCTTTGTCTCTTTCTCGTCGCTTCCTTTCTCCTCTACACGATGGCAGCAGCGGCGGCACGGCAGGACTAGTGACAACCGCGAAGGCGTATTTTTTCTCTCTCGGCCACTCCAATGTCTCCTTCCCTCTTCCCTCGCGGCGCCTTGCAGCCGTGGCACGTCGCGGTCGTGGAAGTCGCGACTCCCACGAAAACCGTGTCTCTCCTCCTCCGGTCCTTTTCTCCCTGTTTCTCTCCTCTACAACTCGCGGCTGCCACCCTCTGCTTCTAGCCTTGGTCTTCTCCATCCGGTCGCGTCCTCCACCATGAACCAGCAACAGTGGCGATTCTCCTCTCCCCGTAGCACAACAGCACCGCAACATCGCAGCCTCCCTCCTCCGCAGAGCTCCACCAAGGTCCAACAATGACAGTGAGGAAGCATACACCTGCAGCGCGTTCCCTCCTCTCTGAATCCGCGCTTACCGGGCCATCGCAAGATGCCACTGATCTCAGCCGCTCCCACACCGAGCTCGCCTATCGCCGGCGCCGCCCACCTCTATCTCACCTCTGTGTCGTTGTGATTTGGAATCGCAAGACATTGTCGTTGCTGTCCCTTACGTCGTCGCCGTTACTTGCTCCGTTGCTGCCCGCCACCAACCTCTCTCTCTCTCCCGGCGACGCGCTCTCCCTCTCCCCTTCTTTCCCTATGCGAGAATTAGGGTGAAGGAGGATGTTTGTTTATTTATTATTATTATTATTATTATTATTATTATTATTAATATTATTATTATTAATAATATTATTATTATTATTATTTTTCTAAAAAAACAATCCTTTTTTTTGTCTCATTTCATTTTATTATTACACTTTTTTATTATTATGACTTATGATTTCATTGTATGATATAATCATTCTCAGAATTTTATTTTGGGGTACTTGTGCGAATAACATCGTCCTGTACACAGAAAAATCTTTTTTTAATTGAACAATTTATTTCCTTTTTCAAAGCAATTTATTTCCTTTCAATTACAATCAAAATCAAAATCAAAATCTACAAGTCTTTTTTTTGTAATGCATGATCTCGTTGTATGATTTAATCATCCTCGAGGATCGCAATTTGTGGGGTACTTGTGCAAGTCATATCGTCCTGTACCCCAGAAATTATCAAATAAATTATTTCCTTTTCAAAAAACAATCTCTTTCCTTTTAATTAAAATCAAAACAAATCCTACAAAATTGCTTTTTTATTATTTGGTTGTATGAGACAATCATTCTCGAAAATTTAAATTGCGTTCTTGTGCGAGTCACATCGCCATGTACCTAACATTTTCTAAAAAACACTTAACACACAACTATTTTCTACAAGAACGACGTGTGTTTGAGTTCCTCATTGCATCAGAGGATACGTCGACGCAGGTTACAACATGTCAACCCAAAATTTTTAATCATTTTATTTCTTTTTTAGTATCATTTTATTATGTGTTTACTTTAATATTTTAAGGAGAAATTAAATGATTAAATTATAAATATAGATTTGCATAATTTTCTCTAGGGTAACCGTATTTATACGGATGTATTAGGGGTGCAGTGAGATTAAATTCTCAGTCTTCCCTAATCATAATTCGACTTCCGAATCCTAATCTCTAAAAAGACCAGTTTCGAACATAAAGATTTTTCAATTTTTTCATAATCAAAATTGGTGGTGACTCCTTATTTTCTTTATTTTTAGTCGCGGCACCGCTCGGGGATGTTGTGACACAACAAATGCTCCATGACCATGAACATACATCAAATAATTTCTCAAAACGAGTGATAGCAAAACATATTTAGAAATATTTAGGAATATTAGTATAAGAAATACTCTTGTTATTGGATAGGTATTAAGAATGTTCTAGAAATATCTCCTATCACTATATATGTAGTTCTTTTGGACGTTTTACGATATCAATGTGTTTACTCGAATTTGGTTGTCGGTAAGAACAAACAAATGAGAACAAAATAAGAGGTTCGCAATAGTGTTTTTGAAAATAACTTGATAGTGTCGGGACCACAGATTCTCAAAGAAGAGTATTGTATGCTATTGGGAAGAACTGAACATGTATATATTGATAATAGCAAATGAGTACAAACAACAATAATGTAAAGAACAGTACGTAAATGCAGAAATTGAAAGGGATGAAAGTAAAGAAAGCGATAAAGTTACTCTATGAATACTCCTACAGGCGATCGAGACATACCCAGAGAACGTTGTGCTTGTATATGTGTAAGCAAGTTTCAGTGTATGTTCAATGTCTTTACAATGTAAATTTATCTACTATTTATAGACCTAGACTTCCCGTCGGATCAATCCTACAGTTATTGGATCTACGGCTAAAAATCCCTACAAATAACTGCCGACGGTTGCCTAAAAGAAACTGCGAGCCGTTTCTTCCACTATGCTGGAAAAAGACGTTATCACTTGCTGCATGTCGTCCACGTCAGTCGGTGGTTATTTAATCTGCTTTTCCTTCTTACACGTGTTCCATGCAAAAAACTGACTATAACTTCCGGGGTAATTTCCTTGTATAGTTTCGACATGCAATAGAGCTTTCACTCATTTTTGTTTTTTCTAAGTCACACTCTCGACAATGACATTGACATTAAAACATTTATCCCATCGACATTCACCTATTTCGACCGCGTCGTGTAACACCCCGACTTTTATTAAGTTCTAATTAATAAGTGAAAATTTAGAGTAATTGACCTTAGTTAGAAATTTAATTAAGTTGAAGTGGATAAGTTTCCCCTTAATAAACCTTTATGTGTTGTATGTGTTTGAATTGTATGTATTTATGTGTTATATTAAATGTTTTAATGATACATGAGGGTAGAAATGATGTATGTATAAGTATGGCACGAGTTGGGACGTTTTAGAAGTGTTTTGGGGCAATTTTACAGCCCAGTAATCGATTACCACGGGCTGGTAATCAATTACACTGCACAAATTTGCGAATCTGTGCATTTTTACAGCCTGTAATCGATTACAGATTCGTGTAATCGATTAGAGACTGCGCAGTTAGAGTTTTTAGTGCGTTTTTAGGTCAAGAGTGGGCCCCACAACACCTCTATATAATACCTACCCTAGCCTCCACTTAGAAAACCTAATTTTAACATTTCAGATCACTCTTGGCAGCCTCCATCAATCCTTGTGCCTCCATTCTACTCTCTCTCTCTCAAACTCAAAAACCATAACCCTTCCACAACCCCAAACCCATATCAACTCTCATCCAACCACAAAACAAACCATATATTCATAATCCTCTCTTCAAATAGAACATTTCTACCGTTTCCATTTTTGAAAGAAGTCATTCTTGTACCGTTCGTGGGGCTAGAGAGAAAGTGAGAAGGAAAGGGGTGTCTCTACGCATAACATAGGAGGTCTACGAGAGGTAGGGGTTCTAGACATTCAATATTCACTGTATTTTCATGCATAATGGTGTATGTTTATTAATATTATTGTTGGTGTTCGTTTTTCCCATTATGGTTCATAAAAGGGTTACTTTTACCGATTGAATTTCGAAAAGAAAGTGTTTTATGGATATAAAAGTGTTTTCAAACTTATTCCAATGATTGATTCTTTGTTGTCTGTGTTTTCTACCGATTGAGATGATTCTAGATCTGAGTTTTAGCCATTGGCTTATAAAAATTGTGTTTTTGAAACCCTAGAATCTGATTTCTCGCGTTCGTAATCGATTACGAGCTGAGAATTTCCAATCGCGAGCAAACAGGACATTCTGGTAATCGATTACAAGGTCTCTGTAATCGATTATAGTAATCGATTACATTCCCGATGTAATCGATTACAACATTGCAGATTTTACGAAAATTAAATGTTTTTGACCCTTTTGTGAATCCTAATATGTTCTACGACCCATACGAGTGTTGTATACGATTTGTGCATGATTTATATATGTTGGCATGATTTATTATGTATGTTTTCATGTTGTTATGTGATGTATTGATGCTATATATGTATATATACCCTGTAAGACATTAATAACGGCAAAGACGTCAAAAGGGACGCAAAGACAAAGTTACAGTTTAATAAAACACTCCCGTCTTTGGATATTGATGGGGTTGTAAATCAAGGGATGACAACCTTGGTGAATAGCCTCATTGATGGTACCCCTCTCCCCATAGTATAGGATGAGCTCATGCCTAGGGGCCGGTGATGTGGAGGATTACAGGAGGGCGGGCAGTGCCAAAGATTGATTAATGCAAGATAAAGTTGTTTGACTAAATGTATTATGTTATCTTATGAGTTATCAATTTTATATGTGTAAGGGCACTAGTACACTACACCAAGACTTTATTTATTTATGCCATATTAACTGCTTAATTAAAATGGTCAAGACGCACTTAGGTAAGACGTTTCGGGAAAAGACTTCTTTTTAAACTAATACCTGAATTAAATGCATTCATATTTCACCTATTTCTTAATTAAACCCGGGGCGGCTTCCTCTACTGAGTCATTTCCCAGTGCTCACCCTATGTTTTTCCCCCATATTATAGAGGAGCAGATAGAGCAGGACCATAGAGCTAGCGAGGAGCAGGCCCAGCCTTAGTTTATTTTTAGTCTTCCGCTTTATAGACCTATATACATTGATTTACTTTCCAGTTATGAATTTATTTCAGTTGTTTGCTTTGTTTATTTTAAGTCCGGACCTATGTTAGCCGGCAGCTATTTATTTGATATGTATTTATGGTGGAGTCTCATAAGTCATTGCCTTTGGCTTATGGGATAAAGCCTAATATTTATCCCTAGTATGTTCTTTGATTGTTGGGAGTATTTATTTGATAGACCATTCAGTTTATATCTTGGCATGGCTTATTATTTATCGATTATGTATTCCGCAAAGCCCTTATTTTTATATCGTAAATAAATTGCGAAAATTTTACTCCCGCCTATTTTCCGCGTATATATATTTTAAAGTAAAGAATAAAACATGATAATAGAGGGTGACCCTTATGAAATAGCCTAACATGACTTAAGCATTAAGGGCTATCTCGGGGTTTACACGTCGAGATATGAAGTTTGTCGATGCTAGCACTTAACCAAATTTGGTATTAACACAATGAAGAAAAATGTTTAGTTTTAAATCTTAAAGTAATTCTTAGATATGCAGTTTATTTAGATAAATTTAATTCCTAACAAATTGGTACTTTCATCCTCGATATCACCCTTCCCTCCCCTCACCATCACTGATTATTCACATCATCTTCCATCCAACAACCTTTCACTCACCCAACTTCATCGGTACTTCCAACAACACTTTACCTTCCACTCATATCAACTAACAGAACCATCACCAAACCCTTATTACTCATTTTATGGTTACGACTTTAACGATGGAAGCCTCTCCCATGACTATGGAGACCTCCAGACCGATCATCACCATATTCATCACATCCTTACCCACCACTGCCACCATATCCACCACCACCACAATCGCCTCCACTACCTCTAGACGCCCTTCCAAACAACAAAAATATTGGAATAACTCTTGATTTAACGCACCATCACATAAATAAGAGACTTGATTTTCTAGAGATCAAGTACCCACCACCAACACCAAAACCACCACCAACAAGACACTGACATCATCATCACCACCAACACCACCATCGTCAAATCCACCACGACCCCCTAGCCCACCACTACATCCACCTTCATCAACATCATTACCCCCACCACCACTACCAACACCAACAAAAATAGCAATGGAACCAAAGAAAGCAACAGAACAAAATCACCTCACCCTCACCCCCAAATTCCGTTGTTGAATGGCTAGGACATCGCCTCTCTAGCCAATGGCAAGCAAAGAGACACGTAGAGGAGGGCCGCTATAGCGAGGAGTGCACTGATCGGAGCTCCATCTATACGGAAGAGTTGGGCGCGATGGCGCTTGGTGGAAAAGCACGAAGAGAAGAAGAAATGGAGATCGAACCACCCCAATCTTTGGTCTCCATTAGTGCTGTCAAAGGCTACAATAAGGAATAGAATACGTACCATATATATATATATATCTATACTATTGTTTACACCAGAAAAATACAAGTGTAATTTCGACAATAATCCAAAGTCTGAAACTTGAGAATGCTTTGTTGATGGTTGAGTAATTTTGTCGAAATAAAACTTAGACTTGAAATCCAAGTCTCTCATGCATATAAATGTCGAACTAACATATTTGTCGAGGATGTATATGCAGCATTATTAATGTGTCGACACATTATTAATTTGAATGTATTATTAATTCGAATCCAAGACTATGTGCAGCATTATTAATTCGAATGTATTGAAGACCTGACACATTGTCGAGGATGTATGTGTCGAGGATATATGATGCATGCTGCAAGTATAAGGAAGTCGACATGTATATATATATATATATATGTACATGGTGCAAGTGAATATATATATATTGAAGCATTATGGTTTCACAGCACAAGTTCTCATGTGTCGAAGCCCTGATATTGGTTTCGAGAAATATATATAGTTATTAAAGCACATGGTCAAAACTAATATGAATATATATGTGTCGAAGAAAATAGCAAGTACATAGAATTCTCAGAGTGGCAGCATTGCAATGATTTCACGGGAGTTATTCGAAGTTACTAGTAGTTTTATAGTTTTAGGAAGTAACCGTGCACTAGAAAACTGTAATGGCATATGTGTAATTATTTTAGGACTTTATTTTATCTATAAATAGGACCTTTAGGAACTCAATTAGGGGTTGGAAAATTGTGAGAAACACTCTACACATCCTATATCAATCCGGATAAAGAGGAACTTATATTTTTCATCCACTTTCTTCCCCACCCATTCTCTTTGTAAATTAGATTTTAATATTGTTAGTGATGTATTTTACAATTTCTCTATTCTCTTCTCCATCTACTTATTCTTCTACTCTCATTTTCTACTCTATTTCTCATCCTCAATTTCTGGTTGTATTTATTTTTGCACTTTAATTTAACTCACTCTGAAGAACTCACAATCAAACAATTATTTTGTCTCGATTCCATTGAAGTAAAAATCGAGTAAACAACTATATATAAAGTGGATATAAAAAGTAACTACCCTTTTAGTGTCCACACTCATTTGATAGTTATTTTTTGAATTCTTAAATTAAAATAAAAAAATTATAAAAATAAAATAAATATAAAAGATAACCACCTCTATTTTTATATTATTTCTTTTACTATTTTTTTCTCCATTTTATACAAAAATTTAAAAAACAAATAATATGACTCGAAAAAAATAAAAATGCGGCTTGACAGACACGAAGTGCCCGACAAGATTTCTAACCCCTTTTTTTTTCCAAAAAAAGCCATTTGAAGTACTACCCACACATGCACTAAAACAAAGACAAATTAAAGTGAAACAACAGCAAGACACGTAATAATGCGAACAAAGATGTGATAGAAATGGTGCTAACCTTGAAGGTAGGAGCAGGGAATCTAGGGGCGTTGGTGATGGCATCTATGAGGGCAGACTCGTCATTTCCAACACATTGGGCCTTGCCTTCGACCACAATTTGCGGTGTGAACATGGTGTCGAGCCCAAGAGCCTCAACGTAGGCCTTCTGCCTCACTGTCCACTGGCTGGATCCAAAGGGATCCTTCCAGCCCATGTAGTCCCAGTAGTCCACGTGGAAGGCCAGCACCACCACAGCCACCTCCAGCCCAAAGTCACCCCTCCCCAGCCGCGACAGCACCAGCTCCGCCGACGGCGACGTCACGCATCCCTGCGACGAGAACATCTCCACTACCACCGGCCCGCCGCGCTTCTGCTCCTCCGCCGTCATGTCCGCCGTATTGGGGCTGGCTCCTCTACTGCGCCGGGCCTTGCTGCTGAAACAGGCAAACAGACGCGGCGCCATCGCTTGAAAACCAATGCGCGGTGGCGGTGGAAGAATAAGGGGCGTTAGGATTGTTAGTTACACAAACAGATCTATGAAGCGACGACAAACAACTAAAATAATTAAGAACGCTATAGTGTGTGTTAAAAATGCTAATTATGAGGGGAGGGGAATGAGGTTGGAGGGAAGAGAAAGAAAGATGGCGAAGAAAACGGTTTGGAAGTGGTAAGAGAGTTTTCAATTAACGTAGAATGTTTTCTTTTTGGTATTTTGTGTTGATGTTAAATGAATAATTAAAATCAGCCCAACCAGTCAATAAATAAAATTTTGAATTATAATTATTCAGCTCATTACAATTTCAAATTATTTGAGTCAAAATTAAAACTAAAATAAGTCTCTTGGCCTTGCTTCTTCATGGTTCACTCTTGTATTTTCTTTTGTTGTCGGTTGAATAAGAAAAGCGGGTGATGTTGGTTGGTTACTTAGGTTTCGTTACCGGCACGTTTGACTCCGGGTATTTTATCCATCTAGACAAGAGAGAAAGTTAATTTCCCAATTATACTGATTAAACTTTTTTTTTTAAATTTTCACTTTATATCATGTCGTTTTATGTATGCATAAGTCGGCATAATGAATGTCATTTTATACCTACAAATTACCGTTCTATATATAAGAGAAAGAGAGTGAGCACATGGATCATTGTGATGTGTCAAGAAAATTGTGTAGCATGAGTTGTGATAAGTGATGGATGATGAGAAAGTAGGCAAACTAACTAATATAATAATATAATAAGAGTTTAAATTTGATATACTCACAGTGTAAAAGTATTTTACACGATTGTCTAATTAAAATGTTTCATTTGTATGACTTTTCAAGTAGTAGAAGAGAGAAAATACATTCAGGGCTGATGTGACAACACATGATCAGATAATTGTGTAAAAAATGGTACATTGTCAGCGAATGAAAATTAAATCCAGATAATAATATATATATTTTTTATGTGTAAATAAAGCTCTATTAAATTATTTTGGTATAAAGAATTATATTATAACAAATAATAAAGAAAAAAATTGACAAAAATAAAACTATTTAATAAACACAACACAATAAGATTAATGAAAAATTAATATGTAAAAAACACATTTTTAGAATATTTTATATAAATTTTTAATATTTTCTATCATTTTCTAAATCAACGTATATTTCTATGACTATTTGTTGATTTAGAAAATGATAGAAAAATATTAAAAATTTATATAAAATATTCTAAAAAATGTATTTTTTTAGATATTCATTTTTCATTAATCTTATTGTGTTGTGTTTATTGTATAATTTTATTCTTGCCAACTTTTTCTTTGTTATTTTTCATAATATAATTATTTATACCAAAATAATATAATATAGGTTTATTTACACATTAAAAAAAAATATTATTGTATTAGTTCGTACGCCTACTTTCTCATCATCCATCACTTGTCACACAACTCATGCTCTTACCCAATTTTCCCTACAGAAGCACAATGATCCATGCGCTGGAAGAAGGACGTTAAGCTGCTAGTGATAGAGATGGAATATCTATTGAAAGTTCACTCCCTCTCTCTCTCATATGCATAAAACGACAAACACATATCCGTTTTTTGTATGTGTAAAACGACACTCATTGTGCGGGTTTATGCATATAAAACGGTGCGATATGTGTTAACTTGGGCACTTCCAATAAGTTGGAAATATCCATACAAACCATTACTTGACATGTTCTGATTGATTCTCTAATCTATGTCAGCACCTAGTCATCATTTATAAAATTTAATGTCCTATATTTTCTAACCAATCAGAACATGTCAAGTAATGGTTTGTATGGGTACTTTCAACTTATTGGAACTGCCCGAGCAAGCACCAAATTAAAGGTGTTAACTTGGGTAAATCTAAATTACCCTTTGAGTCAGTGTCATTAACGTTGGGTTGTCAATTTTACATTTGGGTGGCACGTTGGGTTGTCAATGTTACATTTGGGTGTCACTGAATTGTTAATGTAGTAATAGATTTGACAATGACTATTGGGTGTTTTCCTCTTAATATTTGGAAAAATTCTGGACTGATTATAGCTGTCACGTAGAATTGTGATATAACTATTTGAATTATATCATGTGTATATAAATAGTTATGTATTTATATCTTATATTATTATTAGTTAAAATATAATCATACTTAATATTTAATTTATTTTGGTTTTTTTACGTAAACGGGTACTTTAAAATAGTTAAATATGTATATAGGTAGTTCCAGAATTAGTTACGTAAATAGGTAGTGTATTTTTTTGAATAAAAGTCGATTCAAATTGACTTTACTCTGCAAAAATGCAAATTTTTTTGCACTAAAGTCGATTCAAATTTGCATTTTTATATGCAAAGTCGATTTGAATCGACTTTAGTGCAAATTTTTTTGCAAATTTTTAAGTAAAGTCGATTCAAATCGACTTTAGAAGGAAAAAAACTATAAAAAAGTGGTCCCGGGTGATCATTTTACACAATTCATCATTTTTCTAAATTTCACTATCTCTCACTAAAATTCTCTCTCACTTTCTCTCTAAAATTCACTCTTTCTGTCTCATTTTTTTATTATGGAGACTGAACATATATACCGGATGGACATTGTTGATCACATCGGTGCACGTATTCAAGACCAGGTATTATATTCATTGTTTTATAATAAAAATAATAAATTTTGTCATAGTTACCTTAAATTAAGATGTAGTAAAAAATAGATATAGGTTGTTAGGTAGATTAGTTGTGTAGTTAGAATTATTTTAGGTGGTTAGGAATTTTAGTATTACAGTAGATTTATTTATGTATAAACTTTGATTATATATTTTACTTAAGTTACTAAAATGTAATATTAATTAGTTTACTACCATCATCGTGCGACTGTTTAATGCAGCTCCACAAAATTTAAACCAATAGTTTTGTAGGTCTTATCAGGAAGGCCTATGTCTTATTATATGAATGTTTAATTAAGTAATTTTTGAATGATTTAACTGCATGAATAAATTTTAAATGGTTTGTTATTAATGTTTAAAAATTAAGTCTCGGAATTAATTACTGTTTTTTTTTTGTTCCAGCCTGCTCGTGTTTTAGAGACGAGACGATTCTGTGCCGTACCACCTCCACACCCGTTGATGGTGCCATACTTGGACATTGCGGGGTTTAGCCATGTCCGGATGCCGGTGTGGACGTTAGATCGCGCTTTTATTAGTGCACTGGTCGAGAGGTGGAGGCCTGAGACCAGCACATTCCACTTACCCTATGGTGAGGCCACGATCACCCTACAGGATGTGGCATTCCATCTAGGCCTTCGTGTAGATGGAAAGGTGGTGAGTGGTTGTGCTACTGACTTTGAGAGACACCACTTGGGACGAAGCATTGAAGACTTTTGTCAGGAGCTGCTAGGTGCTGCCCCCCCCCCCCCCCCCAGTTGAGCGTAAGGGGTTTGCTGTTACGCTGAGGTGGGTGATGAGTCTTGTTGGCGCATTTGACGCGAAGGCCCATCCCACTGACATAGAGGTACAGCGAGCGACCAGAGCTTGGCTAATGGCCATTTTTGGTGGGTACTTGTTGCCGGATAAGTCCGGGAACAGGGTACATTTGAGGTGGCTCCCACTGCTCGAACACTGGGAGGAAATCGGTAGACATAACTGGGGATCAGCCGTGTTGGCCACACTTTACAGGGAGATGACCCTAGCTGTAAAGTTTGACGTGACTGATATAGGAGGCTGTCATGTCTTATTACAGTCATGGGCATGGCCGCGCTTGCCGACATTATTTGGAGGCGCAATTCGACATGATTTGTGGCCTCTTGTTTCGAGGTAAAGATTTAATTCATGAACCAACTAATAAATTTGACATTATATGCTATTTTATCTAACCTTGGTTTGTGATTATAAATTGTAACAGGTGGGAGAACGTTAGACACATTACCAGGAAGTTGGAGGAGCGACTTCTAAGATTTAGGACAGCACTAGACAACATGGGATTGCACGGGGTAAGGAAGAATATTGGTCATGATATTGAAACTTATATTTCTACTTTTTATATTGAAATTTATCTTTGTTTGTTAATACTTGTCACAGTTTATTTGGAGGCCGTACGATGATGATCATGTTAGAGCCCTGACGCCGGAATGGGTGTTTGCTGAGCGAGAGTTGTGGCAGTCTGACACCTGCATCATCTGTTTTGCCACTATAGAGTGGCACTATGCGGAGAGAGTGGTGCGGCAGTTTGGTGGAGCTCGGCACATACCGTATGCGCCGCTCAACATCGATCGGCTACAGCGTGTCGATATACGCGTCAAGAGGGAGGCATGGTGGCCCAAGGAGCACGAGCGGTGGCATAGAGTATGGGATGAGCGACGACGTAGGAGCATCCGCTTCGAGTTGTTTTACGAGCACCGCCCATCATTCGAGTACTTTAACTGGTACAGTGTGTCTCCGCACCGATTTCTTAGTTTGGATGGGCCGCCGCAGGACGCTGCACTTGTGTTTCTTTTGGATGATGATGTGCCATTCCATGCTCCACCTGGTCCCTCATTGTATCCGAGACCATCGGGAGCCCCTGATACGCGCAACATAAGTACCAAACGTCGTGCAGGTACTCGAGCGAGTGCTCGTCAGGTGGGAGTGCCTGATGCGGGGCAGGGGGGAGAGCGCGGGCGCAGGGGACGCGGTCGGGGACGGCGGCGCGGTGCACAGGAGGAGGCAGAGGTCGACCCACCGAACGAGGCTGACACCGAGCCACAGACTGACGCAGAGACTGAGCCTCAGACTGAGGGAGACACCGACGCAGAGCCACAGCTCCAGCCACCTACTGAGCCGCAGCAGCAGCAGGAGGTTACAGGCCCATGGGACCATGTTGTGTCTCAGTTCCATACGCCGCCTTTTTATTCCTCCTGGGGCTCATGGGGACAGTACTATGTTCTGCAGGAGGTTACACCGCCGCAGGAGGTTACACCGCCGCAGCCACAGTACTATGTTCCGCAGCCTCTGGTTCCAGACCCATCGGTCATTTGTTCAGATCAGAGCCCGCAGGCACAGTTCAGGACAGGCCTAGCTAACCAGCAGCCCATTAGCACACCTGGGTTGATAGCGATGCTGGACCTGGATGACTTCTCATCGCCCTCGTGGACCCTTAGATCACAGGCTTTGCTGCAGGATATTATGTTCGGTCGCGGATCAGGCGAAGGTTTGCCGTCACAGGTGCAGCGCGAGGTCACACCACAGCCTCCAGTTCACACGGTTGATGATGTCATTTCACCGGACGATCAGGGGGACTCATCTGATGATCCAGTTGACCCTCCCGATACTGATTCAGAGTCAGATGCAGGGGCGCAGCAGGATAGGGAGCAGAGGCAGAGGCGACGGCTGAGATGCGGCACAGGAGGGTGCATTGGGGGGACGGAGCCACGACGAGGGAGGGGCAGAGGTCGTGGACGTGGAGGTCGTCTTGGTAGATAGACTTAGATTTTGGTTTTGTATAATATAGACATAGATTTTGGTTTTGTATAATATAGACTGAGATTTTGGTTTTGTATAAATACTTTTACATTATATTATTGATTATTTAGTTGAATGTGAACTCTTATCTCCGTACTTGTTATTATCGCGTTAATTGATAAAGCTGCATATGAAAATGACTAAATAAAAAACACATCAAATTAAAATATCATAAATAAAAAACACTTAATGTTACACTTAACAGAACACTTAAAAACATAAACATATTTTAAAAACAGTGATTACGAGTTTAAGTCATCAGGGATCAGCTAGATTGGGAATCGGGTGTTCCATGTCTGCGTAATTTAGTTCTTCGTCACGTTCATTGTAAATAGTTACCCCAAACCTTTTATGGCCGTCAGAAATCAGCCAAATCTCAAAATCATATTCTATCAAGTACTGGTACATAAAGTCTCTCCACCCGTCGGTAAACCATATTTCGTCACCCCTTCTCTCACACTTAAGATCCTAGGTTTTTCCACTTGGTATTTCCAACTGCACTTTACGCGGCAATCTTCGCCCATGAATATTAACAAATACTGTTGGCAATTTCTGCAACAACGAGTGTGAGCGAATGACAAGGTTTCTTGTACAACTTATTATACAAAAAAAAAAAGTTGAAGGTTAAATTGTAAATAATACGTACCACGTCATTCTTGTTACCATCCTTGATCTTAATGCATGTTTCATGCGTGTCAGGCCCACCGAATGCCAACCCAAGATTCATATTTGGATCCATATTTGTTTTTATTATCTGATTTATGCTACGAACCTTAAGATTGCATTCCTTTATATAGCGAAAATTTTCAAAGTCGATTCAAATCGACTAATGAACATAAACAGTAGACCAACTAGTTATCATAGTCGATTCAAATCGACTATACAAAGAGAAAAATTCTTATCAAATTCGATTCAAATCGACTTTCAATTTAGTACACAATTCTGACACGAATTGACTACTCACCAATTTAGCAGTAATAAATGATCTTTGCAGGCCGACAATGACATTTCAAAATTACTACACCGGTAAAGACATTTCAAAATTACTACAGCCGACAATAAAATCAAATGAGTACACAAGCACATAAAACTAAATCATCAGTAACAAGTAGCAGTAATAAATACACGGGGTAAGGCCAGAAACATTAAGATATTCAAATTTACTACATTCAACAATAATATGGACTGAATACACAAGTAGATAAAACCAAATGATCGGTTACAACAACCATAGCATTCAAATACAACAAAAAACATAAAACAAGACTAATACAAGAAACAAAAATGGAAAACTACAACTCATCATGTAGCGTTGTTGGAGGAGGATGATGAAGCTAAGGCGGGACACTTACGCCTACTATGTCATGGCTGACGACAGAGCCCACACCTTTTAGGCTGAGAACCTTCCACCTCATCCATCTCATTACGAATCCGGCTCGAAACTGGGCGACCCTTAGCTTTCCTCATATCCGCAGGATTGGGCCGCAGCACCGGACCATTGTATGCAAGCCACAAATCTTCATTCCGAATAGAAGCAAACTCAGTTCGGTAGACATTGAAAACAGATTCCATTCGGTAGACTTCATGGACAAAGGATCCCCAATCTAAATGAGCATCAACGCACGCCGCAAATGCGTGACGACAGGGGTAGTGGAGCTTCTGAAATGCTCCGCAATCACAAACACGCTCAGACAGAGACACCCTGAAGGTCCTCTGTGTTGTGTTGTCCACCTCTCCTTTCTCTAAAATCATATACTCGATGGAATCTCAAGTCGCGCGTGTGGCGTGCATATCATGCAACACTCTCCGATGCTTCTCCATTTCGCCCAGCAGGAACTCCGAGAACCTTTGACCCGCACCAAGTTAGGCCTGCGCTGCAGTTCCCTTATTCACAAATAGTGTCATAAGACGGAGGTAGGTTGACCTCACAATAGCTGTAATTGGAAGACTTCGGGTGCCCTTCATTACCGAGTTAACACACTCGGAAAGGTTGGTGGTCATGTGCCCGAATCTACGCCCTTCATCAGCATACTGTGTCCATCTTTCACGGGGTATCCTGTCCACCCATGCAGTAAACCGAGGGTCCAGCGCTGCCAACTGGGAATGCCAATACAAGAATTCATTATGTGTCTTTGCATACCCAGCATTCTTCACGAATCGCTTACCCTCTTTGCTCTTGAAATGGACCATGAAGTTTGAAACAATGTGTCTGATGCAGTATGCATGATGTGCTGTTGGCGGAGCCCAACCACTTCTTGCGGATTCAAGCACGATTGTAATTGCCTTGTGCCTGTCAGAAGTTACAAGAATGCCCTCTTGTGGAGTGACATGCTGACGGAGATTAGTAAGGAAGAAGTTCCATGATTCCTTGTTCTCAGCCTCAACAATAGCAAAGGCAAGGGGCAATATGTTAGAGTTGTCATCCTGTGCAATGGCCATAAGAAGGGTACCTCTGTACTTCCCATACAGGTGAGTGCCATCAATAGTAATGAAACGCTTACAATAAGGAAAAGCGGCAATGCATGGTGGAAATGCCCAGAAAACACGGAGAAACAAGCGTAAATTTGGATCATTCAAACATGGAAATGCCTTAGTTTGAAACTGGACAATGGTACCTGGCATAAAGGTTTTCAAGCCGAGCAACCATCTTGGCAGTTCTCCGTAGGATGCTTCCCAATCGCCATAAATCTGTGCAATTGCCTTCTGCTTGGCCATCCACACCTTTCTATATGTCGTTCTACATGCCAGCTTTTCCTCAACTGCAGCTTGCAACACCTTAACAGAAACTGTGGGATCCCTCTGTACCACGTCACAGATGTTTGAGCAGATGACGTGGTAATCCATCTGTGGATGCTGTTGTGGGACATTGGCAAAGACACAAGTGTGTGGCTCCTCCAATTTCTTGACCTCTCACATCCCCGTCTTCTTCCGCAGAATGACTCTGGCATTCCACATGCATCCGCTCCCATATTGCACACACCTGCAATGCAACCTCGAGGCATTTGACTCGTACACCTTGTACGGTATCTGTCTCTGAATGCTGTAGATCTTAACAGCATACTGTGCGGCTTCTTTTGTACGGAATAGTTGCCCCACACATAAACCTTGCTCAGCGTTTACCGCCGCAACATCCAAGTCAATATCGCCTCTGAGTGAGTCGAAATTGAATGATGAGCAGTGCTCCGCAACCGCCTGAGATTGTGTTTAGGACACTGCTGGCCCTGTGAGCGGGATTTCTTCAACATCTTCCTCTGATCCGCACGGTGTCGCGTCAGCTGCCTCTTCTATTGGGACATCTGAATCTGCATCTGCATCAGCATCATCAAAGAAAGTTGGAGTGAAGTCAAACCCAGCAGGCGAACCAACTGTCTGCAACGGTTCTGCACTCTGCACCATAGGCTGACCAACTTCCCTTGCCAGATCCGCAAAGCTGAGAGAATGTGCGTCATCATCTTCCCTCATTGTACTTGTTCCAGCACCACTAGCACCCTCGCCTGCATACGATGATCGCGGAAAATATGTAGGATCAGGCCCTCCAGATCTGAAGTTGCGTTCCTCAAGTTCAACCTACAACTCAAAAAGTCGAACTTCAGAAAACTTCATCTGATAACTCAGCATAATATTCACATCTCGATCACTGCGAATGCGATATTTAGTGTATAAAGGCCCGTTGGGACCCATACTCATCGGCATTCTATAAACCATTTTCTTAATCTGCTTCCACGCCTCATCAAGCGTTTCAAGAATTAAACTTTGCAGTTGAAACAGATTAATGTCGTCTTGCACTATAACACAAGGGGGATCATCTGCAACGAACGTGATCCCATTTGCTGTTGTTATTATATCACAATTGTGATGCACAAAAATATAATGACAATCAGCCATTTTTTTAGTAAGAAATATAGTAGAAGAAAGAAGTATAGAATGAGTATTGAGTAGAAGAGAGAAATTAGAATGAGTATTGGATGTATGAAAAATGAATTGGGCATCCATATTTATAGATGTAATGAACATAAGTCGATTTGAATCGACTTTAGTGCAAAAATGCAAATTTTTTTGAGCTAAAGTCGATTAGCATTTTTTTGAGCTAAAGTCGATTTGAATCGACTTTTATTCAAAATAATACACTACCTATTTACGTAACTAATTCTGGAACTACCTATATACATATTTAACTATTTTAAAGTACCCGTTTACGTAAAAAAACCATTTATTTTACTTAAAATATAAAATATAATGGAACTCACGTCTTAATCAGGAAAACAAATATTTAACTTTAACATTTCTAAATTATTTAAGTGAGGAAGAAGAAATTTTTCAATTAATTAATAGGTTAAATATATGATTGAGTATCGATACCCAACAAAAATATTGAGTACCGAATAAATGCCTTAAATAAATAAGGTGTTTGCTTGGGCACTTCTAATAAGTTGGAAGTACCCATACAAACCATTACTTGACATGTTTTGATTGGTTAGAAAATATAGGATATTAAATTTTATAAATGATGACTAGGCGTTAACATAGATTAGAGAACCAATCAGAACATGCCAAGTAATGGTTTGTATGAATACTTCCAACTTATTGGAAGTGCCCAAGCTAACACCAATAAATAAAGGGATTTCAATGTTATGGCAATGCATGTATGAGTCTTTAACAAAAATTCTAGGTGCATGATGAAAAATAAGCCAAAATAATCAATAAATAGTGCACAACATATAATATGTAATATGTACAACGTATATTACATATTATACACAATATATATTACATGTTATGCACAACATATATCACATGTGATAACATCATCTTTCTTTACAACATGCCATATATATTGTGCACAATATGTGAATTATATAATATATGTTATGCTTACAATATTGACTGTTTTAGTTATTTTTTCATTGTGCATATAACACTTGCTGTTAAATTAAATTAGATATCTCCAACAATATGGCTCCACCCAGAAAAACTACCGGGAAATGCATGAAACGGGAAACAAATAAAGCAATATATGGGACCATAATTGATATGGAAATTAAGATGCCATGATTAGGCACCCAACATTTCTTGTTGAATGGACATTTTCATACTCCATTCAAATTCATTTAACCTTTACTCTATTCTAATGATTCGTACACCGTTTCAGTACTTCTCATGCCATTAGTTTCATCAATATTAACCGATGAAACGAATGAACCAATAAAAATATCTAATCATCGAAGCTACCCCCATGATTGAACCAATAAATTTAGACTAAATACCCAAAATGGTCCTCCAAAAATATATCGCGGGACAAATTAGTCCCTCAGAATTTGGAAGTCCAATATTGGTCCTTCATATTTCAAAAAAGGGGACAAATTCGTCCTTCCATACATGTTTGTACAATGATTTCTTTGTTGTACGGATATATATGGAAGGACGAATTTGTCCTCCTTTGTGAAATGTGAATGATCAATATTGGACTTTCCGATTCTTGGGGACCAATTTGTCCCATAATGATATGTCTGGAGGACTAAAATAGTATTTAGTCATAAATTTATAATCATTGAAGCCCCTGGACTTCCATTCCGTGGAGAAAGACTATTTCCCACTTCATTGTTCGCAACCAATATCCGACACTCGTCAAAAATAATTCTCTCATCATTGACTGTCCTCAAATACATTATCTTGATGGAGCGCTGGACTGTTCTTCGAGAATGCAAGGCTGCTTGTTTGGTTAGTTCCATCTATCAACAAAGACCGAATATCCTGCAAATTAATCCATACATTTTCATGAGTTGGAGAATCCATAATACGTCTTATGATTATGATAAATAGCTACCAAGATTAGGAGATAAGCAATAATACTTGACGTACAACAGAAATACGTCCAAGTTGTATCCAACGTGTGCTATCCATGTTACAGGATGTGTGCTATACATATATGTGTATACGTATAGCACACATCCTGTAACATGGATAGCACACGTTGGATACAAATTGGACGTATTTCTGTTGGACGTAAAACATTACTCAAATTAAAACTATCACATGATTTGACAACACGTTTTCCAGCCTAAAAAACCAATAGAAACACACTGAATCTGAATCATGCTGCAAAGGAGCAAAGGCAAGAAAGCAATGAGCTATCTCAAGGAAGCATTGTACTTTCTCTAATCTATTACAGCTTCTGAAGTTTTTTTCTAACCGGGTACAGGAGGTATATTTTGTAACTTCCTTCTTGATTCCATTGCAACTTTTAACTGTAGCAAAACAATGGATCTTATACTGTGGCCCTATGACATTGATATTATAAAATCATCCGAATGCTGCTGCTGCTGGGATGAACTGGGATAAAATCATCCGACATTGTTCGACCTGGGATGAACTGCTGCTGCAGCTAGCCCCACTATCACAGAGCCAGCCCTGATCACCTTCCACCACTTGGAAAGATGCTGAAATTACTGCAGGGGGCAGGCGGACAGAAACAGGTTTCAAGGGTAACAATGGCGGACCAAATCGTACTTTGGGATGGGGAAGAAACATTTCAACAAGTTTACAAGGAAATGGAGCACTTGGGGAAAGCCAAACAATGGATCAGAATTTAAGGGCTAATGTGGGGAACATTTCAGGACCAATGATAGCTCAAACAGGGTCCAACAGCAACCATGAACAGAATACTAGAGGGAATGGGTCATGAAGGATTTCTCCTTAGGAATTGGCTGAAAGAAAAAGGGCTTGTGTTTCCAATGTGGTGAAAAATGGGGCCCAGATCATATTTGTTGATTAAAACACTATCAAATCATTCTCATAGAAGGAGAGGAAGAGGAATCAGTAAATGAAGGCAAAAATTTGGGCCAAGAGTTGCATGAGTTAGAATCTAACTGGCCAGAATTGGAGATGAATAGTTGGAGCTCCAACTTTCCTCCTATAGTTATTGGGCCTTACTACTCACAAAACCTTAAGGTTAAAGGGGAAATAATGGGCCAAGAGGTGCTTATTGATTTCTATAGTTATTGATTTCTAATTTGTTTCGGAGGAATGGATTATATTACGGCTACATCCACTGAGAATACACAACTCATCCCAAGCCTTGCAATTGGATCCAGACAAAAAGCATCAAGGTATCTAGCAACTAAGTAACCTTCAAACATGGAGATTTCAAATGCAAAACTACACAATGCTTAATCACATCAATCCTAGCTTTCTCCTAAACCTACCATTAAAATTAATGGCCACCTTGGATTTGACATTTAATAACTAGAGTCAAAGACCCATCACGTGGTGACAATTGTAATCATATTGCTAACAATCAAATAAGAAATAAGTTTAGCACTCGAAACAATCCCATAACTTTTCTAGGCCGGATCACAGATGATGTGTTCTTCGCCATGTCGTGAAAAGAATAGGTATGAAGGTATAGCCAAGTGGCAAGCAAGCATGGCCTCAAGAGACACAAAAGTGTACAAAATCAGACCAAATTTAATGAACAATAAAGAACACATAGGAGGTTCAAATCACCCCAACCTTTTCAATTTCCTCCAGAAGATGTGTGTTCTCCTTCAAGTACTGTATTGCTTTGTCCCTTCCCTGTCCCAACCTATTTCAAGACACATTGAACAATTAAAAAAAATTAAACTTCTCATATAAAGACAATACACGACTGAGGGAAGAAGGGGACAAGTAAGGAAATGTAGGGAAAACTTGGCAGCAAAATTTCCACGAAGTTAAATTCCTTCACTACTGATAAAACATAGTATGCGGAAGATGGAAGGGTGTCATTCTATGCAACAGAAATATAGGTCATATCAAAAGTGCTACAGTATATAGACTACATGCAGTCTTTTAGAATTTGCACTAGCTACTGTAGTTATTCTGTCATGAGACTGTTGGAATTAGTTCAGAGACATTATGGGCCCAACCGATTTTAGTGCAGCTTCCTGGGACAATCAAAGGCTTACATCATATTTGGTTCGATTAAATGGGCTTTACTTAGTAATAAAAAGACCTTCATTTTGTGCTCTCACTAGAGAATATGCTTTTCTACACTTTATGTTCTGGGCCGAAGGAAAAAGAACAGTTTCATCCTTTTATCCTTCAAGCAATGGGAACCATGTGGATTTTTAGGAGGGATTAGTCTTAGGATTCCATTAGTTAGTTAGTTAAGAGAGTTTGTTAACTATAAATAGAGGAAATAAAGGATTAGAGTCTCCTGTCAATTGATTAGTCAGTCTTAGACTTGAAAGAGAGTTGAGGAGCTCAACTCTTACTCACCCAGTGTATCTTTTTAGGGAATCTTGGTGAGTTACCAAGGATTCCATCAGTTATCAGTAAAGTTTCTATCCATTTCCCCCCTTACCCTTAGGTATCAGTTTCTAGCACCATCATACATGTTCTTAATTGCTCGGATATAGGCTACCCTTACACCTTTCTTTTCTAAGACCTTCCATAAAACCTCCCTTGGTATCCTATCATACGCCTTTTCTAGGTCAATGAAAACCATATGTAAATCTCTTTGTTCCGATACCTTTCCATTATCCTCCTTACCAAGTAAATAGCTTCTATAGTAGATCAACCCGCCATAAAACCAAATTGATTCTCTGACACCTGGGTCTCCTTTCTCAACCTTCTTTCTAACATTTTCCCATAGCTTCATTGTATGACTCAAGAGCTTAATCCCTCTATAGTTCCCACAGTTTTGTATATCCCCCTTATTCTTGTATATGGGAACTAATGTGCTCTTTTTCCATTCATTGGACATCTTCTTTGACCTTAGAATCTCATTAAAAAACTTGGTCAGCCAGCTCACTCCTTTACCTCCTAGGCATTTCAAAACTTCGATAGGTATGTTATCTAGTCCCATTGCCCGCCCATTTTTCATCCGCTTAAGGGCATCCCTCACTGCAAATTCTCTAATTCTTCGGTAGAAGGTAAAGTTTTAATCCACCTCATCCATGCTTAGTCGATCCGAACACGCAAGGTTTTCATGTCTCTCACACGAGCAACAGGAAACGCCTCGAAGAATTCCACAAGATTTGCAGCCAATATGGTGTAATGCCAGAATGTCCCAAATTGGCACACAAGTTGACTTCTTGGGAATGCATTTCTTAGAAGGAAAATATCAACCTCAACCTCATATTGCAGAAGAACTGCCTAAGTTCCCAGATGAGAACATGACTACTAAACAGATCAGCTTTTAGGAATTTTGAATTATATTAGGGATTCCATCCCTTATCTTTTAAAATATACTACAAAATTATCCAAGGCGTAGGAAAAGATAGGATATTGGGTACAAATCCTTGTTCCTTTTCTCAATGCAATAGGCAGGTCATTTGGCTGAAAAGCTCGCCTTGTGAAAATAAGGATCATATAGCCAGAATAGTAAGGCTCCCAGCACATTGGTATCAGAGCATAAACGGAATACCAACTCATTCTTTTCTTCTTAACATCAGGGAGCATATTATATATAAAAAGAGGAAAAGCCTTAGGCACTCGTGGCAAGGTGAGATGCTCGACCCCTTTCATATGATTAGGCGTCGCCTTTTAAATACTTTTAAAGCGCCTAAGAAGTGCTTTTCCAAATGTAGGTTTTCTTTGATTGACTACTCTAATCTATTGATCTTTTTTTGATTGATTACTCTAATGGAACATCATAGTTCTGATTAACATTTTTATACATCTAACCGACTTGGAAGCACCTTGTGAAGTCCTTAATTGGGAGAAAGTAAGACTGAAAGCAACACCACAAAAGACATCATCAAATATCATCCTAAGCTTCATAAACAAGGTATGTGTCGTTACCGATGGTCCCCAAAGCTATACCAAGAACCCTTCTTCAATACAATGTCCATCATTTCTGCACAATCTAAAATGCATCCCTGCATTAAAAATGATGAGTCAAAAGTGATACACAACTAAGGTACTTGAAAGAACAAACTAAGAAAAATAGAGCATATGGTAATGTGAATAATTTGTGCTGATAAAAAATGCACAGGAAGTGTTGGTGTTACAATATAGTAACATTACCTAATAAATGTTTGACACTAGTTTTCTTCAATTACTGATATTTACATTCAAACATATCTGGAACAAACCTCTAAAATATCCCAATAATATATCAGAAGAGCTAGTTCTTCAGTACTTACTATAGGTTTGGAGTCTTTAAGTTCATGTTGGACCAGTTTAGGGTTTTCCCTCTATCAATACACCAAAATTGGTTTTCCTTTAGATTCCGTAGGAGGTGGAGTAGAAGATGCTAACCCCAAGGAACCAAAGTCAAGTCCTGATTAGGAGTCAAATGAAGAACTAGTGGATGATGATAGCTCTAGTCACAATGGGAGCAAGATTAAGGTTTTGGGATAAAAAGACAGCTTCTGAAATGTTGCCATATATACTTTACATTTATGTGTACAACTATTATTATTCTGTTAGAGACTTGGGTAGTATAGGATGTCCAAGTCCTACATTGAGTAGTATGAGATACTTGATGTTGTATATAAGGAGAGTGGTTCTCCCACCTTAATAGCTAGCTTTTAAGGTGTGATTCCCCACTTTCGTTTGATACTTAACAATGGTATTCACGGAGAGGGCTACCTACGGACAGTTCTGACCGGAAAGAGGCCGAGTAAAGTGCCGTAGAGTGCAGCCACCGAGACGTCGGCTATCCCGGGGCGGTGTATTGTTAGGGACTTGGGTAGTATGGGATGTCCAAGTCCAACATTGAGTAGTATGGGACACTTGATATTGTATATAAGGAGAGCGGTTCTCCCACCTTAATAGCCAGCTTTTAAGGTTTGGTTCCTCACTTTCCTTTGATACTTAACATATTTTTACCATAAATAGGATAGAATCAGATTAGCCATTAACTATTACTGTAAAATGTAAATAGAATAGAATCAGCCATTAATTAATTAGATTAAAATTAGCAAATAATAGTCTAGGTATCCCTGTAAATTAGCCTAGGTTTCACTACATTATTCTTTGTATCTTGCTTTATATACGGAATGAAAACTCAATCAATGGGCATCCTTTTCCATTCAAAGTAAACTTTGATATGATATCAGAGCTTGCATTCTAGGATTCTGTTTTTTTCGTCTGAAATTCCAGCGCAAGAATTTTTTTCCTGTTCTTCCCAATAGTTCATTGTCTTAGTCTTGCCTCTGGTATTCTTGGGTTTTGTTTGTTGTCTCTGCTTCTTTGAGCCTGCATCAGTATTTTTTTCCTAATCTAATCTTGTCGTTTCTTTCACGTCATGGCTGCTTCCAATTGGAAATTTCAATTCAAGTTGATGGTTACTGGAAAGGAATTGTGGGGTCATATAGATGGCACTGTACCAGCTCCTACAGACCCCACAAAACTGGCTTCATGGAATGTCAAGGATGCAAAAATGATGTCTTGGATCACTGCGTCTTGTGAAAAAGGTTTACCACCAAACCAATTCAGCTAGAAGATTCCAATTGGAGTGTGAGATTGCTAACTACACTCAGTGTAGCATGTCTATTCAAGAGTATTACTCTGGTTTTCAAAATCTTTGGACAAAATTTTCTAATATTGTGAGTGCTAATGTTTCTAAAGACTCTCTCTCCCTGCTATATTAGAGGTCCATGAAACCAACAAACGTGATCAATTCCTGATGAAACTCCGTTCAGAAATTTGAAAATGTGCGTTCTAATCTAATGATCCGTGATCCTACTCCAGCATTGGATACATGTTTTGCTGAATTGCTTCGTGAAGAGCAGCGTCTCCTCAGTCAAGCCACTCTTGAATAGGACACTTTGGCTGCTCCCCAAGTGACTTTTGCGGGTCAAGGAAGAGGCAACAGTAGGGATATGAGTAAGGTTCAGTGTTTCAGTTGTAATCCATTCGCCCCCCAAAATGTCAGCCCACTGCTTTTCAAGCCAATGTAGTCAACTCTTTTGCTGGTCAGCATGCAAACGTGGCCACAACTACACCAGCTTCTCCTCAAAATCCTGCACCAGCTTCAATTCAAGTTGTTCGTTCTGCTTCTCTCACAGCATTCTTGTCCATACACGCCTCAACCAAATGGCCTGGCAGAACGAAAAAATTGTCATCTCTTGGATGTTGTTCGCACTTTATTACTTGAATCCTTAGTTCCACCCAAATTTTGGGTAGAGGCTCTATTTACTGCAGTTTACTTGATTAATCGGCTGCCTTCTCAAACTTTGAATCTTGACTCTCCTTATTTTCGTCTTTATGGTCATTATCCTGATTACAAGCATCTGCATACGTTTGGTTGTGTGTGTTTTATTCATTTTCCTTCTCATGAACTTCACAAGTTGTCTACTCAGTCTGTTAAATGTGCTTTTATGGGGTACAAGACTAATCACAAAGGATTTGTTTGTTATGGTCCTAATTCTAAAAGAATTTGCATTTCTAGAAATGTTATTTTCTTTGAGAATCAGCACTTTTTCCCCTCTAAGGATAACTCCTCTACTGAAGTGGCTATTCTTCCAAATTTTGATGATCACTCACCAGTTGTCCAACGCTTCAAGCCTGGCTTTGTGTATCAACGACGTTCTTCAAATGCAGCTACTCCAATTGATCCTGACCCCATTGTTTGAAGACGGTCTACTCGAGGTTCTCGTCCTGCTCACCAGTATATCTCTTGTGTTGCTGCTTTGTTTAATATTTTTGTTCCCTCTTGTTATTCACATGCAGCCAAACATGATTGTTGGCAAAGAGCAATGCAGGAGGAGCTTAAGGCGCTTCAAGACAATCAAACATGGGACATTGTTCAATGTGAAAATCATGTCAAACTCATTGGTTGTAAATGGGTTTACTCATTAAGCTTCGCTCTGATGGATCTTTGGATCATTACAAGGCTCGATTAGTTGCCTTGGGTCACCGACAAGAGTATGGGATCAACTATTAGGAGAAATTTGCTCCCGTAGCCAAAATGACTACAATTCGAACAATTCCTGCCATTGCTGCATCACAAGGCAGGTCTCTTCAACAATTTGATGTAACAATGACTACAATTCGAACAATTCCTGCCATTGCTGCCTCACAAGGCAGGTCTCCTCAACAATTTGATGTAAAGAATGATTTTCTCCATGGAGATCTCAAAGAGGAAATATACACGACACCTCCTCCTGGTTTGTTTTCCTCTTCTACCAAAGAGGTTTGTGAGTTGAATCGCTCCTTAAATGGTTTAAAACAGGCTCCTAGTACATGGTTTGAGAAATTTCGTTCCACTTTGCTTCAATTCAATCTTGTCCAAAGCAAATATAACTCCTCATTGTTTCTTCGAACAACAGCTGCCGGCATTCTCACTCTTTTGGTATATGTGGATGATATTGTTATCGCTGGAACTGATTCCTTATTGATTGCCCAATTACAGAATCATCTTCAAGAGTCTTTTCACATGAAAGATCTTGGTAACCTTAATTTTTGGATTTGGACTTTGGAGGTACATCGGGACTCTACTGGCATTTTCTTACATCAACATAAGTACACACGGGAGTTAATTAAACTAGCTGGTCTTCAAGAATCCTCCTCTGTTGATGCTCCTCTTGAGGTGAATCTTAAGTATCATGTTGATGAGGGCGAGACCCTTTCTGATCCTGTGTTGTATCGTCAGTTGGTAGGAAGCCTCAACTACTTAACAATTACACGACCTGATCTTTCTTTTGTTGTACAGCAGGTTAGTCAATTTATGCGCTCTCCACAACATCTTCACATGGTTGTTGTTCGCCTAACATTAGATATCTCAAGGGTATTACATCATGTGGTTTATTTTTTTCTGCTGCTTCTTCTACCCAACTAGCTGCATATAGTGATATAGATTGGGCAGGTTGTCCTAATACTCGTAGATTTGTCACGGGTTGGTGCATGTTCCTTGGGGATTCCTTGATTTCATGAAAGTGTAAGAAGCAAGATCGTGTCTCCAAATCCTCAACTGAGTCAAAATAACGCGCCATGTCAGCTGCATGTTCTGAAATAACTTGGCTTCGAGGATTGTTGGATGAGTTTGGCATTCCACAATCTAACTCCACTTCTCTTCATGCGGATAACACAATCTGACCCATCCCTTGGTCGGAGTCCGGCGAGTGGGAAAGTTGCTCTACATGCACTGAAAAATGATGAGGAGGGATTCTTGGTGACTCCTCTATTTCATTCGCCTCCCTCTGACAGCCAACCTCCATTGTCGATAGCAACAACAGAGATTTTACAACAATTATGGGCTTCCCCCACAGCGGTCTCATGACCATGTGATTGTGCTGAAAGAGAAGGCGGATATACCCAACATTAGGCCCTATCATTACCCACATTATCAATAGGCTGAGATGGAGAAAATCATTGAGTAGATGCTTTAAATAGGGATCATCCAACCTAGCACCAGCCCCTTCTCGAGCCCTGTGATCTTAGTACGGAAAAGGGATGGCGGATGACATTTTTGCGTTGACTATCGTGCTCTCAACAAGAACCCACTAGTGCATGCAATTAGACGTGACACATTGTCACTAGGTGTATCAAGGATGTACAAGCCACCTGATTCACAACCACTTCCCATAATCTTCTTCGTACCAAGATCCTGAAAAATACAATGACTAGGGAAAAAATAAACACCGCAATTAAGAGCTTTTGTAATTTTGCTAACCGAGAGAAGATTAAAAGGAAATTTAGGCAGACAAAGGACAGAAGTAAGAGGCAAGGAACTAGTGGGTTCTGCAATACCACTTCCTGTGACCTGAGAAGTGGAACCATCTGCTAAAGTGGCATGAGAGAAATGGAAGTAATTGTTGATGGAATAGTCGCAAATCAAGGGTCTCGGATGGGAGAAAATGAGAACACTTGAAAAGAGAAGGGAGACCAAATAGGGATGACTAACACAGCAACAAAGATTGTAGACGTCCAGCAAAGAAGGCTGGTGGCAGCGTTTGTGGTCAGGCTCAAAGATCGACAGCTTTGATGCCAGGTTGAAAGGAAATATTAAGAAAAATAGAGAATTTGGTTATGTAAATAATGTGTTAACCAAAACTGTCCAGAAAGTATTACAATATATCGACATTAACTAATAAATGCCTGACACTAATTTGCTTAAATGACATACAATTACATCTAAATATATATGAAATAAATTTGTAAAGTATCTCAACAAAGGTTTACAATGCTTTTAAGCTACAACACTCACCAGCTTACTAACTCCTTCTCCAAATATAATCTCAAACTCAGCTACTTTGTAGGGCCTTGATACCTAAAACAACTTCTTGAGTTAAAAACCAGCAAACGGAAGTGTAAAGTTAACACAAAATGTAGCATAAAATCTATGAAGAAAACTATAAACTCATCAAAATCTATTAGCACCCTATTATAGTAAATAATGTTAAGAACCTTTGTACGGGATAGTGTGAGGAATTTCATTACCATTTCCAGTATTCAAAACGATGCTTTGGACTCGTGACTTATCTGGTATTCTTTCATGTTAATTTTATTTTCAATTCTTGAATTCTTGTAACCAAGAAAGTTTTCTCCTAGATAAACTTATTTTGAAATCTAAATCTCCTTCTACGGTCAAATACTGATCACATGCTCCAAAAGCATAGGTCCTTCATTGCTTTGTCCACTAATGTGTGCATTGCACACAGTTTAGTTCCAAATCAGGAGCTCATCATTTTTTGCATTGTCCCATGTTATGTACCAATATACCTTAAAAGGAGAGAAATAAAAGTAAGGGTAATTAGGGAAAATAATAGAATGAGAGTCAGTTAGGGGAGTGGAAAGAGTACTGTTATTAATCAGTTAGTAGTGGGAAGAGATTATAAATAGAATAAGAGGAGAGAAATGTATTCAGGAAAGAAGTGAGTGGAAAATTTGGGGGAGAGAAATTGGCCTCTCAAGCCAATTATCGTTTTGATATTTATACTTTTACACACACAAATTGGAAATTACATTTTCTGCAAAATTGAGGACTTATCACACTGTGATAGGGTCAAGCACTTTGGAAGGGTGTATGAAAGGAGAAAGAAGGCAGAGTTAGACCAGCTGTCATATAATCAACTCAACTAGAGTTAGTTAACTAACTAGACTAGTCTAAAGGGGGTTAGTTAGTTACACATACATGTATATAAATAGAAGAAATAGGAGGGAAAAGGGTTTGTTGTTGATTCAGTTTGTTGTTAGTTGTTTTCCTGAGTTCCTTTTCTCTGCAATTGTGAGAGAGAATTGGGGAAGCTCTTCTCGTATACTTTCTTGGGATTGTGGGATATTCTCCTCCCTGTTCAGTAATAATAGCAAGATTTCCAGTATTAGAACTTGTGTTCTAACATTGGTATCAATTTTCTTGGATCCTACTTGGGGTGTATGGTGCTGACTCGATCAAAGAACATGGAAGGAGTCGAGGCGATGCTCCAGGCGATGCAGCAGAGGACGGAAGATGATCATGCAACGTTGGCAGCATTCATGCAATCGATGAGCGATTCCCTTAATCGCTTGGACACGCGGTTTGAGAAGGCGGAGGCGAGGATCGCATCAGTTGAAGATGATCGTGACCGGCGGCGAAATGCATCCTTGGGTGGTGGTCGCGATGACCCAAATGCATTGCCCCGGTAGCCGAATCAAGTCGAAGAAAATGGCGGAGGATTGACTTGCCAGTTTTCGCGGGTGAAGATGGTTTTGGGTGGTTTAACAAGGTTGAAAGGTATTTTTAGGTGAGAGGTGTACCTAAAGCGGAATGGCTGAAGGTGGCACTGTGTGCAATGGAGGGAAAGGCTTTGACGTGGTTTAATTGGTGGTCCACAGCCACACTGTTTCAGCATTGGGAAAATTTTCGAGAAGCTTTGTTAAAGCGTTTTCACCCGGAGATTGCAAAGAACCCGTTCAAATTCCTCATGAGTTTGAAGCAAGAGGGAACGATGAAAGAATATCGTGATACATTCTAAAAATTTGTTGGGCCCATGTGTATCACTGAAAGAAGGTTTCTTACCAGCATTTTCTTATCGGGGTTGAAGGCCAAGGTGCGCGCGGAGCTCAAGATGGTCCGTTATGAGAGTTTGGAGGATTTGATGGATATGGCAGAGAGCGCTAAGGAAAAAAATAAAATACTGAAGTTGGAGGTACAGGGAATTTAGGAAAGAATAGATGGATGCAGAGAGGAGGGAATTTGGCGAAGAATCTGTCTACGTCATCTGAGAAGCACGAGACCCATGGAGGGGACCATCAAAAGGTTAGATCTCAGGGTTTTCTTTCTAATGATGACTATAATGAGAAGAGAGCCAAGGGCCTCTGTTCTTTTTGTGATAAAAGGTATTCGGCTGAACATGTGTGTAAAAATAAGCAATTAAAATTGCTGATTGTGGATTGGGGCGATGGCGAGGAGGAAGTTTCAGTGGTTTTAGGGGAATGTTTAGAGGAACCTAGCTGCAATTCTATGCAACTATGTCTGAGATCTATGTCGGGACAGAACTCGCGTCGCTCTATGCGTCTATGGGCTATGGTGGGAGAGCAACGGGTGCGTGTGTTGATTGATTGTGGCGCATCCCACAACTTTATTTCACCAGAATTAGTCGAGAAGGCAGCTTTGGGGGTGGATTCATCTCCCTCTTTTGTGGTGAAAGTGACCGATAGAAATAAGGTGCCTGGCCAGGGCATTTGTAGAAGTGTCAATATCACTTTTCCCTCTAGTGTGGTGATACAGGACTGTTTTTTCTTTCCCGTAGATGAGGCTGAAGTGGTTCTGGGTTTAGCTTGGTTGGACACTTTGGGAGAGGTGCGAGCTAATTTCAGGAAGAATTCTTTGTCGTTTGCTGGTCCAAATGGAGTGGTTTGCTTACAGGGGTCTCAAGAATTTTGTTTTGGTAATATGAGGCTCCAATCTGCTCTCCAAGCAATTGTTGAAGAGGAGGATGCTTTCTTGGTACAGCTTTGGCCCATACAGGTTGAGGAGGATGCAGATGCTGTCATGCCAATGCAGATTCATCAAGTTTTGACCCGGAATAACAAGGTGTTTGAGCCTCTTGAGGGGTTACCTCCAAGAAGGGGGTATGATCATGCTATTCCTTTGAAACCAGGGGCTACGCCACCCACTACACGAGCTTATCGCTATCCTCACTGTCAGAAAGTGGTGATTGAGTCTATGGTACATGAAATGCTGCAGGCCGGAATCATTCAAAATAATGTAAGTCCCTATGCTAGCCCTATTATTTTGGTGAAAAAAAAAGATGGAAGTTGGCGTTTTTGTGTAGATTATAGGGTTTTAAATAAGATAACCATTTCGGATAAGTTTCCTATCCCGGTAATAGATGAGTTGCTGGATGAGTTAGCGGGAGCTCGGATTTTTTCTAAACTTGATCTTAAATCCGGGTACCATCAAATCAGAATGGTGGAGGAGGATATTCAAAAAACAGCCTTTAGAACGCATGAGGGGCATTATGAATTCATTGTCATGCCTTTCGGCCTAACCAATGCCCCCTCAACGTTTCAAGCCTTGATGAATGAAGTTCTTAAGCCCTTCCTAAGGAAATTCGTGCTTTTTTATTTTTATGATATTCTCGTGTATAGCTCCGATGTTGATTGCCATGTAGAGCACTTACAGCAAGTGTTTGATTTACTCACAGCAAATCAATTAGTGGTTAACAAAAAGAAGTGTTCCTTTGGGGTAGATCAAGTGGAGTACCTTGGTCACATAGTCTCAGCTGGTGGGGTGGCTGCTGACCCAGCAAAGACTTCAGCCATGCTTCAGTGGCCAATTCCAAAGGATATTAAATCTTTAAGGAGATTTCTAGGTCTCACAGACTATTATAGGAGGTTTGTAAGGCTAAAACACCTAAATAAACGGAGAGAGAAAGTAAATTTCTCATCTACACCGTTTGGGAAAAAAACGCGGATATACACTTAATAGTAAACCGGAAGAGAGTGTTCCAATTTATGCAATATATATAAACCGGAACGGTGTGTTCCGGTTTATGCATTTTACCGAAAACCGGATTGCTCCCTTCCGGTTTATACATGCTACTTTTCATAGCCAATGGAATTAGGTAGGAGCAGATATGAACTGATAGCTACTCAATGTTTTCAATTCTCCAAACGTGCATCTTTGAAGGTTTTAACTATAGCAGTAGTAGGTAAGTTTAGACATTACCTATGTTCCTCATCTACTAACCATGATTTAATGGTTCAGAGTTTTCTTTCTTCTTTTTTTTTCTTTTTAAGAATTTAATGGTAGCAATAATAACTTTCATCTTTATCATTTTCACAATATATGCTACTAATGCAAGTGAAATTAGTAAAGCAGTTGGCAGCAATAATATTGATTCATCAATATTTGCTACTCAAGTTATCAGTCTCACTCTGCATAGGCCTAATTAGCCATTACATTACACGAATATAGTTTAGTGCTTTGGTCTTTCAGATATAGTATTCCTTAATATTCAAGTGCAGTTGATGTAATTAGACACTACTAGATGAGGTATACATGTTAGGATAAAATATAAATTATAAAGACAACAGAGATAGCTGAAAAAAATATTAAGTTTTTGTATTATATATTTATATTAGTATAAATATAATAGTTTATATTATATTTTGCTCAATTTTGTGTGTTCCAACATTTTAGAAGTATAGAAAATATATAAAATTCATGTTTTCTCTTCATTACTAAACTCATTTCTTTTGTATTTATGTCGTTTAACTTTTATTTTGTACACCTGGTTAAAGATGAGCTTAATGAACATCCAATTAACAAGTACCCTTAAATTGACTAAACCAACCATCATTCAGGGTTTAAGATTCCTAGTAAGAAATAATTTTCAAGAGACCTGTGTTGTGAATTATGGGAATGAATATTTAAATGATACCGATTAAATAAAGAGTTTAATTATGATGCATTGACAGTGTAAAAGATTTTACACTACCATTTAATCACATTAATTGATTTATGTGATTTTTTAGTTAGTGAATGATTGAGTTAAAGACTTTTGCTGATGTGTCAATCCATGATTGAATATTTATGTTGAATTATTTTATGGATTGAAATTAAATTCTTAAATAAATTAAAAGTAAAGATTTAAATTCCTAATTTGATTATGTCAGGGACATGGTCATCCTTAGAGAAAGTTATATAAAACCTTGAAAGATGCACGTTTGGAGAATTGAAAACATTAAATAGCTATCAATTCATATAAGCTCCTACCTAATTCCATTGGCTATGAAAAGTAGCATGCATAAACCGGAAGGGAGCAATCCGGTTTTCGATAAAATGCATAAACCGGAACGGTGTGTTCCGGTTTATATATATTGCATAAATTGGAATACTCTCTTCCGGTTTACTGTTAAATGTATATCCGCATTTTTTTCCCAAACGGTGTAGATGAGAAATTTACTTTCTCTCTCCGTTTATTTAGGTGTTTTAGCCGGTTTGTAAGAGGGTATGGTGTGTAATTGCTAAACCGCTAACAGATTTACCCCGCAAGGATGCTTTTCAATGGTCTCCAGCAGCCCAAGTAACATTTGATGACTTGAAACAGGATATGGCTGCTTTGCCTATTTTACTAATTCCAGATTTTTCTCAGCAATTTGTGTTGGAAACGGATGCTTTCAGCCAAGGAATTGGAGCTGTTCTCTCTCAAAATGGGAGGCCTATCGCTTTTCTTAGCCAAGTTTTATCCCCTTTGGCTCAGAAGAAGTCAGCTTATGAGAGAGAATTGATGGCTATTGTTCTTGCTTTCCAGTAGTGGAGGAACTACCTCCTTGGTCATCATTTTCTCATTCTTACTAATCAAAAGTCTCTGAAGTTCATAATAGAGCAGCGTCTTTTGGAGGGTGAATTGTTGAAGTGGACGATGAAGTTGTTAGGAATGGATTTTGAAATTCAATACAGACTAGGGCTAGAAAACAAAGCGGCTGATGCACTTTCGCGACAAATGATGTATAATTCTATTTCAGTGGTTCAGACGGAGCTGTGGGATACAATCGCGGCTAAGATTGCAGATGATTCTGATTTGCAAGCTATTATTAAGAATCTGCAACAAGGAAACCAGGTCCCAATGGGGTATTCATTGCACAAAGGGCGTTTGTTTCATCAAGGGAGGGTTGTGATACCTCAAAAGTCCAGTCAAATTCCTCTATTGCTAGCTGAGTATCATGATTCTCACTTAGGTGGTCACTCAGGCTATCTAAGAACCTTCAAAAGGTTGGCTGAGGTGGTGTTTTGGAAAGGAATGCGAAAAGATATAAAGGATTATGTGGCCTCTTGCCAAGTGTGTCAGCAAAATAAGTACCAAGCATTATCCCCGGCTGGTTTGCTTCAACCTTTGAGCATACTAGAGAAGGTGTGGACAGAAATCTCTATGGATTTCATAACGGGGCTGCCGCGGTCTAAGGGAAAAGATACAACTTTAGTGGTGGTGGATAGATTATCCAAGTTCAGCCATTTTCTGCCATTGGCTCACCCTTATACTGCCAAGGATGTTGCTCAAACGTTTGTCAAGGAAGTGATAAGGCTGCATAGCTTCCCTAAGGTCATAGTATCGGACAGGGACAACATTGTTTTGAGTAAGTTTTGGGCAGAGCTCTTTGCCATGGCTAAGACCAAGCTGAGTAACAGTTCCTCTTACCATCCTCAAACGGATGGGCAAACGGAAGTGGTGAATCGTTGTCTAGAGACCTATTTACGCTGTTTAGTTGGCCAGCACCCCAAGACTTGGGTAGACCACTTATCTTGGGCCGAATACTAGTTCAACACCACGTTTAATGCATCCATTCAGCTAACTCCATTTCAAGTTTTGTATGGCACACCACCACCGGTTCTCTTCAAGGGCGAAACCTACCCCTCTAGGGTGGAGGAAGTGGCAGCTTTGACATCTGCCAGGGATTTATTGTTGGCTGAATTGAAGGAGAATCTCAGCAAGGCACAACTGAGAATGAAACAATTTGCTGACAGAGGCAGGAGAGAGGTAGAATTTAAGGTGGGGGACTTGGCCTATTTGCGTCTTTAGCCGTATCGCATGAGGTCACTAGCTCGAAGGCCGAATGAAAAGTTAGCCCAGCGTTTTTATGGGCCCTTCAAGGTGCTGGAGAAGGTAGGAGCAGTGGCATACAAATTGGAACTCCCTGCTACTTGTTATCTACACCATGTGTTCCATGTGAGTAAGTTGAAGAAAGTTGTACCTCCAAGACTGCAGGCTTTGGCTCTGCCTACTGGTCTATCCGCAGATGGGGAGTTCAGGTTTCTCTAACTGCAATTTTGGGCGGTCAGACCACTGCTAATGGGAAGGAGGAGTATCTGGTTCAAATTGGACAGGTTTGCCTAGTTGTGATGGTTCATGGGAAGACAAAGAGAAGCTCCTTGCCCAATTTCCTCATTTGAACCTTGGGGACAAGGATGATTTTTAGGGGGGGAGTAATGATAGGGTCAGGCACTTAGGAAGGGTGTACGAAAGGAGAAAGAAGGCAAAGTTAGAGCAGTTGTCACATAATCAACTCAATTAGAGTTAGTTAACTAACTAGACTAGTCTAAAGGGGGTTAGTTAGCTACAGATACATGTATATAAATAGCAGAAATAGGAGGGAAAAGGGGTTGTTGTTGATTCAGTTTGTTGTTAGTTGTTTTCCTGAGTTCCTTTTCTCTGCAATTGTGAGAGAGAATTGGGGAAGCTCTTCTTGTATACTTTCTTGGGATTGTGGGATATTCCCCTCCCTGTTCAGTAATAATAGCAAGATTTCCAGTATTAGAACTTGTGTTCTAACACACTGATAACTCCTTTGCATTTCTGCCTTTCACTATTCTTCTTCTATTGTTCTATCATATTCTCCGTTCTATTCTATTCTCTGTTGTGTTTTATGTGAATCTGTGAGGAACCTTTCAATTGGTATCAGAAGTTCGATTTTGGGCTTCTTACTGTTTTTGGTCACCATTGTCCACTGCAATGGAAGAGCTTGTAGAATCGACAATGGAGCGACAATAGAGGAGTTTCCTCAATTTGATGAAAAAATAAATGGCTATTGGTGGATCATTTGTACAGACCAGTTCTGGAATGGGTTAGGTACGCCGGAGGCACAATGATTGAAAGAAGTAGAGAAAGGGTTATCCGGTGGATCCCTAAGGGGGTGTTGTTTATGGAAGCGGAAGAATCTGGATGCTACTCTGAGCACTTTTCAACTCGCATTTCTCCACCGCTACTCAGATTTCAGTGACGTACTACCACCAGCTAATCACATTGAAGCTTTAGATAAAGAACTTGAGTGTGAAGACGTAATAAAGGAAGAACACAGCAAGATCACAGATCTGCCGAACTCAAATCAAAAGAATCTTGAAGTGATAAAAGCAGGGCTTCTGGTGATGCATGAGGAAGATGACCACGAGAAGGAGGAGAACAGTGGTGGTTGGAGACAAACCTGTTGTGGTGGTTCGAAACAAACTTGATACTCATGTTGACGCCATTGACAACGAGAGGGGTAAGGAGGTCAGCTTAACTCCACCCCCAGATCCGCTGGATCTCGAAGTTGCGGTGACCATGGTAGCCAAACAACTACCGCCACCGAAGCCACCAGAACAAATCAAGTCAACGATGATAGCAGAGCTGCAAACTACGTTTAAGTGTGGGCTATTGAGTGTGCTCGCGTTTCAGCCCTGGGGACTGCCGGTGTCACCAAATCAGACAACCGCCATGGCAGTTGCAGTAGCAACGCGGTCACCGAGATGGAAGAGAGAGGTGAAACAGGATGAGGCCCTGACGACGAGAACCTGGGCCTTGGATGGGTCGTCGGAGACCAGCGAGCCGCCGATTGCCGACTGCGACGAACATGTTAGAAGGGAAGAGAGAAGTGGTGGCAGCTTCTCAGTTTAGTGGACTGCTTGTGATTGAGCTAGTGAGGGTAGGGAAAGTAGTTTTTACCCTAATGGCCAGGCCCAATCGGAATTTCAAATGGGTTGGAGCTTTGTAGCTGACTGGAATTATTTCAAGTTAATAGAAAAAGCCCATCTAGTGGGAAAGAAAGATATCTTGGAAATCAGTAGAAGGGAACTTAACAATGGATGGAATGGGCCAAGCCCACTTTTTGCAGATGAACGAATTTAGAACAGTTATGGTTGCTGATAGGCTACCTTTTGTTGCTTATGCATATATATCATATGAAATGGAGAAACTTCCAAATTGTGAAGAACCTGCTCGCTCGTCATTAGCAGAAAATTCCAAAGTGTTTGAAAGAATGTCATTTATGGGACGGTCATCTCCAAATGAAGAGTTTTTGCTTGTGCAAGCATTGAGGAAGATGGGGAATGTAGTGGCTATGACTGGGGATGGATCTAATGATGCTCTTGCACGACATGAGGCTGATAGAGGTCTTGCACTGGGTATTCAAGGTACAGAAGTTGCTATAATGAATAGGAAAATAAGCTTACTTCAATTGGAATCCAAGCCCAGCAAGTATGTAATTAACACATGGCAAGAATTTTTAATGGGAAATAAAAAAAGGATGAATTCTAGACAATGACTTCCTCTATTAGATAGTGGTCCTATGCATTATAGAGGTCAACATTCCTTGCTTAGTTTCATGGGATTTTCCTATTTTTTCCTAGAAGCAATTCAAGTTACTGATTACTTGTGTGATAATGATCCTTGGAACTCTATAACATCTTTTAATCTTGCTCTTAATGAGGTTGGAGCCACCATGGCAGTGGGAGATTTGCAAAGGGCAATGAACCATATCTTCAGTAGTTTCAGAGGAGATGAATTGAGATGGGCAGTATTGGGCTTATTATGTTAGCTCATTTCTGAAGAGGTTGAAGTGCCAATCAGACACTTCAAGGGGAAGTAGCTCGGATGATATCATGGCAGTCCTTATGTTTTGGGACCCGGGTGGAAATTTCTATTCTACCACCATATCCTATTCTTTAGGTTTCATGATTTGGGATCCAGGAGGCAACCTTAATCAGCACTATGGTTTTTATTTTTACACATCACCTTGAGGACAAGGTGATTCTTTTAGGGTGGAGTTAGGGAAGATAATAGAATGAGAATTAGTTACGGGAGTGGAAAAGGTGATGTTATTAATTAGATTGTAGTGGAAAGAGATTATAAATAGAATAAGGGGAGAGAAATGTATTCAGAAAAGAAGTGAGTAGAAAATTTGGGGGAGAGAAATTGGCCTCTCAAAAGCCAATTATCATTCTGATATTCATACTTTTACGCACGCATATTGGAAATTACATTTTCTGCAGAATTGAGGGATTATCACACTGATAACTCCTTCGTTTGCATTTTTTGTCCTTCTCTATTCTTCTTCTACCTTTCTCTATCATATTCTCTGTTTTATTCTATTCTCTATTGTGTTTTATGAGAATCTGTGAAGTATCTTATACCCCATAGCATGATCTCTTTGGATCAGGCTTTTTGGTAGTTAACGGGATCTCTTTGGATCAGGCTTTTTGGTATCTTTGGAGAATCGTTGAATTGCCCTTTGGAGAATCGTGGATTTAACCTTTGGACATGCATCAATTTCTACGAACTAAATTCAAAGGTTTTGGCTCACATGAAGAGGCAAAAATTTCATGGCAGACTGCTATTTTTGCTCTGATTTGGTGTATTTGGATGGAAAGTAGTCATAGGATTTTTAATGATTCCTTTTTGGTTATTGATTTTATTTGGGATAAGATCACCTTTTGGCTTCTCTTTGGTGCTCAGCACATGGTTTGTTCAAGGGTGTTCCTCTAACTGATATTCAAAGGGATTGGCATGCATTGCTACATATGTTATCACTTTGGCTGCATTTGAATAGATGGAGGGACAGAGATATAGATAGAGACATGGAGACGGTGACCATACGTAAAAAATACTGTCTCTGTATCTCGTTTGGTTATATGAACAGAGAAAATGGTCATAAAAATAAAAGAACAGTTTTACCATCATCGGATCGCCGCCGGCCACCGCCGGACAATCGTCGGACCACCACCAGAGAGCGGTATTATTGTAAAAAGATTTTCATCTCTTGTCTCCGTCTCTCCGTCCCAACTATATAGAGGTACAAAAAATTGGAAAGAATACAAGCAAAGTGCTATGTACCCCGAAGAGGCCCAAGAGAAAACTGAGGAAAAACCTGAGGGTGTAGATAGTAAAATTGTTTAATTTACTTTCACTTACAGCAGAAAAAATAAGAAAAAGACTAGAGGATACGAGCTAAGTGGGATTAAGTTGTATTGGGGGCAATTATGTAAATGCTCATAGGTTGAGTAGTGGGAGTCAGTTAGAAGAAAGAGAAGTTATGGGGTGGGTTTATTTTAAAAGAAAGGAAAGGAAGATAGGATTCAGGCAAGAAATTGGTTAGGAAAGGCTCTCAGGAGAGTGCTAGCGTCTCGAATGCTACTTGAGAGACTCTCTCCTTCCTATTTCTGTTATTCTGCATTTTCATACTGAATTCACACATTAATAAATTCCCCAGAGGATTAAGGATCACCACACTGATATCCTTCGATCACTCTGTTCCTACATAATTGTTCTACATTCTTATTTTCTCAGACTCTCTCTTACTCTCTCCTACTTCTATATTCTGCTACTTTTGAATTGGGGGAAAGAAGGGGACAGGGACAATTTTGGGCAATTTGTCTTTGCCCCTTAAACCAAACAGAATACAAAAATAAATTGTACTCTATCCTCTGTCCCCAAGTTGTGTCCAAACGCACATTCTATATTTCAAACCCCAATTAGGTCCTAGCTATAATTATTTTATATGTTTCTGAGAATATCTCATCCTCTTTTTGCACATTCACTTATCAAATAAAATTTCTTATTCTATCCAAAAAAGAAAAGGCAATAGAATGGTAATGCATGTGGTCTGATTCTATACAACTTTGACAGTGACAAGTTATTGATAGAAAAATGGCTTAGAAGAACAAGAAGGGTATAAATGCTTATTGAAAGCCTCATGTGAAACAAAAGATGGGGTAAAACAAGCAAGGTATCTAAACAGCAGCCAGCAGATAGGTAAAAGATGGGGAAAAAAGTCAAGTTTCTTACTTCGAAAAGTAATAATACATAACTGCCAAAACAAATAAGAAAATAAAATATGTATCAAGTAATTATGTTGAGCAACATTACAGAAACAGAAATTTCTTTAGAAGAAAAGCTTTCAGATGTTCATTCAAATATTCTAGCTTACCTTGCTCTTTTGTACTCTTACACGAACTTTAAGGCCAATTTCTTCATCTCCTTTAGGCTAAAGAAAATGAACATGCAGATAGTTGTGAGAATATTAATTAATTTCAACATAGACACAAAAATCAAAGATTATATTGGTAACAAGTAATCATTTGCATGTAAAAACTGCTGATACAGTGGAGGAGAAAAGCGGCGGCAATTTTTAAGATGAAATATAACATTGCATCAGCATAGTTATTGTGCTTACAGACTTTATCTTCCCTATAGGACGAACTTCCAGCCTAAGTGATGCAAAGAACTTCAATGCAATTCCACCACTTGTCACTTCAGGATTTCCATAATAGATACCAATCTAGAAAAAAATAATAAGATAAATCATATCAACAACTAGAGGATTCAGAGATCTCGAAATACATCATCTAAGTCATACGTTGAGTAAACATCTGCAAATTTACAGTACTTATCAAAATCAAATGGAGTCTTACAAAAATAAAGTTAAACTAGTCAAATAAAAGTACCTTGTATCTTATTTGATTCAAAAATATTAGAGTACAACCAGCTTTAGAGGCATTTCCAGACATCTTACGTAAAGCTTGGCTCATGAGACGAGCCTGCAACCCCATTTGCTGCATTCCAATCTCACCCTATGTGTATATATAAAAATTACAGTTAGAAATGAAATGCAATCCCCTATAATATAAAACGAAGGTACCTAGAAACAAGAAAAGTAATTGGTACTTCAATTTCTGCTCGTGGAGTGAGAGCTGAGACAGAATCCACACAGATGAGATCTATGGCGCCCGATCTACACATTCGATCTGCGACTATAATATGGAAAATCCAATCAATAATAAACAACATACAGGACCCTGCTGGTGCATTATGGACAAAGTAAAAGATCATCTCATCCATTTCAACACAACCACATTAAAGGCATAGATATTACTCTCAAGAGCCATCTCTCCGTGATCAGGTTGGCAGACAATCAAATTTTCTACATCCACTCCCAGTGATTTAGAATATGCTGGATCAAAAGCATGCTCAGCATCGACAAGCATTGCATTGCCTCCTAACTTCTGGACATCGAAAACAACATTGCACAATGATCTCTAAAACATGCTTACATCCAGTGAACCTTCATCACTAGGAATTAACTTATTGGGAGAAACTCCATATAAATGAAATACCTGTACTTCTGCAATAGCATGAAGGGCTAGGGTAGTCTTCCCACTGCTTTCTGGTCCAAATATCTGGAAATATATAGAGCATGTAATGTCAGCTTGCTCACGACATAACACATTAGTTAAGGCATAATTAAGAAAGTGGAAGTTGACGACATATAAAGGACCATTATCCGGGGGCTGCTTCAACGGAAAACTGCTCACCCAGGTTTTGAGCTCAGTAATGGAAAATAATATTACAAAGACAGGTTAGTAATTGCTAAAGATTCCAAGATGATTCCTAAAATTTAGCAAGAATGTCATGATATGAAGGTAGGAGGACATTCTGGTTTTTTTAGAACTTCAAGAGAATTTCTGGTTTGCTATATGGGGAGGGAATGAAAAACCAAATTCAGCAATACATCTGAAATTGTGATGTATGCCAGCGAAATAAACACCAGAATCTATCCCCTGCTGGCCTCTTACAACCTGTTAGGACTCAGCTGGTAGGGGAAATAGGAGGATTTTATTGATCAATTAGGGTTTGGCACTCACCAAGAACCCTAGGATATATTACACGGAGGAGGCTACTCCCCTGGAGAGAATTTCTCTCAAGAATTACAGTGAATTGTACGTGAAACTGGCAGAATGAATAAAACCTATACAACAAATCTGTTTATACAACCAAATAAAAGTGACCACCTCTAACTACCTGTCAGCTCAGTACCTGCTGCTGCCACTTCAGCCTTCTTTTTTTCTCTCCTGTGATAGACCGGCCAAACCTCCCAGGTCTATCACAACCCCTTCCAATTCCCAATAATGTTTGGGCAAAAGTGTCAATGGACTTCATAGGAGGTTTACCCAAAACTATGGGGATGGATACTATTTTGGTGGTGGTAGATAGGATGAGCAGAGACTCTCATTTCTTTGCTTTAGCTCATCCCTACACTACCAAAGAGGTGGCTGTTGTGTTTGTAAAAGAGATTGTGAGACTGCATGGCTTCCCAAATTCAATTGTCTCAAATAGAGACATGCTCTTCATGAGTACCTTTTGGGCAAAAATTTTTATTGTCTATGATTGCTCTAAATGAGTTTAGCTTACCATCCCCAAACAGATGGGCAAAGTGAAGCTGTCAGCAAATGTTTAGAGACTCACGAAGATTCACAAGCACAAAACTAAAGCAAGGGCCCAAATGGTTGCCTAATGGCAGAATAATAGTACAAAACCAACTATAATGGTTCTGTCAAGATGTCTCCCATCAAAGCCATTTATGGAAGGGAACTACTAGTGTTGTTGAGGGGAGGAGGGGAAGCCACAGTGTGAGACGTTCGAGTCTTGTTTGAAGAATGAAATTAGATGTTGGATGAGCTAAAATTTCAATTAACAAAGGCTCAGAATCAGATGAAGACCAATGTTGAATTGAGGAGAAGGGAGGTAAGTTATGAAGTTGGGGACATGATGTACCTTAAGCCACAACCATATAGGATGCAGGCCCTTGCAAAAATGTTCAATCAAAAACTAAGTCTGAGGTTCTATGGACCCTATGAGCTATTGGAAAGAGTGTGGCAGGTCGCCCATCGATTGAAACTACTAGAATTCACCCTGTTTTTCATGTTCCATCACTTAAAAAATATGTCAGCACCAATTCCCAACCACAACCACAACCACAACCAAAAGCACTTTCTGAAGGATGGGAGTTTCAAGTCCAACCAGAAGAAACCCTTTCTATTCGAACCAATGCAGCTGGACAGTTTCAAGTGTTGATCAAATGGCAAGACCTGCCAGAAATCAAAAAATTCATGGGAGTTGGGCTCTGAAATCCAGAATGTTTTTTCCCTTTTCCCACCTTGAGGACACCTTGGCTCTTCAAGAGGAGGATATTATTACAGACCTTGAGAAAATTAATGCAGAAAAAGAAATAAAATTTAATAGTGGAACAGAAAATAGGTCCACCATTAGGGAAAGGAAGATTCCTCTAATATTTCACTATTCTAGAAAAAGTGGAGACAAAGAGCTGTTGGGGGGAAATGAACATGTTGTCATTACAGTTGTGCCCACAAACAAGTAATTATGGAATTATGGAAGCCTAATATTTTAATTGGAATGAAGAGCTACATAAGCAGAGGGGGTAAAGTGAAAGGGAAGACCAGAACTTCAGAAAGTAAGACTAGAGGGTGAAAGGCAACTTATGCCTAGGAGAGCGATAGGAGTCTATAATTTCCTATCTTTGTATTTCCAATTTTGTTTCATGGTATTTCATTTCTGTTTCCTTTCAATTCAGAAATATAATAAATAGGGAGAGTGAAATCCCACTGGTTCCACTTATTATCTCTACTTCCTTATCACAAATAAATTATTCTTTCTATCCAAACTGGTTCCAGTTCTTACACAGACAAAGGTGGAAATAGATAAAACTGGGAACAGGTAAACTGAAGGACCAAAAATAGAAGTCCAGAAGCAGTTTATACTCAACATTCAACTCTGAATCTCCAAACTAGAAACCAAATATATAAATCCAGCAAGCTAACAAGCCATCTTAACTAAAATTTCCTATCTTTTTATTTTGAGGGGAACTCCTTTTCTACCATGTGGGCTTTGAATTTACTGCAGAAGCCATTGGTAACTTGTTTAATTTCTGATGCTCCTCAAAGTGACTTATACAAGGGGGCAAAACATTGGGGTCACATTCAATTTGTCTCTAAGGACTTCACTGCACAACATAGCCAAGAAAAGAATATTGGGAAATTGCAATTTGCAGCATCCACAGCAGCTAGGGACACGATGGTTGAGCAAAATTTTGTTAGTGAGAAGGTATTCGCTTTTTGGTTGAATGGGGATCCAAATGCCATAAAGGGTGGATGATGAAGGTGCTACAGTCTTTAAGACATGGGACGCTGGGATAATTCCTTCATTGTAAACTTCTATTCCTTCTTATTCAGGATGTGGGATCCTGGAGGATCTTATTTTGTCTTCCCTTATTATTATTATGATTATTATTATTAGTTTTTATTTTTGTACATCACCTTGAGGACAAGGTGATTCTTTATGGGGGGAGTATTGTTACATACCTACATGGTTTAAGGGAGTAAATTAAAAAGAGTAAGGATACTTTGGAGTTTAGGGCCTTGTAACCAATTCTGCCATCTTGGCATAGTGCAAAAGGCAATTTGTTAGAGGAGAGAGAATAGAGAGTGTCTTTACTCTTTATAAGAGAAGAGGAGAAAGAGGGGGGGGGGGGGGGGGCATTCAGGAAAGTTGAGAATTAGGACAGACCTTAGGAGAGAGGCAGGGCTCTCGAATTCCTCTGCCAATGTCTTTTCTTTATTTTCTATTCTGTTTTTGTCATTGTTACATTCCTTCCATTTCAGTCTAACTATATTCTACTCGAAGGAGAACAGTCACACTGGTTCTCTCCATTTATCTATCTAATTGTTTTGATTAATAATATAAACACAATGTATGCAGTCTATACCTCAACAATTCGTCCTTTTGGAAGACCACCTCCTAAAGCACAGTCCAATGTCAAACAGCCACTTGGAAAAGTTTCACTGCAAACAACATTGTAGATGGATTGAAAACTCTATCAAATATGAATTTAATCAAAATCACCAAAATAAAAGATCTAATACATTGGGTGGGAAAATAAGCAAAAAAGTTCCATGTACATCACCTTTACACATCCTCCGTATATCCACCGTATAAATACTTTTAATGCGGAAACATTGTACACTACGCACTTCTGCATTTTTTGTGTGAGCATTTCTATATGTTTTGGTGTGTGCAATTATGAATGTTTAGTGTGTGCATTCTGTGTGTTTTGGTGTGCGCATTCTGTATGTTTTGGTATGTGCAATTATGAATGTTTGATGTGTGCATTCGGTATGTTTTGGTGTGTGGAATTATGAAAGTTTGGTGTGTACATTCGGTATGTTTTGATGTGCGCATTCTGAATGTTTTGGTGTGTTCATTTCTTTATGTTTGGTGTGTGCAAAACTATAGTTTTTTTTTAATCAAAGAGATAACTAATTGTTAACTTTCCAAATTTTTTTTTCTTTTAATTTTGAAATATTTAATATCACAAAGAGATAATGTATTGAAAAATATATAATAAAATCAAATTAAATAGAAAAAATATAGTGGATTATGTTAAAAAAACTTGTAAATTAGAATGAAAAACGATAATTTAAATTTTTTTACTTGAACAAGAATTGCACACACCAAACATATCATATTGCACACATCAAACATAATGAAATGCATAAATTAAACATACCCAATGACGCATACAAAATATACAAAAATGCACACATCAAACATACACAAATGCACACACCAAACTCACACAATTGCACACATCAAAAATACAAAAATGCACACACCAAATATGCGAAAACGATTTTCGCATGAACAGTACATGCGCATCGGATTTTGTTCCACGTCAGTCTTTTATACGATGGATATACGGAGGATGGGTATCATTAATGTACATGTAGTCAAACGCGAAAATAAGTAAGACAAACGACAGCCAATATAAAGATACATACACCAAAGCTCCACCAGCACTTCCCAATCTTGTAACACTTCCCTTTCCAAAGGAATTGTTTATATCATTCATTGCAGCATCTAGTGCTCTTTGCTATAACAGAAAATTCATTGTCAATTTCAATATTTTTAAAATTAGTTGAGGACAAAACATCATAGGGATTATATCCCATCAACAGTGTAGTAATCATTAAGTGAAAATACAAGAATAAACTACATGTTATGGGCCATGCTCACATAATATTTCAAAAGAATATTGACACAAAACCATTTTAAGACATGATAAATGAACTAGAGCCCGATAGACAAACAAACCAAACATTATATTCTGAACACTAATACATAGGGGAAGAATAAGAAGAAATTTCAAATATTATGACTATATAAGATGTAAATAGCATAGATGATAACAAATATATAGATCCAATAAAACATCACACTAACATTGAGATCATATAGAATATATCTCATACATCAATATTTTAGGGTGATATTTCCCTTCTCTTGACCACAAATTCTTGATATGCACTTATGCAAAATTAAATTTGCTCCAAATAACCACCTTTTATTTCCCCTTATATGGCTTTCTCTTCCATAACCTCTTTTCATTCATCAGAGACAACATTGAATGACGGACTAGGACAAATGAGCAGACATACAGCGGCAGCAGCATAAAATTAAAAATTTACAAACAAAAAAAAAAAGAAAAGAAAAGAAGATTCCCGGGTAAAAATTAGGGAAAAAGGAACAGAAATCTTCCACATGACGATCATCAATATTTTCACATTGTCATATAAAATGTGTCCTGGTATATCAACAGTGTACTTTATTACTTGACCCTTTACATCAAATCCACTCCAATAAATCAGCACATGAACATGTCACAGCCACTTGAAATACAAAAATCTTCTTATAAATGTCTTGGGGATCTAAAATTATTCATTGTAACATGTATACAATAAATTCCAATTGACAAATAATACTGTAAGAAATCCCATCCCCAAGGCTTAACAGCTGCTTGTTCAAGGTAAAAGTTTAATGGGGAAGAACTAATCAGTTTGAGCCTTTCTTTCTTTGAATTATACTCTATCAACTGATGAAAACTCCAGACAGAATGAATGATGAGCGATGAATTCAAAGACAGAGTCATAAAAAAGAAACATTTTCCAAACACAGACGAAAGATGAGAACGATCATTCACCAAAACAGAGTTGCAACAAGTGTTCAAATGCAACTATTCACTTCAACCCAAATCAAAGAAACAAACAAACAAACAAAAAGGACACAACTTTAACAAAATAGTGACCCATCTTGTGGATGAAATTGAACGAAAGAAAGAAAAGCAAAGATGGGTCATGCTCAAAACACTATAGTACCCATCCCCAGCAGAGAGAGAAACAAAGAAACGGGATATATACCCTGTCGATGAAGCGGGGATCAAAATCACCAGAAAGAGAGCCATTCACTCTCTCTTCGAGCTCACACTGAACTCTTACGTGCTTGGAAGCCGGGAGGGGACGAAAAGACTTGAGAGGAAGCGGAAGAGGAAGGCGGATGAGAGGAGCAGATGATACTCTGAGAAACACGGTCTGAGGTTTCAGCGGGAACACCAAACCCATTTGGAAGGACGAACGAACTCGGACAAAATTTCTTAGCAACTATTTCGGACGAGAATTTGAAAGCAAAAAATAAAAAAGTAAATTGATGAGCGAAAAGGATTACGCTCAGACCAAAATCTGTAATTGGGTCGGGTCGCCCATCAAATAACGGGTTAATGACGAAGGGAAACATAAGGTCACTTATTGGTTTCTGTATTTATTTCTTGTTTTATATTGTTTTGGTGCTGCTAAACATTCAAAACAATAATGCTACGTGTACAAGGTGAAATACTGACGACGTATTAATCATTGTACAGTATGAAAAAGTGAAAAACGTGTATTTTTTTACCCATTCTCATGATGCGTGCGTGAACCATACGCACATAAGTGAACACATTCCAACAGATAAAATGAACACATATTTCAATAGCAAACGAACACATTTGATTATAAGAAATAAACATATTTATTTGTTATAACATATATTTAAGTAGGAAAAATGAACACATTAACTTAAAAAAGCATCTCAAGCTCGTTAATTTTATCTCCTTGCATTATATTATGTGCTTAATTAGTTAAGGTATATGCATGTGTTCATTTTGCATTATATTATATGTTCAGTTACAATATAAATATGTATTCATTTTTTATTGTATTATGTGTTCAATTGCAGTATATTTATGTATGTGTTCACTTTGCATTGTATTATGTGTTCAGTTACAATATAAGTATGTGTTCACATTACATTGTGTTATGTGTTCAATTGCAGCATAAATGTATAAGTGTGTGTTCGTTGTTTCATATATTATGTGTTCATTGTGACTTAGCTTTAATATATATGTATTCATTTGCTAATAAATAATTTTATGTTCGAAGTATTACCTGATGTGTTCATTTTAAGTTGTCATACATGTTCATTTAATCTTATAGAATGTATTCGTTGAGCAGAATTAGTTCTAATCTGAAAAGAAAAATAATGTTCTTGTTTGTAACTAAAACAACCTAATATAAACAAAGATTGAGTTGTATGATTAAAAGAAATCAAGAATCTCATTAGATATCACAATAATCATTGTTAAAAATGAATTTAGTTGATGAACATAATATGAAATCTAATCCTACTTCTTCATCATCACTTTTATCATAGCTATAGAAGCAAGTTGCAGAAAAGAACAAGAAGAAAATGAATTTTGTAAAGTAAAAATGAGCAAAAATAAGAAAAGCAAAATAAAAAAAGAGTAGGTGTGTCGATGATAGAAGAAGAAAAAAAATTAAGATTTGATGATGGTTGCAGACTTGCAGTATGTTGATTGAAAGAAAAAATAACAAAAAAAAAAGAGAGAAAGAACAAAAAGAAGAACAAAAGTGAAGAGAGAGTTAAATGGGTATGTAAGTAACGTGTTTATACGATGTTATATACGTTATAGTACTTTATGTTGTACAAATATCTTTTCTCTATTATGCGCCTATTTGCTTATCTCTCTCTAATTTCGTTCATTCTCTTTGTTTTTTGTTCCATTTAACTATGAATCACTTCTTCACCTTTTATGTTCCATTCTCTGCAACTCACTAGTCTAATTATGACAGAAGAGGAAATAAGTGAAACAATGAAAATAGTTTGATTTTACTATTGTGTTCATCCATTACATTTATTTTTAACATTGATTATTCATTATTGTGATATCTAGTGAGAATTGTGATTCTTTTATTTTTTTCATACAACACAACCTATGTTTCAAATACGAACACAAACGTTCTTATCTTTTCATGAATAGAACTCATTATTGTTGAGATGTGAAAGAATAATACATGCATTACTATAACTATAACTGTAATATAACACATAATACAATTCAAAGTGAATATATACATATATTATAACTAAACACATAATGCAATTTAAAGTGAACACATATATACAATATAACTAAACACATAATACAATGTTAAGTGAATACATACTTATATTGTACCTAAAAATATAATATAATATAATATAATATAAAGTAAACACATACATACTGTAACTGAACACATAATACAATGCAAAATGAACACATACGTAAATTATAACTGAACATATAATACAATGAAAAGTAAACACATATATAATATAACTAAATATATAATACAATGAAAAGTGAACACATACTTATATTGTATCGAAACACATAACTGAATACAAAGTGAACACATACATATACTGTAATTGAACACATAATACAATGCAAAGTGAATATATACATATACTGTAACTGAACACATAATATAATGCAAAGTGAACACATAAGTATAATGTTACTTAATACATAATACAATTTAAAGTAAACACATACTTATACTGTCACTGAATACATAATATAATGCAAAGTGAACACATACATATTCTAAGTAAATACATAATACAATACAAAGTGAACACATACATATACTATAACTAACCGTATAGTACAATGAAAAGTAAATGCGTATACAATGTAATTATATATATATATAATACAATGTAAAGTAAACACATAATTATATTGTAACTAAACACATAATAGAATGCAAAGTGAACACATAACACAATACAAAATGATAAATCCATGAACTTGATATGTTTTCTAAATAAAACCCTTATATATTCTATATTATTTATTTTTAATTCAATTTTTTTATTAAATAAATATTTTTTATTAAATAATTATTATATTAAGTTATTATTATATGTTCACTCGTGTATTCATTATAACAAATAAATGTGTTCACTTCCGAATAACCAAATGTGTTTATTTGTTATTTAAATATATATCATTTTATGTATTAGAATGTATTCGTTTAAACACATATTGTTCACGTGCATGTCTATAAGAACGGGTACATAAAATGCACACTTTTCACTTTTGTTACCAATTTCCCATATTGTACGATGATTACTACATTTAGGGGTGTCAAATGGGCGGGCCCGCCCGTTTAGGCCCGGTCCGTTTCGTCTCGCAAATTAAACGGACCGGTCCGACCCACCCGCATAATTTATGGGAATATTTTTTTAAGACCGACCCATTTATGAGAATTCTGCGGGCCCATTTAAGAAATTCTTTTTTTTTTTGCAATTGTGAAGTTTTTTTTATCAATTTTTTTAAAATGTTTTATTTTTTTTATAATTCAAAATCATATTAATTTTACGAACAAATCTAATTAACTTATATCTAATATCATTTCATGTTATTTAATAATTGACTAAGAATAGTAAACTAAAAATTAATATACTAGCATTTTAATAACAAACACCATGAACTCATAATCATTTAACAAGTTTTAAAGTATCATAAATTTATTGTAATTATCCAAGTCCAAACACCATAAAAACAATTCATAAGTATTCTAACACCATAAATATTAATATAATTTTTTATTTTTTTAAATAAACGGATAAACAGGTTGGCCCGCGAACCCGGTGGGTTGGCCCATTTAACTTGCATGATAAACGGACCGGGCCATAAACGGATCGATGTTAAACGGTTCAGGAATTTTCGGCCAAACCCTCATATTTTATGCGGATAAACGGGTTGGCCCGACAGATTTGACCCGTCTTGACGGCCCTAACTACATTGTAAGTTTTTTGCGTGTACACGTAGCAATAGCGTCATTATATAGATAAACATAACATCTGTTGGTAGCATCAGATTGATCTCTCTCTCTCTCATTATTGAAAGGTTTCATCATATTTCAGTTCCATTTCGTCATGGTGTTGGTAGCAAAGGCTTGATCTCGCTATAGATAAAACATAGCATCTTCGTGCCATCAAAGTAAAGATTTTGCTAGGTAACAAGTTCTACCAGGTATTTATTTCTAAACCAAATGATTGAATGGATATTTTTAAGGGTAATGCTATATGGACTCTTCAAATGAGTGTCCCATGTGGACATCCAACAAAATTTTGGCATCAAGGGTCATTATTTTAGCATCACGATATTATTATTTGGCATCAAAATATGGATGTTCACATGAAATACTCATTTGGAGAGTCAATGTATCATTTTCCTATTTTTAAACACGACATATCAAAGTAGGATTACGTTTTAATTCCTCTGCATGGTTTTGATCCTTTTGTAATCCTTCAGGAAAATTGAAGCATCTGATATTCTAGTGATTCATCTATAAATTTCATTTCATGTTATATCAGGTCAAACAACTGCAATTTGAAGTTCCAAAGATAATACATTGGGCAACAGTTAGTGCATACTGATGCATATTACACGCTTTACTTTTCCTCAGGAAGCTTCTCAAGCAACTCTGGAATCACCTCAAACAGGTCCCCTACAAGTCCATAGTCAGCAACCTGAAATTCAGCATATCACAAAAATAAGGCAAGACTGTTTTCTTCTTAAGATTGTGTTACATATCCAACAGAAGTAGGAAGAGAGATAAGTAGTTCAAAAGTTTTGATTGAGTAGTTTTTAGGGTATTAGATAGTGATTATCTTTCTGATTTGATTTAGATTTTATTTTATTTCTTTTTTAAATAGCATATTAAGATAAGTAGTTAAGGGAATCTGAAGTTGCTAGGGAGATATTTTAGGGAATTCTAATAAGTGCATTTAAATAAGTATGCAGTTTAGGTTTGGGAATTCACAAATCATGAAATTAGGAACCTATACTCAAAATTGGATTTGAAGTCCAGCTATCATCAAATCCATATGAAAGATGAGGATGTTCATAAAACTACATTCAGGACACATGAAGGGCATTATGAGTTCCTAGTTATGCCTTCGGTCTCACCAATGCTCCTTCAACTTTTCAATCCCTTATGAATCAGGTATTACGGCCATATTTAAGAAAATTCATTTTGGTCTTTTTTTATGATATATTGGTTTATAGCACCAATGTGGAGGAGCATCAGGTGCATTTAACTGTGGTGTTTGAAGTGTTGAGAAAGCACAGGTTGTTCCTAAATAAAAAATCTGTTTTGCTCAAGAGAAGATAGAGTACCTTGGTCATGTGATATCTGCTGAAGGGGTTGAAGCTTGACCCAAAATAGGTGCAAGACATGGTGGATTGGCCACCTCCCAAAGACTTGAAGGGGCTGAGAGGATTCCTTGGCCCTACTGGGTACTACAGAAGATTTGTGAAGAACTATGGGAAGATCGTTTGGCCACTCAGACAACTGCTCAAAAAGGCAATTTAAGTGGGGGAGGAGGCTCAAGTGGCTTTCGAATCTCTGAAGAGGGCTCTATGACCTTTGTTCCAGTGCTGGTTGTACCCGCATTCTCTTAACTCTTTGCATTAGAGACAGATGCATCTAGGAACGGAATTGGGGCTGTGTTGTTGCAAGAAGGAACGCCAATAGCTTATATGAGCCAGAAGTTATCTGACAGAGCTCAAGGGAAATCGGTATATGAGAGTGAACTCATGGCTATTGTATTAGCCATCCAGGGGTGGAGACACTACCTGTTGGGACAGCATTTCACGGTTTACACTGACCAAAAAAGTCTCAAATTTTTACTGGATCAGAGGATTGGAGGGGAAAGGCAGCAGAAATGGATGACTAAGCTCCTGGGGTATCATTTCAAGATCAAGTATAAAGAAGGAAGCGAAAACAGAGTGGCTGATGCCACTCTCTCGAAAATTCCAGCTATGTTCTGTTTCTGTGGTAACAGCAGATGAATGGGTAAATTTAGAGGAAGAAGTTCAAGCTGATGAGAAGCTCAGGAGCATAATTCAGAGGTTGCTTCAAGGAAAAGAAGTGCTGGCTGGGTATGAGTTGAAGAAGGGCAGACTTCTCAATAAATGGAGGCTGGTGATTCCAAGATATTCCAAGTGGATCCCAAAGATTCTACAAGAATTTCATGACACAAAATTGGGTGGACATTTATGATACCCCGTATCACAGTGTCCCTTAGGAACGACTCTATTTAGGACGCGTCAGAAACACGTCAGCAGGTTGCTGTCAGAGGGGACTCGCTAGCGAGCAGTCAGCTTCCGCTAGCGAGCAGTCGGTCGCCAGCGACCACCAGAGAGTCGCCAGCGACGGGACCAAGTCCCACATCGTGCAGAGCGAGCGTCACAGCGTTGCTGTCAGCAGGTGCTAGCTAGCGAGCAACCAGTGCCCGCTAGCGATGAGCTCGTCGCTAGCGAGCATAGTCTAGTCGCTAGCGACCGTCCGAAGTCCCACATCGGACACATCATGATGTCAGCCTGCCTCCCCTCACCTATATATATGAGTAGTAGTTGAGTCCTTTTCTTCACACCTCATTCCTACGCCTTTTAAGAGCAGTGCTTTTGGGCGTTCCTTTTTCAGTAAAGGAACTCTGTCGGAGTGAGGTTTCGACGTCTTGGGGATATTCTGCTAGAGCAAATTCCCGACGGTGAGTGAAAAGTCAGTTTTGCCCCTTTTCTGCGTGAAGGTCGCCAGCGAGCAGGAGTAGCTCACCAGCGACCGGCCTCGCTAGCGAGAGGCAGTACCTCGCTAGCGACGGCGTGACGCAGCAGCAGTTCAAGTTTTTGTTTCATTTTTCTTCAGGGGTCCTAATGGGTCCTTTTTGCACTTCAGGTGCGAACGCAGTGCCGCTGGCTGGAGCCGGAGCCGACGGTGCTTCTCAGAGTCAGGATTATCCAGGTGAGTGGAGGTCTTGCATGTAGTTTAGCATTCATAGCATATATTTATGTTTGATAATTAGATAATTAGGAAAGATATTAATACAGTTATTATGCATGTGTTTGTATGTAGAGTAGAAGTAGAATTAGTAACATGTTAGATGGTTAGAGTAGAATAGGAAAGACTTATATATTCGTGCTATGTATGTGAATTGCTGATTGGTTGGCTGTTTACTGTTGTATGATATAACTTGCGATATAAGACAGATAAATAGACTAATAGCAGAACTTATGACATGTATGATTGTTTGAGCAAGCTATGTGCTGACTGTCTAGAATAGTTACGCCGCCCCTGATTAGTATACGTCAGACGCTATGGCCGGTGGTCAGTCCCGGTATCTTACTATGGTTTACTAATTAGCGATGAGTCGCCCGAGCCTGCCAAGTCCGTTCCGATCCCGGTTATCGGATAGCTTGGTTACAGATACAGACATACCCCACGAGGGTCAGATATGAGTAAACTCATGCCGCGCGCTGAGTCAGATTGATTATGCCCATGCTGAGCGCTGGGGTGACAGATTACAGATAGAGTATACAGTACAGAGGCTTGGTATGCAGGCTTTAGTGTGACGGCTAGACAAGATATTGTTTGTGTGATTGATAACATGCTAGTTCGTGATGTATGTGTTGTGAATGTTGCATTGCATGCATATTCCGCATCACTGAGTCGATGACTCACCCCTCATCAACCATTTTCAGAGTACGATCCCGCGGCCGACGAGGAGCCGTTGATCCGCTAGAGGTCGTGTCAGCTGATATCCTGTGTGAGCTCCGCTTCGTTCGTGGAGCCCCTTAGTTATTATTTTGCATTTATTTCAGTTATTAGTTTTCATAAGACATTCCAGTTTCAGTTGTAATAGTTGCTCCAGACTTAAGAGGCAGGTTACCTTTCAGTTACGTTTCAGATATTTTCAGCAGTTATACAGTTACACAGTTATACAGTTATATCAGTTTTATACAGTTATATACAGATATCAGTTTACAGTTAATTTCAGTTAATAAGAGTTTATGCATACGTTAGCGTGTTCGTTGGGACAGTACCCTTCGCACGGACACCCATAAGTACCGGGGTGTTACAGTTGGTATCAGAGCCATAGGTTTCCCCCTAGAGTCTGGAGCTAGGAACCTTAAGTGTCATGGCAACCATGGTAATGGAAGTGCACCCATGGCCATGGAATGTAGTGCCACGAAAGGTTCATAGAAAGTAAAGTCAGTTGAGTTCAGTAGTAGTCAGTGTCTCCTTTGAATTCTCTTTCTGATATATCTTATGGTTTGACCTCGCCAGGATCATGCCTCCTTTTCGACGCCGCACTTCCTCCGGTTCCGGACGTAAGAGCTTGCGCGACACAGTCGCCGCGCTAGCAAAGATAGTGGCCGCGCAGGCACATCAGGCAGCTACAGCACAGCAGACCTCGAGGGTGACGGAGGATCAGCTAATCGACCGTTTCAGCCGGTCAAACCCTCCGCAGTTCTCGGGCGTACCAGGAGATATAGACCCGGCAGCTTTTTTTGGCTGGATTCAGAAGAAGGCCGAGATTCTTCGCACATCATCGGAGCTTACTGCAGAGCTGGCTGGACAGCAGCTCGGAGGGGTAGCAGATACGTGGTATCGAGCTTTGCGGGACCGCAGAGGGCCAGATGCTCCGCAATTGACTTGGGAGGAGTTCTCCCGAGCATTCAGAGACAGATTCATTCCCGCCAGCCTGAGGGACCGAGCACTGCAGACCTTCCAGGAGCTGAGGATGACCAGGGAGATGACGGTTACAGACTATGAGGCCGAGTTCACTCGACTCGCCGGGGTCACTCAATTTCCCATGACCCCTAACGAGAGGGTGAAGCGGTTTCTTCAGGGACTCCCCACCCAGTACAGATTCGCTTTAACATGCTATGAGACGTCAGAGGACTATGATAGGGCGTTCAATGCTGCCATTTCCTGCGAGAAGAAGACGTTGGATGCTCAGGCTAGATGGGAGAAGAAGGCGAGGCACACTGGTTCTTATTCGGGTACAGCAGCTCCCACCCGCAGTCAGCAGCGACACCAGTCTTCGGGGTTCCAGCCGAGCGGGGCCACCTCTTCAGCACCCTGTCCGGCTCGCCCCACAGCTTCGCAGGGCCTGAGTCAGAGCAGAGTCAGCCAGCCCGCTTCTTCATCCTAGCAGGGAGGATATGTTTCCTCTCACCCGCAGTGCCAGACCTACGGTAAGCTTCACTCTGGAGTTTGCCGCATGGGGACCAGAGGATGTTTCAGTTGCGGCCAGGAGGGCCACAGGTACAAGGATTGCCCGGCCAGACAGCCGACTCCCAGTGTGGGTTCTGTTCAGACCACTTTTCCAGCAGGGCAACCATCTCAGGGCCATGCTCGTTCTTTCACATCCGCCGGCAGAGGCGGGGGTGGTGGTAGGACAGACAGTAGAATGTCGGGGGGCAGAGGTTCAGGCTCTGGGGGACAGCCACGTCTTTTTGCTATGACCAGACAGGATGCCTACGCATCCAATGCCGTTCTTACAGGTATCATATTAGTTAGAGGTTTTGAGGCTTTAGCGTTGTTCGATCCCGGGGCAACGCATTCCTTCATATCAATATTCTTTGCTTTGAGGTTCAGTGAGAGTCCTTCCGCCCTCGAGTTACCTTTCCGGATTAGCACACCGGGAGGGGGATCGTTAGATGTAGACAGAGTTCTCAGGTCTTGTCCAGTTCAGGTCGGAGAGTTTCATGCAGAGGCGGATTTGATGGTTCTCGAGATGGCAGAGTTCGACGTGATTCTGGGTATGGATTGGTTAGTAGCGCAGTACGCGGAGGTGGACTGTCGTGGGAAGACGGTGACTTTTCGGGTCCCAGAGCGAGAGCCAGTGGAGTTCCAGAGCAGTAGTTGTGCACCTGTGGATCATCTTATATCCTCTATGAGTGCCCTGCGGCTGTTGAGCAAGGAAGCGATGGTTATCTAGCAGCAGTGAGCGATACTTCAGTGGGTCAGAGCAGTGGCAGTGACATAGCAGTGGTGCAGGAGTTTATGGATGTTTTTTCAGAGGATCTACCCGGGAAACCTCCGGTCAGAGAGGTGGAGTTCGGTATAGACCTGGAGCCAGGAGTGAGGCCCATCTCTATACCCCCGTATCGCATGGCACCGGCAGAGCTTAGGGAGCTTCAGAGTCAGTTGCAGGAGTTGTTGGACAAGGGGTTCATTAGACCGAGTTCATCACCGTGGGGAGCGCCAGTGCTCTTCGTGAAGAAGAAGGACGGATCTATGAGGATGTGCATCGACTACAGGCAGCTGAACAAGGTCACAGTGAAGAATAAGTACCCGTTGCCGAGGATTGATGATCTGTTCGATCAGCTGCAGGGAGCAGTGTGTTTCTCGAAGATAGATTTGAGGTAGGGATATCACCAGCTGAAGATCAGGGATGAGGATGTACCCAAGACGGCATTTCGGACCCGCTATGGACACTTTGAGTTCCTAGTGATGTCTTTCGGGTTGACGAATGCCCCAGCTGCTTTCATGGACTTGATGAACAGAGTGTTCAAGCCATTCTTGGATCGCTTTGTTATCGTGTTCATTGATGACATCTTGGTGTACAGTAAGAGTAGAGAGGAGCATGAGGAGCATCTGAGGACGGTGTTCCAGACACTGAGAGAGCATCAGTTGTATGCTAAGCTCTCGAAGTGTGAGTTCTGGTTAGATAGGGTGGCTTTCTTGGGACACGTGGTGACGAGTGAGGGCATCACGGTGGACCCGAAGAAGGTTGAGGCGGTACGTCAGTGGGCACGGCCGACGTCAGCAGCAGAGATCCGGAGTTTCTTGGGGCTAGCAGGTTAATACCGCAGGTTCGTGAAGGGTTTCTCGACGATAGCAGCACCGTTGACTGCCCTAATGCACAAGGGTGCGAAGTTTCTATGGACGAAGAGGTGTGAGCAGAGCTTTCAGAGATTGAAGGATAGTTTGACTACAGCACCGATCTTGGTTCAGCCGGCGGGTAGTGGTGGTTTCTCAGTGTTCTGCGATGCATCTAGGATTGGTCTGGGATGCGTGCTTATGCAGAGGGGGCAGGTGATTGCTTATGCATCCAGGCAGCTACGGAAGCATGAGCAGAACTACCCCACACATGATCTGGAGTTAGCAGCAGTGATCTTCGCCCTGAAGTCTTGGAGGCACTACCTGTATGGAGACACTTGTGAGATCTTCACGGATCACAAGAGTCTGAAGTACATCTTTGAGCAGAAGGACCTGAATCTGAGACAGAGACGGTGGTTGGAGCTCCTCAGTGATTATGATTGTTCTATCAAGTATCACCCGGGGAAGGCGAACGTGGTGGCGGACGCCTTGAGTAGGAACCCTGTGGTTGAGGAGCGGAGATCGCAGGGGAGTTTAGCCCACGTTGCACCAGAGAGGAGACCCATAGCAGGAGAGATCCAGAGGTTAGAGTTTGAGGGTGTATGGTTTGAGGTGGACGGATCGGGGGCGCTCTTAGCCCACATCAGTATTAGGTCGACGTTTGCAGAGCTGGTGAAGCAGCGTCAGTCAGAGGATTCGAGGTTGATAGAGCTCAGAGAGAGGGTGCAGAGAGGGGAGTGTTCAGACTTCTCAGTGGATGCAGATGGGGTGCTCAGAATCGGAGACAGGTTATGCGTGCTAGAGGTCGGGGACCTACGGGAGACTATTCTGAGAGAGGCTCATTGTACACCTTATTCGGTTCACCCAGGATCGACTAAGATGTACAAAGACCTCAAGCCTTTGTACTGGTGGCACAGTATGAAGAAGGATGTAGGTGCGTTTGTGACCAGGTGTCTGGTGTGTCAACAAGTTAAGGCTGAGCATCAGCGCCCAGCAGGGATGTAACAGGAGATTCCACTGTCAGAGTGGAAGTGGGAGAGGATAGCCATGGACTTTGTCACGGGGTTGCCACGGGTTGTGAGGGGCTTCGACGCTATCTGGGTTATAGTGGACAGGCTCACGAAGTCAGCTCACTTCATTCCGGTGAAGACTACGTTTACGGCTACACAGTACGCTCGGCTCTACATCGACAGGGTTGTCAGGTTACATGGGGTTCCGGTTTCCATCATCTCAGACCGAGGGTCACAGTTCACATCCAGGTTTTGGTGTGCCCTACATCAGGCTTTAGGCACGAGGTTGGATCTCAGTACAGCTTTCCACCCGCAGACTGACGATCAGTCGGAGCGCACGATTCAGACTCTGGAGGATATGATGAGGGCTTGCAGTTTGGACCTTGGTGGGTCTTGGGATGAACAGCTACCGTTGGTTGAGTTTGCATACAACAACAGTTACCAGGCTAGCATCCAGATGGCACCGTTTGAGGCTTTATACGGTAGGCATTGTCGTTCGCCTATTGGCTGGTTTGAGACAGGTGAGGTTCAGACAGTGGGTCCAGACATAGTTCAGGAGGCTCTAGAGAAGGTAAAGGTGATCAAGGAACGTTTGGCAGCAGCTCATTCTCGTCAGAAGGCATATGCAAACAAGAGGAGACGCGATTTGGAGTTCGCGGTCGGGGATCAGGTGTTCCTGCGGGTTTCCCCGATGAAAGGGGTGGTACGGTTCGGTAAGCGAGGAAAGCTGAATCCACGCTATATCGGACCTTATGAGATTACAGAGAGAGTTGGCAGGGTTGCTTATCGGTTAGCCCTTCCAGCGGAGTTAGCAGCGGTTCACCCAGTCTTCCATGTATCCATGCTGAGGAAGTATGTTCCAGATGAGTCTCACGTCCTGAGTTCACAGCCGGTACAGATAGAACAGAATTTGGGCTATGAGGAGGAGCCAGTAGCCATCGTTGACCATCAGATCAGGAAGCTTCGTTCGAAGGAGGTACCTCTAGTCAAGGTCATCTGGAGGAATCACCCTGGAGACGAAGCCACGTGGGAGACGAAGCAGTCGATGAGAGAGAAGTACACCTACCTTTTCGATCCACGAGGTAACCTTAGTATATCTTTTCTAGCATGTCATTTCTTTCACGTTTAGTTTGGATTTGGGGACCAAATCCTTAGAAGGAGGGGAGATTGTGATACCCCGTATCACAGTGTCCCTTAGGAACGACTCTATTTAGGACGCGTCAGAAACACGCCAGCAGGTTGCTGTCAGAGGGGACTCGCTAGCGAGCAGTCAGCTTCCGCTAGCGAGCAGTCGGTCGCCAGCGACGGGACCAAGTCCCACATCGTGCAGAACGAGCGTCACAGCGTTGCTGTCAGCAGGTGCTAGCTAGCGAGCAACCAATGCCCGCTAGCGATGAGCTCGTCGCTAGCGAGCATAGTCTAGTCGCTAGCGACCGTCCGAAGTCCAACATCGGACACAGCATGATGTCAGCCAGCCTCCCCTCACCTATATATATGAGTAGTAGTTAAGTCCTTTTCTTCACACCTCATTCATACGCCTTTTAAAAGCAATGCTTTTGGGCGTTCTTTTTTCTGTAAAGGAACTCTGTCGGAGTGAGGTTTCGACATCTTGGGGATACTCTGTTTGAGCAAATTCCCGACGGTGAGTGAAAAGTCATTTTTGCCCCTTTTCTGCGTGAGGGTCGCCAGCGAGCAGGAGTAGCTCGCCAACGAGCAGGAGTAGCTCGCCAGCGACCGGCCTCTCGCTAGCGAGAGGCAGTACCTCGCTAGCGACGGCGTGACGCAGCAGTAGTTCAAGTTTTTGTTTCATTTTTCTTCAGGGGTCCTAATGGGTCCTTTTTGCACTTCAGGTGCGAACGCAGTGCCGCTGGCTGGAGCCGAAGCCGACGGTGCTTCTCAGAGTCAGGATTATCCAGGTGAGTGGAGGTCTTGCATGTAGTTTAGCATTCATAGCATATATTTATGTTTGATAATTAGATAATTAGGAAAGATATTAATACAGTTATTATGCATGTGTTTGTATGTAGAGTAGAAGTAGAATTAGTAACATGTTAGGTGGTTAGAGTAGAATAGGAAAGACTTATATATTCGTGCTATGTATGTGAATTGCTGATTGGTTGGCTGTTTACTGCTGTATGATATAACATGCGATATAAGACAGATAAATAGACTAATAGCAGAACTTATGACATATATGATTGTTTGAGCAAGCTATGTGCTGACTGTCTAGAATAGTTACGCCGCCCCTGATTAGTATACGTCAGACGCTATGGCCGGTGGTCAGTCCCGGTATCTTAGTATGGTTTACTAATTAGCGGTGAGTCGCCCGAGCCCGCCAAGTCCGTTCCGATCCCGGTTATCGGATGGCTTGGTTACAGATACAGACATACCCCACGAGGGTCAGATATGAGTAAACTCATGCCGCGCGCTGAGTCAGATTGATTATGCCCATGCTGAGCGCTGGGGTGACAGATTACAGATAGAGTATACAGTACAGAGGCTTGGTATGCAGGCTTTAGTGTGATAGCTAGACAGGATATTGTTTGTGTGATTGATAACATGCTAGTTCGTGATGTATGTGTTGTGAATGTTGCATTGCATGCATATTCCCCATCACTGAGTCGATTACTCACCCCTCATCAACCGTTTTCAGAGTACGATCCCGCCGCCGACGAGGAGCCGTTGATCCGCTAGAGGTCGTGTCAGCTGATATCCTGGGTGAGCTCCGCTTCGTTCGTGGAGCCCTTTAGTTATTATTTTGCATTTATTTCAGTTATTAGTTTTCATAAGACATTCCAGTTTCAGTTGTAATAGTTATTCCAGACTTTAGAGGCAGGTTACCTTTCAGTTACGTTTCAGATATTTTCAGCAGTTATACAGTTACACAGTTATACAGTTATATCAGTTTTATACAGTTATATACAGATATCAGTTTACAGTTAATTTCAGTTAATCTATTTTATTTAAGAGTTTATGCATACGTTAGCGTGTTCGTTGGGACAATACCCTTCGCACGGACACCCCTAAGTACCGGGGTGTTACAATATTCCGGGTACTTCAGAACCTACAAGAGGATAGCAGGAATACTGTTTTGGGAAGGCATGAAGGCCATCATGGAATATGTCAAACAATGTGAGGTATGTCAAAGGAATAAGCACTCAACTCTTTCTCCAGCTGGATTATTACAACCTTTACCTATCCTGAAAATGTGTGATCCGATGTCAACATGGATTTTATTGGAGGCCTGCCCAAGGCGGAGGGGAAGGATACCATAATGGTGGTTGTGGATAGAATGTCGAAATTTGCCCATGTTTTTGGCTTTGTCTCATCCTTTCTCAGCAAAGGAAGTAACTGAGTTTTTTATCCAAGGGATAGTCACACTTCATGGGTTTCCTACATCCATCGTCTGCGATAGAGATTGCCTCTTCATGAGCTCTTTTTGGACTGAAATTTTCCAGGCAACAGGTATTAAGCTTAAAAAGAGTTCAGCTTACCATCCTGAGATGGATGGGCAAAGCGAAGCGGTCAACAAATGCGTTGAAACGTACCTCAGATGCTTCAGTGGAACTAGGCCAAGAAAATGGCCCAAATGGCTGAACTGGGCAGAATATTGGTATAATATCAATTATCACAGGTCCATTAAAATGACCCCGTTCAAGGCCTTGTATGGGAGAAATCCTCCGGTTTTATGAGAGGAAGGGGTGAAGCAACAGTAGAAGCTGTTAGAACTCTCATGGAAGAAAGGAATCAGATGTTGGATGAATTGAAGTTCCAATTAGAGAAAGCCCAAAGGAGGATGAAGTTGTATGCAGATAGAAAAAGGAGGGAGGTAGAATTTGAAACAGGGGAGATGGTATTATTGAGAATTCATCCCTATAGAATGAAGTCCCTGGCTAAAAGAAATAATCAAAAGTTGAGTGCTCGGTATTATGGTCCTTTTGAAATTTTGGAAAGGATAGGGAAGGTGGAATATAAATTGAAGTTAACGGAAGATTCGAATGTACATCTTTTCTTTCATGTATTGTTGCTGAAAAAGAGTGTGATCCCTGAATTCCATCCCCAGCCTTACCAGCAGCACTATTGGATAACTATGAATTGCAAGTGGAGCCTGAGAAGATCTTAGCAGTAAGGAAAAATGAGGCACAACAACTGGAGGTTTTGGTTAAATGGAGGGATCTGCCAGACTTTGAAAACTCTTGGGAGCCTGTAGCAGAAATTCAAGAAGTGTTCCCTTCCTTCCACCTTGAGGACAAGGTGCATCGTCAATGGGGGGGAATTGTTACATACCCTGAGGTGGAACCGACTGATGTGGCAGAAGAAACTTCTATTAAAAAAGGGAAAAGAGTCCAGCCATTACCTTTCTTCTACAGCAGAAAGAATAGAGGAATAGACAAAACAGAAAAAGGGGTAGAGGGGAATATTTGTGTAACGAACTGACACTTTTGGAGTGGGACGTGTGTGTGACTTGCCCTGATTTTGAGAGAGAAAGAGTAGGATGATGATATTTGTATCAGCTGGGTAAAGAAGAGTTCCTTAGGCTCATTTTGGAAAAGAACTAGACAAACCATAGGAGAGTGGCTGGCTCGCGAATCACAGCCTTTGTAATCCCTTCCTCATTATTTCCTTTCTTACTAATACAATATTCAGAGAGTAATCACCTTGATTCTCTCTTGTTCTATTTGAGTGTGTGTGCTTGTTGTGTTGCTTTTGTTTGTGCAGATACCACTATAACAGAGAGATAAGAAGTTTTAGGTTTTCTTTGGGAGTTTGGAGGGGAGAGGAGAGGAAGGTCTTGGAGGGGAAGGTAGGAGGAGGGAAGGGAAGGACTTGGAGAAGATATCCTTTCCTTATTTGTGAGTTTAAAAAACCCTCAAATTGGAGGATCTTAAAATGAGGAGTTTGGAAGTTTTTGGAGGGTTTTAAAAAACCCTAAAACACCTCCAAATTTCCCACTAATTCTATCACAAATACAACCAAACCCCTCAAAGTATTTCTCTTCCCTCTCCTCCCCTCCAAAACCCAGCTCACAAACCTACCCTAAGAGTTTTGACATAGTAGTTTTATAGATTAGATAGTGATTATCTTTCTGAGATTTGATTTGATTTTTGCTTTGAATAGCAGAATAGGATAAGTCAAGTAGTTAGGGAATCTGAGATTTCACAGATTGTTTGTTGCATGTAAAGTAGAAGCTTCAATTGCTTAAATAGCCTCATTAGTCAAGACTAGAGAGCGAGCCATTCCCATTACCTGAAATATAGGGGCATCTGCATCATTGTTTACAGCAACAATGACCTTGGAATCTCTCATCCCTGCCAAGTGTTGAATAGCTCCAGATACACCGAAAGCCATATAGAGTTCGGGCGCAACAATCTTTCCAGTTTGCCCAACCTACATGAGAAATTCCCAATATAAAACACAGACATGACAACATGTATTGGCCTATGGATTAATGTATGAAGTTCAAGTGACCGTTGAGATTCAATGCAAACTGTGTCACATACTTGGCATTCCACCAAATGACAACATTGCATAAGCGTTCAGTTGCAAGTCAGGAAAGTAGGAAACCAACATGCCTAAGTCAAATTTACTGTGAACATTACAACAAACCCTCTCAAACTATTTCTTCTGCACCGGATGAAACTATGAACATATATATATATATATGTGTGTGTGTGTGTGTTTTTTTTTTTTTTGATAAAAGAAGAATATTATTAAAATTTGAATAAGAATGTTACAAGATGATTGGAGGGTTGGTGATCCTCCTAAATAAAAGTACAAAAACTCAATAAAGAATAGCTTTCCAATCCCTCAACATATCTGAAAGTGAAGGACCTCTAAAAAAATTATGAGCTTTACACCAAATAGAAGTTATCTAATTCTATTCCATAATACTTGATTATCTGAAAATTTATTCGTAAATTGCGCTCCATCCAAATGGTGGCTTGTATTGCACAATGCCATAGAGATTTCGCATGTTCTTTACTTCCAAAACCAGTTTAGTCAAAATAAGTTGATCTAAGGATGCTGGGCACACCCAACATTCGCCAAAGACACTAAACAAAGTATTCCACACAGAGTAAGCCATAGGACAATGCAAGAACAAATGTGATACATATATTACTATAACTTTTGAGGACAATGGTGAGAACTCTACGAAAAATTATTCACAACTTCATCTCCCTCATTCGCATACCTCAAAATAATTCTGAATACCCAATTTTTATAAGCGACAATAATTTATAAGGCAATCAACTACAGTTTTCTCATATCTATCAAATATCTAGATGATAATTACATTTTTCAATTTGAATCTTCCCAAATAAGAAACCATCAATAAAATTTCCAATTATTAATTTCAGTCAAACACAACAAAATTTTCATCTAAAAGGAAACAAAGCTGTCACCTGGAGATCATTAGGAACAAATCCTGCATCAACAGCTGCTCGAGTAGCACCAACTAAAGAAGGCAGAATAAAGTTAGCAGATTTGGGGTTTTTCACCAAGGAAAATTAAACAAGGGAGCTTATCCAGAAAAAAGTATCATAATAGCTGGATATCAAGAACAATACCAGCAGCACCAAGTTTCTTGGCTAGATTTTCAATCATTTTAAAGTTCTCGGCACTTTTTAGTGCACGGCCACCGGTGACTACAATTCGTGCATTCGCAAGATCTGGTTTGTCATCATCCTGGGATGTTTGAGATATATAGCTAGACTTGCCCGGATCTGCCAAAATCGAAAACAGAAGAAGTCAAGTCATCTCACAGTAGGGGATAGGTTCAAATATCCAAGTGATAGGGTTGTATAAGATCGAATAGATGAAAATGATTGAAGTCATTATTCATGATACAGTTGATCCATTTCTCTTTGAAGCATCCAACCAGGACCTATAGTCAACCAAAAATGTAATCCCTCTATTTTGTCTTTTTCAGTTGTCGAACTTCTGTATTTTTAAAAAAAAGTCAATACAATGGAAACACAAAAACAGACCTTCGTCAAAGGTTGAAAGGTCAACCTGAGATATTGAAGCCTCATTAGGTTTTGAGTCATTTGATTTCTGGGCAATGGGAAAAGATGTGGATCTAATTGTCAATATGCAAGGATTGGAACCAGTATATCGGACAGTACAAAGTGCATTTCCGGCATATATTGGCCTGCATAAGAAATTAAAAAACTTACTTTCAGTCAGATGAAAAACCCAACATTTATATAGGTAGAAGCAGTCTGAAGGCAGAGTGGTAATACCCAAAAACTCCCCTCGTATACCTTCTATTCTCTTTGAGTTTCATGATTTGGCTTTGGGTGGTCATTCTGGTTTTTTTTGCACTTACAAGCGAATTGCCGGATTAATTTGGTGGGAGGGTATGAGGAAGACCATCCAAGAACACATTAAGTCGGTGATACTTGTAACTGCAATAAGTACCAAACTCTCTCTCTGTTGTCGGTTTGCTCCAACCACTGCCTGTTCCTTCGAGGGTTTAGGAGGATTTGTCTATGGACTTCATTAGTGGACTCCCTACAGCTAAAAGGGCTGATATTGTATTGGTTGTGGTAGATAGACTATCTAAATATGCACATTTTATTGCATTACAGCACCCCTACACAGCCAAGGAGGTGGCTGCAATTTTTATCCGAGAAATTGTGCCTCTTCCTGGATTTCCATCATCTATTGTCACAGACAAAGATCGTATTTTTATGAGCACATTTTGGTCTGAGCTCTTCAAACAATCCGACACGAAACTGAAGTTCAGCACCACCAATCATCCACAAAGAGATGGCCAAACAGAAGTGGTGAACAGATTGCCTTCAGACTTATCTGAGGTGTTTTGTGGGAGTCAAGCCCAAACACTGGATTAAATACCTTCCATGGGCTGAATTTTGGTTCAATACCAATTATAATGTGTTAGGAATGGAATCCCTAATGCATAGGTATCACTTTATTACTTCTCAGGGATGGATAATCTCCAAATCCCTAATATAATTACAATGAATATGAACTCCTACTACTACTGAACCAGGTTAGAGCACAACCTCTCTCCTAATTCTTAGTCCTTTCCAATTTCTCAATCAATCCTCTCTCTTTCTCCTACTCTCTTATATAGACATTTTCTATTCTCTGTCCTCTAAGAAATTGCCTTTTGCACTATACCAAGCTGGCAGAATTAGTTACAGGGCCCTAAACCCCAAGTTACCCTTACTCTTTCTAATTTACTCCCATAAATCATACAAGGGTACATAACACATACTAAATTTTGGGAAAAGGAACATGCCTTGGTTAGTAGTTGAGGCCAACATAAACGAACTCTTGTTTGTAATTTTCCTGACGTTTATGTTAATTTAGCATTATCTTTTCAACGATTCATAACATAAGATAGCAATTAAGATTAAGCAAAATGATACATCTGTGACATTTTTTAAACTAGCATTAATACTCTGGAAGCCTTGAAGATGATCAAGAAATAAGATGCTTAGTTATATAGACTGAATGGAATGTCAAACAAGTACAGCAGTTTCTTCTCTGAACCAGGGAGATCTACCATGAATCAATAACAAGAACCTTAGTACTATCGCAACGAAAAAGGCTAGAATAACTGTAGTTAGCATGTCTCCCTCATTAAAATAGCTTGACCCGTCAATAACTCACATGATACCGATGGATGGATATGTGGAATGGGAAAACATCCAAGGGCATCTAATTTATACAGTAAATAACTAAATATAACAATTCCATGGTACCAAGTTAGTACAAGATTAGCTAACGATAGCACCAAATCATGATAGATTTAATTGATGAACAACGGAGAATGGTGCAATACACAGCAAGAGTCATATTTGTTAAAACAAAAACAGAAAAACGAAGTTATGTACCTCACAAAAGTATGAGAATCAGAAATTCCAGTAACATCTGTAATTGGAGAAACATCTAAAAGGGCAGCTGCACGTGGCATGATATTTTTCCCGAAAGAATTTGAAGCAGCAATTATATGTGAGTAACCTCCTCTCTGCTGAACTAAATGGACTAGTTTAGCCCATGGCTCTGCCAGAGGGTTCTTGAATTTATCTGAATCAGCTATAAGCACCTGTACCACAAGTTACGCAATCAAAATCCTGAAGTCCAATCTTGTTCAAGATAAATGCTCGACGCATTAAGATATGAACACACACTTATCTATAGCATAAAAAATAGAACCAAGCAATTTTCCCAGATCCATAGATCAAACCACACTAATGCATCCTACTATAATCCATCCCATCGGTGACCCATTGGTCAACCAAGATTTGAAAGTTTCCCAGTGACCGCTCACATTTCATAAACGGGAACACTTCAATCCTTATGCTAACACATCATTGCAATACTTGAAAAAGAACTGAAGAAGACTACATGGTCCATTATACTGTTAATTTGATGACTATCCTTTAAGGTCCAAATTGACATAGTACTAATCTCTTTCATCAAAAGGACTACGTTGTGATCTTCTTTTTCACCGAAAACCCTAATCTCCATCATTCTCTAGTTCTTTCTTCATTTTCACACATCACGGGCCAAAACAACGTCCTTTAGTGCTATCATGATGTTCGATAGAGCTGGAACAACAATTAAACTAGCCATTGTGATTTATCATTAACATGTCCCCCTTTACAAATCTTGGGTATCCCTCTAAATATTAGCACTAAATACCCATTTTAGTCCTCCAGAAATATCATTGCGAGACAAATGATACCTCAGAATTAGAAAATCTAATTTGATCATTCACATTTCAAAAAGGAGGTCAAATCCATCCTCCCGTGCATGTCCGTACAACAAAGAAACCATTGTACGAACATGTACGGAATGACGAATTTATCCTCCGTACGTGTTCGTACAATGGTTTGAGGATGACCATTTTGGGTATTTAGTCAAATATTAGTGAGCGATCAACTTGGGAATTGGGAAATAGTCTAATAATAATAATTATTATAATAGACTTCAAAAGGGGTCTGTCTGAGTTACTTGTGAGATTGAAGGGTGAGATGAAGCAGCGTGTGAAGCAGTTTGATGAAGGGAAGGACCGGAGCCAGCTAACAGGAGAGAAACTGAATCAGCACCCAGAGACTTTGCAGCCGTAACTGCAGAGAGAGAAGGAGCTATCACGGCACCACTCTCGTGCTCCGCTACAACCAGCGTACTATGCTACACCCACCTCATCAATCAATACTATTTGATCATCAAACAAAGAAAGGAACACAGACACAGAAAATTATATAAAAAAGAAAAAGGAAAACCCAAAAGGCTTCGAATTGTTACGTGTCGACAAGAGGAAACGGAGTGGGATAAGGGGAACAAAACGGTGCGTTTCCTAATTGCTCCGAGGATCATGCTAGTTGTCGCCATTGTTTCAGTTCGAACACCGACACAGAACACAACAGAGACGAACAACACGATTGTTGGTGCTGACAATGATCCTAGTGTGTGTTTGGCGTTGGTAAATTATGGTGTCTATTGAGTTTGGTAATAATGTATAAAATACAAAGAATATTTATGTATTATGTTTGATAATAATAGATAAAATATATAGAAATGTAAAAATAATTATATTATTTTTTATATTAAAAAAAATTAAACTTAAAAAATAATTATATTATTAATTAATAATTTATAAAATTAAGTATATTAACTAAATTTTTAAATTATATTTATTTCATTCAATTTAATTTAAACATATTTAAAATTATCCATATTCATTAAATCTTTAAAATGTTAATACAATTATATATAAATGTATTAATTTTATTTAATTAACATAATTTTAATTTTCCAATGTAAACAATATTCAACTATTAACACAATTTTTTGTTATATTTTAAACATATGTTAGGTTGAAAATGTAGAGGACATAATTGAAAATAGATTAAAAAATGGAGGATACCCTAGCTAGTCTTAAAATTTTAATATTAAAGGGTCTGGTCTATCTTTATCCATCTCACTTCATCCTTATTTCAATGGACATAAATTTTGTATCTTTCGCGTCCATAGACACAAAATTAATCCCTCTGTGTCTCTGTCTTATACACCAAACATGAGATAAATGTGATACTATATGTATAATGAAAAACCAGTCAAATCAGTCAATAAATGAGATTTTGAGCCACATTTACTCAGCCTATTACAATTGCAATAATTATTTGAACAAAAATTAAAGTCAAAATGACTATATTGACTAATTTATTATCGTACATCAAACATTATAAATAAAATAAGTTATATTTAAATAATATAATATTTTTGGGTATGGTAGCGCCGACAAAACATAAAATGTGTAATTTAAAATTGAGTCTTGCTAGGTGTACAACACAAAATACCTACAACGTACAATGCAGAAATCAAGCACCAAGAATGAAAAACGTGTGTTTCGTATGAGTCTTACTAGGTGTACAACACAAAATACCTACAACGTATAAAACAACGTACAATGCGGAAATTAAGCACCAAGAATGAAAAACGCGCGTTTCGTATAACCACTCTCACGGACGCGCGTGTGTACAGTACGCGCGTAAGCGAACACATTTCAACACATAAAATGAACACATATTTCAATAGCAAACGAACACATTTGATTATAAGAAATAGACATATTTATTTGTTATAACAAACACACTTAAGTAGAAAAAATGAACACATTTACTTAAAAAACATCTCAAGCTCATTAATTTTATCTCTTAACATTATATTATGTGTTTAATTAGTTAAGGTATATGCATGTGTTCATTTTGCATTGTATTATAAGTGTTCAGTTACAGTATAAATATGTGTTCACTTTGCATTGTGCTATGTGTTCAGTTATAGTATATTTATGTATGTGTTCACTTTGCATTGTATTATGTGTTTAGTTACAATATAAATATGTGTTCACATTACATTCTATTATATTTGTTTGTTCAATTGCAATATATATGTATATGTGTGCGTTCATTGTTTTATATATTATGTGTTCATTATGATGACTTAATTAACTTAAATATATATACATTCATTTGCTAATAATAATTTTATAACCGAAGTATGTGTTCATTTTAGGTTGTCATATGTGTTCATTTAATCTTATACAATGTGTTCGTTGCGTAGAATTAGTTCTGATCTGAAAAGAAAATTAATGTTCTTGTTTGAAACTAAAACAACCTGATATAAACAAAGATTGAGTTGTATGATGAAAAGAAATCAATAATCTCATTGGATATCACAATAATCATTGTTAAAAATGAATTTAGTTGATGAACATATGAAATCTAATTCTTCTTCATCATCACTTATGCCATGATTATACAAGTAAGTTGTAGAGAAAAGTTACCAAAAAAGATAAGTCTTCTAAAGGTAAAATGAAACAAAAATAAGAATCATTCAAGAAAAAAGAGTGTGTATCTTGATTGAGAAAAGAAGAAGAAGAAGTAGAGTTTGATGTAAAAGAAAGTGAATATGTTGAGTGAAAGTGAAAAAAATAAAAAGAACAGTACGAAGGAAGGAAGAGAAGACCGGAAAAAAAAAAACCAGAAAGAAAGAGGAAGAAAAGAATAAGAAGAAGTGAAAAAATGACTACATAGTTACATAACAATGGATAACGGTGCAAGATACGTTGTATATACGATGTAAGTATTTTAGATTGTACAAATCGAATTTTCGAACTAATTGCATGCTAGAAAAAATAATATATTTATCATACAATAAAAGAAAAAAGATTTATTTCAAATTTATTTTGAACATACACAATATTTTCAAATAATCAAGTAAGAAGCACACAATAAGGTACATTATTCCCAGCTTATTTTCAGTCCTGACAAGCTAATATCAAACAGTATCCGTAGTCCAAACTTAGATACTAAAGACCCTGTACAGTAATACAGAACTCAAAAGTATAGAAAACAATTATGAACACCCAGCAGACAAAGAAAAAAACAAAAACATAAAAATAATGTTTTGAAAAATAAAATAAAATTAGTGTCAACCATCCATGAATATATACTTCACTTATTAGAGAGATAGTATTAGAACTGAAGCCAGGAATGCTCCAACTGAGCAAGCAAAGTTGAGAAAGATTGAAGTTGCACCATTAGGAGGGGGAGGTTCACTAACAGGAGCAGGTGTTGGGTTTGTGTCCACAGTTCCTGCAGGTGGAGACGGACCCTCTTGACCGGTTGGTGCTGAAGGAGGTGCTGAAGACGACGACGATTGAGGTGAGGGTGGTGAAGCAGTGCTTGTTTGATTTGTGTTTGATGATGAATTTCGGTTGGTCCTGTCAGCAAGAACTATAACTGTCAGCTTCTCATTCTTGAGGCAGTTGTCTTTGTTTCCACTAATGAAAAAGTGTGGCCCTGATTGGTTGAGCTTGAAGACTGTGTGGCCGTCAGAGAACTTTGCATTAGGTGAGCCTGTGTTGCAACTGGCGTAGTCCTCGCTCTTCACATACAGAACTGAGTCTTGCCCAGATTGGTAGTTGAATACTGCAATATAATAAGCAGTAGCATGAGTGAAAATTGATATTTGCCCACCAAAAAGAAATTTTGTTGATGGTAAGAAATTTTGCCTCAATTCTCATAGATAATTAACCAGTAATGTTTGATGTACATCGAAAATACATCAATTGAATATCTAACGTGTGCTATATGTCATATGTAATGTGTACTATAAGTATAACATATTACGTAGGACATATAGCACACGTTGGATACTCAATAGATGTATTTTCGATCTACAACAAGCATTACTGAATAATTAACTAAATTATATATTTTCGTTTAATTTAATTCAACTATTAGTGATCTTTGGGAATTATTTTTAACAAAAATCATGATAATAGTTTAAATAAATCAAAAGAATAGATATAACTCACTTATTAATATGAGAGTTATTAATACAATAATGATATTTGCACATACACTTTCTCTTACATACATTTTCGACCCACTTTATCACCTTTGGATTTTGATGTGACATCACTCCACCATTTACACTTATTTTCTCCACCCTTGAATCAAAACATATGTATACTATACATACTGTTTGATATGTAAAAATAACATTACTCTTATTAGTAACATGTTCTGACAAAATTTTCTTACTATATCTTCCATTTTTCTAATTTATCACAAGAATAGTTATAATTAGCTACCCTTGATTTACGCCCCACCTCTATCTTCTCTCTCTGCAAGTCTACTCCACTTTTCATGATTTTGATTAATGTTTAAAATCTATATTCTTGTTATTCACGAAATCACCTCTCTAGAAACGGTATCTCCAGCTCGAAAGATAAAAAACTAATTCATCGCATATCTGAGATCCATTTAAGGGTTTGTCGCTGGTCAATGGGTTGCTGCATACACAAGGGATGATTGAACCCCGCGGACAAGTGAGCTAACCATTTGACCAACCCATTGGTTTAAAACTCAGTTTATATAACACAGATGATAGTTTCATACATTTAAAAGAACAATATACATTTTGTAACAGAATAATTGATTCATTAGTCCAAGTAGAAAAACGATATTTAATTTGAATCTAATTATAAACGTCCCCCAACTATGAAAAACACAAATGAAAAGATTGATAGGATTGAATAAGAACTCACCTAGGGAGTCCCCAATTTGAAAACGGCTCTTTTCTGCCCATTGATTGAAAGGATTGAAATTGGGGTCACTTGGAACACTCCAACCCTTTTGTCCCCCAACAATGAAATCATACGCAGCACCCTTTTGCACCAAAAGCAGCAGACACAACAAGCCCAAGGAATGAGCTATTTTATTATTAGACCTTGCAATGAAGGTAGCCATTAAGAGTTATTGAGAAGGGGAAAATGATGGGAATTGCAACAAATTAGGAGCCAAAATGGTAAATAATGTAGAAGCTCGCTGGAGAGGGGTGACACAAACTGAACAATGGTCAGGGTTATGTAGGAGTGTGTTGCATGGAAACTTTTGCAACTTTTTATTATTCTGCCCACATTTTGGGTTTACTTTGATTCTGGTGCAAAGTATAAGTTCACTTTCATTGTCTAGATTACCACTTTTTGAATCCTTCACATAACTTGTTATGTGGGTTTGTGCTTTATTTGCTTCACTTTCATTAAGAATATTTATGTGTTGTGATATGAGGCTATTCTAGCTAAGCGCATGATCTCTGTTTGATATATAACAAACATTAATCTAGTTATCATTTAGGAAAGGATATCACAAATGTTTGGGAACAACACTTTTGCAGTTAAATCAGTCAATAAAGTTCATTTAATATTTTATGGTCCAAATAACATTTTAATCATGAGTATATTTTTAATGAGTTGAGTGATTGTGGCCCAAATTCCTATTTAATTTGTTAGCTGTTTTAACTGGTTTTTGTTGTACCTCTAGCAATAATAATGTGAGCTTTGCATCATTTAACAAACAACGCTATTTCTCATTATGGTCCATAAGTTTTTAGTGTATTCATACTTATAATATAAAAATGGGAAAGACATAAAAATAATTGAAATGAAGGTGGGCAGTGGTGGTACGGTGACCAATGACAGGCAGTAACCGATAGTGGTGGCTAGCACGGTGAGCGATAGATGGTGTAACAATATAGAAGTGGTGTTCTATTATCAATAATATGTTTAACGTACTACGAAAATACGTTCAATTAGCATCAACGTATGTTATACATGATACGGAATGTGTGTTATACCACACATTCCGTATCATGTATAGCAAACGTTAGATGCTCGTTAGACGTATTTCTGTTGTACGATAAGTATTATTAAATAAAATAAAAGAGATTACACATACCAAATATAAAGGATTACACATCAAATTAAACAGATTACACGTACCAAATAAATAGGATTACACATACCAAATATAAGGGATTACACATACTATATATATAGGGATTACACATACTAAATGAAAATGACTATACATACCAAAAAAAGATTATTGAACAAATCTCGATATATGGATCGTTGAAGTCGATACTGTTATTAATATGGTGTGCACAAGACTCTCTCATTGATATGAATATTGGACAATAAAGGAATGAATATCGACAAAGAAAAAAACTACAATATATTACAACTACTTTAGTTTATCTAGTGGAGCTGAAATTTTGAAGTTTAGTAAGAGAATAGTAAACTCCATGAAGGGAAAGTAATTCGTTATGTGAACCTTGCTCTACAACTTTCCCATTCTTAATCACAGCAATGGAATTGGACCTTTGTATTGTAGATAGGGAATGAGCCACAACAATGCATGTTCTTCCAACCATCATCTTCTCAAGTGCTTCTTGGACCAAGTTCTCTGACACACTGTCAAGTGCACTTGTAGCCTCATCAAGAAGCAGAATTGATGGATTCTTCAATACGGCCCTTGCTAAGGCAATTCTCTGTTTCTGACCACCTGATAGCTGAACTCCTCTTTCTCCACAGTATGTGTCATACCCATCTTTCATTCCACTGCCATCACAAATACCAACATACTCAAATCTAAGCACTTGGTACCAAAGCCTTGAGGAAGAATGTTGTGTGCTCTAGCTACTTCCTTTACATGTCAATTATGATGAGTTTATGGCTAAGAAGCACCGACACGGACACGGACACGGGACATGGACACGAACACGAACACGGAGACACACCAAACTAAAAAATCACAGGACACGGACACGGCATATATATGAATATAAAATAAATAATTTTTAGTAAAATTTCTCTTACTTTGGGTTATAAATACATATTTAATTTGAGTTTTTTTTAGTCAAGTAAATTTAGGTTGGATTTGATCTTAAGTTTCTTCATAAAGAATACCCGGCTTGTGTCTACAGTGTACCCGGCTTGTGTCTATAGTGTGTCCGATACGTGTTAGACAGTGTCCACCGTGTGTCCAATGCGATTCCGATCTAAAAAAAATTATTTTTTCTCGGATGCGTGTCAGAGACATGTCCACCGCGTGTCCACCGAGTGTCGGTGTCCACCGTGTGTCGGACACATGGGCACGCCTTAGCATTGATGTGTATGTGCTTCCTGGGTTTATGGCCTCTGTAATTGTAATTCTTGTTTACTTTATCAGCATTGTGTTTAGCAATGAAAGAAGTGATTTTGTAAGCAAAAATAACGGATCAAGCTACTTTCTTTTTCGTCTCATAGAAGTTACTCATGTTGACTTCTACTTTTAGGTTAAAAGTTTATTTTAGTCTTTGGAGTAGAAGCTTATATGAGTAGTTTTCATGAAAACTAAACCTTTTAATTAGTATTTTTACAAAATAAAAATAGAAATAAAACAAATGCATCATAAAAAAGTAACTATTAAATAATTTCATTTTTCTTCCATTATAGATCAAATAAAGGTTCACTTTGATCCCTCAAATTGTAAGTGTGATTCACTTTAGTTCCTAAAATTTTGAAATTAACTCTTTAGTCCCTCAAATTATATTATGTAGGTCACTTTAGTCTCTGGTCAAACTTATGTTAGTCAACTGTTACTAATTTATTGATGTGGCAAGTTAAGTGACACGTGACACGCCACGTGTTGATGATGTGTCATATGTTTCGTACACATGACATGTCATGTCATGTATGTCATGTCAACACTCACGTGGCATATCACATAGACTCAACATGACGTATAATCGACATGTGACATGCCACGTGTTCCAAACATACACATCATTAACACGTAACGTGCCACGTGTCACTTAACTTGCCACATCAGCAAATTGGTAACAGTTGACAAACGGAAGTTTCACTAGGGAATAAACTGACCTACAAAATACAATTTGAGAGACTAAATAGTTAATTTCAAAATTTGAGTGACTAAAGTGAATCACACTAACAATTTCAGGGATCAAAATGAACCTTTATTCTTGTAGATCTCATACCTTATGAATTCATGAGCATTAGCCAGAGCTGCAGCCCTTCTTATCTCAGATTCAGTTGCCTCTTCTTTCCCAAAGGCAATGTTTTCCCTGATGGTTCCAGCAAAAAGAGTTGGCTCTTGACTGACCAATGCGACCTGTGACCTCAGCATTCTCAAATTGTAGGACTTGATGTCCTGTTCATCTATGCATACCAATCCCTTAAGAGGATCATAAAACCTTTCAATAAGACCAATAATAGTGGATTTACCACTACCACTATGCCCCACTATTGCCATTGTTCTTCCAGCTTCAACTTTAAGAGACAGACCCTTAAATATCATCTGATCAGGCCTAGTTGGATATGCAAAGAACACACTCTTAAGCTCCACTCTACCCCTTATCTTCCTTCTCTTGTCTCCTCCCCATGAGGACTCAGGATCAATCTCACTTTTCCTGTCCAAGATAGCGAAAACTGATCCAACTGCTATGCTTCCTTTAGATATATCAGAAGTCATACTTCCAGCTTCTGCAATTATGTATGCAGTGAAGAGCAATATCAGAAATGCTTGGAAAAGATGCTTTGGTTCAATTTCTCCATCTATCAGCAGCCTCCCACCATACCAGTAAGCTAATGCTGTTGATGCAGTGTTGAAAAATTGGGAGCTGAAAAGACCCAAACCTGAAATCCATGACTGCCTTATACTCTTCTTTTTAGGGCCTACCATTGTGGATTTGAAGAGTTCCAACATTCTCTTCTGAGAATTGAAGGCATTTATGGTTCTATGGTTTATGACAGCTTCACTTGCAAGTTGGCTTCCTTCCCTTTGCACTTTTCGCGCCTTCTCTGCCATACTCTTCATCAAAACACTTCTTGAATAAAAACTTCCAATCACTACTGGCTGCACTACAATCAACACAAGAGAAAGCCTCCATGTAAGCACAAGTCCTAGAGTATAAGCAAAGACAGAACCAAAGATTGCTTGGGCCAACAACGACATCCGGTCACCGACAAGGGACCGGACTAAGTTAGCTTCAGAAGACAATCTTGCACAAATGGCAGCACTTGTGTTCTCTTCATCATCAAACCATCCTATCTCAAAAGTCATCAACTTCTCTAACATCTTCTGTCTTATTCTTTTAGTCAACCTTTCTCCCATAACTGCAAAATTATAGTGTTGGACAATACTTGTGACCAAGTTAAAAATGCCAATTCCTAAGAAAGTGAGGGCTAGGCCCCTAGTTTTAGACTTGATATGATCAATGTCAAAGTAATCTGATATTAACAATCCCACATAGTATGCATTTATTGGCTGTACTGCTCCTGAGCCTAATGCTCCCAAGATTCCAAGAACCGCTATTCCCCAATCAGGCCCAATCATTTTCATCAAACGCCATTGCGAAGGAGAAGGATAGTGTGATCTTTTTAAGTAATTACCTTCATAACTATCATCATCTGGATCATATTGGATGGAGTAGGAGTAAGGAGTGGCCATGGAAAACCCCTGGCTTAAGGGATATAACATTGGAGTGCCATGTGTGCTTGATCTGAAACTTACTGAGGGACTTTGAGGAGTAGTGCTTCCCCTGTGGAAGCTCCTTCCATCCATTTGATGATTGGAAGGCTTGGATTCATCATTTTGAGTTGTTACTTGCTGCAACTCTACCATACGAGCATACTCCCCGCCATGTCCACCATTTATTTCCACGAGCTCATTATGAGTACCTTGTTGGATAATTTGGTGGACCAGCATAAATTAGTATTTATTCAGATCAATTCATTTATTAAATATTATGTAGCCATTATTATATTTATTAATATTATTGTTATTGGGCTACATTAATATATTATTGTGAAAATGTGAAATAAATTATGTTTGGACCAACTGATGATAGGTGGGCTGGAGCTGGACTCATTATTATCTAACCTTGGAGAGTCCTACTGTTGACCAGTTGAATATAAATAGGCTGCTTACTCTATCCTAAAGTCTCTTGGCTTCTCCAATACACACTCTCCTCTTTCTCTCTTCTCTCTATTCTCTTTTCAGTGACTCAGAACTTTTGGTATGAGGAGCAACAACCAACTAGAAACAAGATAATGATTTCTAATTCATCAATTCCAAATTTTGTTTCTCATGTTCATGTATTGAATATTTTGTTTATCACACTATGATTAAAACTAAATATATTGTGCTATTTTATTTTCCTTCATACCTGATTCAATTACTCTCCCTGCTTGAAGGACAACAATAAGGTCTGCAGACTGTATCGTCGACAGGCGGTGAGCGATGATGATTGTTGTCCTTCCTTTTGAGGCTTGATCAATTGCAGCCTGCACCACCCTTTCAGATTGTGCATCCAGTGCACTGGTAGCTTCATCAAGCAATAAAACCTTTGGATCTCTAATTAAAGCTCTCGCTATGGCAATACGTTGCTTCTGCCCACCAGACAATTGACACCCAAACTGTCCTACCTATAAAAACCATAGTGGTTAGTGATAAGTATCAAGAACCATTTCACCTAAAAAGTTAAGCCTCTTTTGGGCTTAAAGTGTGAATAATGCACGACCAATCTAATTGAGGTTTGAACCCTGACCACTTGATCAGAAGGCTCTTATACCATATCAAAAATCATTTCACCTAAAAGTTTAAGCTGTTAGGTTGAGACTCATTAATAGTTTTATATTCTATCAATAAGAAGTAAGAAGGCTTAAATCAAAACAGCTTTAACAGTGACCTTCTTACATGATGAAAGCTGAGAAGAACTAAGTTTTGACAAAAACATTATGTTCTTATTTCTTTGTGTAGTTTTTGGTAGCAGGGACAAAAACACATATAAGTTTTTATCAACGAGGATACAAATTCCTTGTGTTTTATTTACTTTTAAAAAGTGAAGACACGATACTGAGACAAAAAAAATTTTCAATATTGTCTTCTTGTCTCAATATTTATTTTATGTCTTTGTCAGTACTATTTCTATATTTTTGTCTCTTTCCTATTGTTTCCATGTCATCTGTATATATGATCAAATGTGATATGAAAATATTAAAAGGAAGCATACTCAAAGCTACTTCAAAAATTAACTTAAACCATTGAAAAAAAATCTGTATAACTTTAGTGTTAAGTTTCTTTCTTTTCTCCTCCTTGTCTAACTAGAGTTTTTTTAACCTACTTTATTAAGAATCATTTCACCTAAAAGCTTAAGCTATTAGGTTGAGACCCATTAATAATTTTATATTCTATCACACCCCCCATGCGAATGCCTCTTTTGGGCTTGAAGCGTGAATAATGCACGACCCATCTAGTCTTGTGCTTAATTTTTTAATCATTTTGATTTTTAACAGAATTGGAGTTTGAACCTCTGACCACTTGGTTAGAAGGCTCTGATACCATATTAAGGAACCATCTCACCTAAAAGCTTAAGCTGTTAGGTTGAGGCCCATTAATAGTTTTATATTATATTATATCGTACGAGCAAAAGGAGTTTAGATCAGCTTACTTGAGTTTCATAACCATCTGGCAACTGGACTATGAAATCATGGGCATTTGATGCTTTAGCTGCACTTATTACACTTTCCATTGAAGCCCCTTGTTTTCCAAACAATATATTCTCTTTTATGGATGTGGCAAAGAGAATAGGCTCTTGATTTACTAGGCCAAGTTGAGATCTCAGCCATTTCAATTGAAGTCTACTAATGTTGTGGCCATCCAAGAGTATTTCTCCCTCAATAGGGTCATAAAACCTCTCAAGCAGTGCAATGATGGTGGATTTTCCTGAACCACTACTCCCAACAAGGCCTACTCTCTTGCTTGCTGGAACAGTGAGATTTAGTCCCTGCAAGATTGGTGTATCTGGCCTAGATGGATAACTGAAGTAGATATCCTTAAACTCAATTTCTCCTCTCACATATGATAAAGCCTTTCCCTTTTTGTCATCCGAATCTATAGTTGGCACCCTATCAATCATTTCAAAAAGACGAGTCACTGCCGTAGTTGCTTCTGTAATAGCAGTTAAATTTGGAAGTGCACTCAAAATGCTCCTGAAATTCATGAACCAGAACATTATCATGTAAAATGCTAAAAATATGAATAATATGTAGTATATGCTATGTTGCATAGATACGGGTATGGTATCCGTACCCGGTACGAATACGGGTACGCGGTACGACAATTTTATAATGGAGTACGGGTACGACAGTAAAAAAATGATTAAAAGTAAATTAGTTAAAATTAAAATTATCAAACATTATATTGTTCTAAATAAGAAAAACAAATAAGGAAAACAATCATAAAAAATCATATTGTTCTAAATAAGGACATAACAACAAAGAAAGACTAAAATAATCAAAATCTCACAGTTTCACAAGGGTACTGTCGTCATTGCCGGAGATGAAGGGTTGTTGCCGGAGAGGAAGGATGAAGGCCAGAGGTTGCAGTTTATCAAATATAATTGGTATTAGGGTAGGTTAAATGTATATTAGGATTTTAAGTAGAGTATGATTAGTGGAATTAATTTGAAAAAAATAAATAAATAATTAAAACAGTCAAGTTTTATTAAAAATGTACCCGTTTTTGTACTCACTTCGTATCCACCCAAAAGTATCCATTTTTTTTCAAAAAAAAACATACATCCGAGTACGTACCCACGCGTACCCGTACCGTGTGCTTTTGCAAAAGCGGTACCCATGCTTCAGAGAGTATATGTAAAATTAGAATATAAATAATTAGAAAAATCACTCACAGCCCTCCCATGAGGACATTGAAACCAGCTACAAATACATGGCCACCCTTTTCTCCTTTTTCAGTGATGAGATTGCTTCCAACCCAAGCCTGAAAGCCCCAACTTATATATATAACTCCCATGCTCCCTAACATCAACCCTTTCGCAAAACCAAGCTTTACTCCAAGTTCCATAGTTTTCTCAAGTGCACTGCTAAATTTGTTTAGTGTTTGATTCTCCCCAACATAAGAATAAACAGATCTTATTGAAGATATTGCTTGCTCTGCAACTCCACCAGCAACTCCATAAGACTCGATCATTTTCATCGTCACATCCAACATGATCTTCCCAAATATAAGTGCTGGAACGATGAACATGAGGGAGAATGGTATGGCTGCCAGTGCTAGTCTCCATGAAAGCATAAAAGCAAAGATGTGGCAGAATAAGAAAGTTGACATATAGGTCAAGCAGTCTGGTATCTACAATCAACCAAAGGAAAGGTATAAATTAGCAATGCATAAAGATAAAACTCTAAGCTTCACAACCATTTTAAAAGAAATTAAAATTTAAAAATTTCTCTTATACAACTCAAATGTTTTAATGATAACAATCTGAAGTTAATGGTAAATATTTTGATTGATAAAAACTGATATGTGTGCTATGTGATTCTCAGAAAGCTAAAACTTTAAGAAGAACAATCCATTCGGATAAGTCTTGAGAATGTGCAAAGTAACCTAAAAAATGAAAGAACAATTTGATGCTCAGAATAACCCAAAAAGGGTAACTCAGAAGCAAGCAACAAGGTGAAAAATGCAAGCCTAGAGTAAAGAACAAAATTCAGAATCAGAAGGAGCCTCTCAGAAGGCAGTGTTGAATTTTGGGTCTCAAAAGGACTTCGTCTCAGAAGAACTCTCACTCAAAAGACTCGTCACTCAGAAGGCTTGCCTCTCTCAGAAGGCACCATATGGATGCAATCAACTCTCAGGACTCAAATCAGGAGGAATGTTCTCAACAAGCTCAGAACATTCCCAAGCAAACATTGGAAGCTGTGCATTGTGCAAACTCTGAAAAGTTCCAGGATTTGCGCTGACAGCGCAGGGAGCCGTTTTGAACCAGAACTGAAGTCACATCAGCACCAAAAAGCTTTCAAACATCAGCTGATTCATTCTCTATAAATAGCAGAAGAATGCTCGAAGAAAAAAGAAAAATGAGAAACTGATTGAATCAAAGTGTTGAAACGCTGTTAAATTGAAAATCTATTTGAAACTTAGAAAAATTACTCTCAGAAGGACTTCACCTTCTGAAAAGAAAAACTTGTAAAAATCTTCTAGTGCTTTACTGTTCTATTCTTACTCTTTTATAAGTTAAATCTAGAAGTTTATCAAGTGTTTTAACTTAATTGTGACTAAGTAACTTGATAGTGTATTTAAATTAAGAAACACACAAACGAAACATGCTTCTGGATTGTGGTTTATCCAGACTGATGAGGGAGCAACCATAAGAGAGCATAGAACAAATCTTACCAAGGAAAGGGAACCGCCGCCGCGGGCATCCTGGAGGTCACCGGCAGCGGCGGTGGAAACCCCGGAGAAGAAGAAGAAAGTCACGGACAGGGTCAATGCAATTAATGTAAATATTTTATTATCTTTTTCCCTGACTGCCTCCCTAAGACTCTATATTAAGGGAGTTATTGTAAATTTGTAATTAGAAAATAACTGAAGTCGAACCTTCTCAATAAAATATATTTGTGATCAAATACCATTCCATGCATGTTAAGGGGGAAGGCAAAAATAACTGAAGTCGAACCTTCTCAGCCATGGCAACTTGGATTGCATTGGCATCGGAGATGAGTGAGACAACATGGTAGGTTGTTGAAGAACCAGCAGATTGTGTGTCAAAGAAGCCAACTTCTTGTCTTAGGACTGATTTTAGGAATTTTGTTCTTATTCTAGAAACCTGTCTCTCAGCAGTTCTTGTCCAACATATTCCTTCTGCAGTAATCAGTATCAGATGAAATTAAACAGGAAAAGTAATCATGTTCTTCCCTAATGTCTAACCATGTAATATGCAAAATTTTTAAATTGAGGTAAGAACTTTGAAGCTTACCAATAAAAGCTGAAATTCCAACTCCAATTGCAACACATAAAAGTCTCAATGCGTACTGAAAAAATGGAAAGTGAAGTCACCCTATCTGACAACTATTTAGTAATCATAGTTCCAAAAATCATATTTTTGAAAGAAATGTATGAGATATGCTTCTTGCATTCTTAAAACCAGGAGTAAACCCTACTAGATTCTTGTCAATTTTCGGAAACACTTATCGCTACAAGTCAATTTTCGGAAACACTTGCGAATTACCCCCTCTCCCCGTTAAGTTTAGGAGGAGTTCATGTCTAGGGGCCGGTGATATGGAGGATAGGATAAGAGGATAACTATGTCTCACAGTTAAAGAAAGATAAAGATGTTTAACGTATTGATATGCATTTTATGATGTATTTATTGTATATGATTAGGGGCACTAGTACACTACACTGAACGTTCATTTATTTATGTGATGATATATGTATTAATAAAATGAATAAGACGCACCTAGGTAAGACGTTCCGCGAAAAGATTGTCTTTAAACTTATAACTGAAATGAACTCATTCATGTTTCACTTATTTCATAATTAAACTCGGGGCGACTTCCTCTACTGAGTTACTTTCCAGTACTCACCCTATGTTTTCCCCCACCTTTTGGAGGATCTGATCGAGCAGGATGTTGGAGCACGCGAGGAGCTCACACAGATTTAGTTTTATGTTTTAGTCCCTTTATGACATAGACGTGTTTATTTCTTTAGTCAGATTTTATGAATGTTATGCTTCCGCTTAATTATGTCTTCTGAGACCGGACCTATGCTAGCCGACAGTTATATATTGGTTATGTATTTATGGTAGAGTTTCATGAGTCACAGTCTTGGCTTATGGGACATGACCTAATATTTATTTATGTTTGGTACTCGATGGGAGTTTATTTGTATGTAATGAAGTTATTCAGTTTATGCTCGTGTTGTTTGTATTACCAATTATGTATTTACGCAAAGCCCTTATTTTTATAGCATAACGAATTGTGAAAATTTCACTCTCACCTATTTTCCGCGTATTATATTTTAAAGTAAAAGATAAAACTATGAAATCACGAAGTGACCCTTAATAATTGACTTAACGTAACTTAAGCATTAAGGGTTAATCAGCATGGAATTACATGAATTATACTTACAATTTGAGGAACCAAAGTAAACTTTAACTCTTTATATTAGTGTTGCACCATAGAATAAACAATAGTGATTAGTGTAGTTTTAACATGTATGTCATTCTTTTAATATAGAGCGAAATACTAAAAATGAACACGAAATATTTTATTGTCGACAAATTCAATCATCAAAGATGTTTTTGACAAAATAATCCATGAAATATTGTTTAAGTGTGACAAACTACATCAGTCGTGATCGAGTCAAATGCCGTTTTATTACACGATTGGTGGATTTTGTCGCACTTAAACAATCTTTCATGAGTTATTTTTTCAACATCTTTGATGATTAGATTTATCAACAATAAAATATTTGGTGTTATTTTTTTGTTACTTCACCCATTAATATATAAGTATACAAGTTTTATGAATGCTTATGACAGAGACAAATAAATAAAAAAATCTGAATTTCTTCCAACAACATTAAATTGTAAATGAATAACTGCTGAAAAGTTTTCAAAATCAATTTACAGGATTAATAACTTATTTAAATTTCAAACACTTGTGGAAATTTTTTTTGAAAAATAACTTAGGAACAAATTAGTTTATATCTAAGTACATGATAATAAAAATGTTTGTTTTAGGTATTTTTAAAAAGTGCTTCTTAAAAAATTAATATTTTATCTTCTAGAAAAATAGGGATAAAATGGGGATACATTTTCATAGATAAGCTCCATATATAATTTTACATATTATAAATTAGGATTTATTTGTCATGCACTGAAAATGTAAAGTATTTTACATTGTCAGGCAATAAAAATTTACCACATGTCCTATTTAATTACCAACTACCCCATGCATGGATTCTAAAAAATCACCCATTTTTTCTGACATGTCAAATTATAATTAAATAACAGTGTAAAATTATCTTATATTGTCAGTATATGGTAATTAAACCCTATAAATTATCCATAAATTTATATTTTCAATTTTACCTCTCAATCAAACACATCTTAAATGTGACTTTTTAACTAATAATAAGTTGAACATTGTTAGAGACACAACAAAAAACCAGCCAAGACAGTTCACAAATAGAAATTTGGACCATAATCACTAAACCCATTAAAAATATACTCATGATTAAAAATGTTATTTAGACCATAAAGTGTTAAATAGACTTTGTTGACTATTTTGACCAAAAAGTATTGTTCCCCACATATTTATGTAATAAGTTATATAGTCAGCATAAAATAAGAAGGTGAAACATGACTTCTGATTTCCGTAAAATTTAAGTTATAAACTTAGTAATCCAAACTAACCCAAATGAAGAGTATGAACTTTTAATGAAGAAGCTCATCACCTTGTTCACATCACTCTTTGTCAACTTGCTATCCTTATCAGCAAAGGCGTTGATTACATCACTAAGAATGTACATCATGAGAGGGTTCTGCAAACCATCTCCAAGGCTCCCAAGGCTCCCAAACAACATCAGCAACTTGTCAACACCATCTGCATAACGAAACATGCTATTGTTCCCCATTAATACCTTTGGAGAGACAATACCCTTTATTTTCCTAATGGTTTAAAAGGCTATATATCACCAATCCTAGTGAAAATGCTTGAAAAGACTTATATATAATTAGTCAGATTCTATATTAGCTAAGTAGAATATCGGCAATCACCCAATGGCTCTTACTATTGTCTTTTTAGCTACATAGCCGTTTAATAAAACGTGAAAAAGTGGGTTATTGACCGGGCAGATAGCCAAATATATTATTGACTAAATACGCAAAATGATCCTCTAGAAATATATTTGAAAAGCTCAATATTGGTCCTTTATATTTTAAAAAAATGGACAAATTCGTCATTCCGTACATGTCTGTACAATGGTTTCTTTGTTGTATGGACATGTACGGAAGGACGAATTTGTCCTCATTTTTAAAATGTGAAGGATCAAATTGGACTTTCTAATTTTGAGGGACCAATTTGTCTCATGATGATATTTCTGAAAGACTAAAATGGGTATTTAGTCTATATTATTCAAATGAAAATCGTGTGTGTAACTTGATATGTGATGTTTGCTTTTTTAATACTTGTCGTACATAAAAAATACGTCAATCAAGTATCCAACGTGTGTTTAAATAACACATATCCCATATCATATATAGCACATTACATACTTGATGAATTTATTTATGTTGTACGGACAAATATTATTACTTTTTAATTGCTTATTGTCTAGTTCCACCTGGTTAATTAGCCAGACACATAATTCCATCAGGGTCACACTGATAATTTGTCTTCTTGAAGCTAAAGATACCTGCATCGAATGATTCCCTTATTATTATATCATTCGATATCTCTGAGGCATGTTATTTGGAAGTGTCTTCCTATCCTTGCTTTGTATGTTTTTTTTTAACGTGAGATTTGATGAAATTTATTTTATCTATAAATTTTATTTAAAAATTCTTTAAATTTATAAAATTATTATATCAACCTATTTTAAAAATTATATTGACTTTCGCCCTACTTAACAGTAAATTTAAGGAAGATCAAATAGAGAACGGTGAAATTGAATTTTATCAAAATGATACTACTCTACAATTGTTTTTCCTTCAATTGTTAGACTTCACCCATCTTCCTATCCGAAAACTTAGGAGAATTATATAGAGAAAAGTCACGTGTACATAAGTACATTCAATTATAGTTCACCTATATATTTATCTATGTATAAAAAAATAAAGTTCTATATTATTTTCTTTTTTAATTTTTCTCTATTTTTTTAATTTTCTAATTTTCTCTCACACAACAATTAACAATTTGTTTAAAAAATTGGGATCAAATTTTTCCATAATTTTCGCCATCATTTTTTCTTTTTAATTATGAATTGCCCTCAATAAATCTACATTATTATATTCTCACATACAGATAGCACAATTAGTCATTTTTTTTTCATATATCACTTTTTTTTTTCATCACTCAATTCATGTGTTTTACTATGTATTTCATGTGTATAGTAGAGAGATTAATCTCGATCATTTCTGAATTTTTTTAAATTCTTTGATGTGATAGGCATTCACCTGATCCCTTCATGATTTCTGCAAATTTGTTTGTAATATATTTTCAAGACATATTTTTTGACATTTTCTCATATATATATTATTCATTGGTGCTCATCAGATGGAAGACGGTGACTATAATAAAACAATCAATATATACGAGATTAATGAAGATAAAACACGTTTTGTAAATTTAGATTATTTATATTATTCAATTGCATAGTAAATAATACACATTTTTTTACAAAACATGTTAAATCATTTACACACATTTTTTATTTTATCAATATATATTCGTTTATGTGTTAACTACATACACTTTTATGCTCATCTTACACATACTTTTATGCATACACTACATAAATTTACTCACATTTTATATAAAAACTATGCACATTTATGTAAATCTACACATTTTTACACAAAATACATACATTTATGTACGAATTACTCATATTTTTATGCACATACTACACATATTTATATATATTCTACATACCTCAAAAACTCATTAATAGAAATATACATAATTACATTTTATTAATAATGTACTTATATTTATTTTATATTTTACATACAAAATATACATATTTACATATAATTTCTTGATATTACACACACATTTTTTTTGATAATGTACATACATTTTTTGATATTGTGCAAATATTTTATTTTGTTACTTTTTTTATTTTATTATCTCTTTTATTTTAAAATTGTGGGGTATGAATTATGAATTTATGGAATTTATTTCTCACATTGTATTTGATTTTTTAAGATAATACAATTTGAAAATACTTGTTACATGTTAAAAATTTTTTAAATCGGTTATTAATTGAGTCGGAGAAAATCGTGATAAAATAGAGAAAATCAGAAAATAAAAAGAGAAAAAAATTAGAAAAACAAGAAGTAATAATCAAATTTTTTATTTAACGTTAGTGAATATATAAGTAGATATATATTTGTTGTACACAAAGTCCGATATTGAAGTATATATATATAACTATAATTATATCTATATATATATAATTATAACAATAATGTGTATGGATAATATTAAATATATAATGAAAAATCAGTCAAATCAGCACATAAATGAAATTTTTGGTCATAATTGTTTAATCAATTATAATTTCAATGATTATTTAAGTAAAAACAAAATTAAAATATATCTATTAATTATATTGACTGATTTATCATTATATACCAAGTATTATTGTGAAGTGTATACTTTGTCATATGCAGCTCATGGTGTCATTCAATAGCTGTAGCTTTTTGCCACTTGGACAAAAAGAATAACGATGGAATCTAATATTGCAGCCCAAATATGTTGCCGGCCTAAGCAAGGGATGCTTGAGTAATCTTTGTTGCAGACAATTGATTCGGTCAGTGCCAAGTTTTTCAGTCTTAATTTTATATTATGAGGTTTGTTGTTAATTAAGTTCAAGGAAACTTTAAACGGAGAGAAACCCCTGTCTATATATTTGCTTGGAGATACTCTCTCTATCTACAAATAATTGTCTTTCGAGAAAATCCTTTTGTCCAATATTATTTGTCACTTTAGAATTTTAAGAAAGCATTTATTATTCTTTTTCCAATTTTATCCTCACATGCATTCTCTCTCATATCTCTTATAATAATTATTACACAAAAAACTAAAAGAACAATTTAGTCATTATATATCCTTTTTACGTATAAAATTGTGTGTTTTAATTACATTCTTAATAACCGTGAAAAGTCTAAAACGTCATTTATTGATGGACGGAGGGAGTATATACATGGTTAGACAAGACACAAAATACTAGATAAGTGTTGAGATAGTAATTTTTATTTCATTTTGATCAGTTTTACGTTGGGCAACGAAAACTTAAAAAGAAATAAAAAAATGAACAATCTCTCGATAGAGGTAACAACACAAGAAGAAAAAAAAAGTAAAATTAGACATCACAATTCTCACACGAGTTCTAAATTTTTTTTATTAGTGTACAACTTTTGAACGAATGCAAATCATTCTTATAAATACATTACATGAGCAATTCTTAGAAACTGTCCATACAATGGATCATTCCAAAATTCTTGAAGGATGTCTAAACTATGCAACTAAAAGCTCTATTTATAAGCTAAAATAAAAATACAATACTTCAATTTTTCTAATGTGGGACTTTGGATTAACATTCAACAAATCCCCCTTTACCAACATTGCAAAGAAGACTTTCGACACAAGCTATTCCCACTTGCATCGTTGTTGCTGCAAAAAATGCCTCCTAAGTCCTAACCTTCATTGCGGAAGACTCTCGGCCTAGGAAGCACAGACACACCGATGTTAAGGTGTGTCCACGTGTCCGACATCTGGTGGACACCGACATTTGGTGGACACGTATCCGACACACATTCATACGTGTTCGTGAAAAAATAATTTTTTTTTTTGAGATAGGACACGCGACGGACATACGGTGGACGCTATCAGACACGCATCAGACACATTGTGACACACTATATATAGACACAAGTCGGGTACACTGTGGACATGCCACATTTTTTTCTTTTTTGATTTTTTCATACTTTATGAAGAAACTTAAGTTCTTATCCAACCTAAATTTACTTGACTCAAAAAAACTTAAATTAAATATGTATTTTTAATCCAAAGTAAGAGAAATTTTACTAAAAAATATTTATTATATATTCACATATATGATGTGTCTGTGTCCTGTGATGTTAGTTTGGTGTGTCTCCGTGTCCGTGTCGTGTCCTTTGTCCGTGTTAGTATATGTGCTTCTTAGCTCTCTTAGCACAAGGGACTCATACATATGGACCCAAAACTACCATCTTATCCAATACTCAAGAACATCCAATTTACCTGAACCATGGATTCTGATACTGCTATTGGGAAACAAAAAATATAAAAGAAATACAACAATAAACATCTCTACATATAAAGATAACAACACAAGAAGAAAAGATAGCAAAATCAGACATCATACCAAAACTTTAACGTGGTTCAATTATTTCAACTTACATCCACAATTCTTACAGGAGTTCCAATACTTTTCCACAAGGTTGTCTTGGAGTTGGAATATGTTGGTGAGTTCCAAAAAAGGTCCTTGATCATCATCCAAGCCACATGAATCGTTTTCCGACTTAGAGCGTTAGCCACCTTGTTAGCCTTTCCAGGATGGTAGTGCAAAGAGAAGCAGAAATCCTTGAGGAACTTCGTCCAACGTCGTTGCCTCATGTTAAGTTCCTCTTGATTGATTAACTACTTCAAACTCTTATGGTACAAAAAGACTTCAAACTTCATCTCGTACATGTAGTGTCTCCACATCTTCAGGGTTGACAATACTGCTGGCAACTCTAAGTCGTGGGTCGGGTAGTTGAGCTCATGAGGTCGGAGCTGCCTTGAGCCATACGCCACTGGATTCTTGTTTTGCATCAACACATACCCCAGTACTTGTCCCAATGCATCGTAGTATACTTCAAAAAGTTGTTCTGGATCAGGTAGAGCCAATATCGGTGCACTGTTGAACCTCTCTTTCAACTCTTAAAAGCTCTTCTCGCATGCTTCGTCCCAGTTGAATGGTATGGTATTTTTAACTTTATGGTATGGTGTTTTTAACTTTATTCATAACATAGATCTCATGAACTTATATCCTTTTAATAATAACTTTAAGAGTACTTGTCTTGTGATTACTTATTATTCAATATTTTAAATAAAAGGTCCATCATCTCATTCTTTTTCCTTCATAGGTCGCACGTATATATATATAGGGTTAGGGTTTGGATTTTTTATTTGTCACATCATCTCCTTTTATCTCATACATTTTATTTAATACAAGATCCAAGCTTTCAAACAACACATAAACACGCATGCATGCATATACACACATAGATATATATTTGACCAAACTCATGCAAAGTGGCTATGGCTTTTCAAAAATGATTCTTTTCATGGTGATAGATTTAAAACATCAAGGTTTTATTCTTTCAAAAATCATTTTCATAAAAGGTATGAGCTTTAGAGGAGGTGACTCACCAAGAGTAAAGATAAAGGTGAGTGTTTGGTGAATGTGTTCAAGATCTTGGCTCCTACAAGCTTCTAGGCCAAGTTGATGATGAAATTCCTAGTGACTTGAATGGATGTTGAGATCTTCAGTGGATGTTAATGTTGGAAGCCTTGAAAAATCAAATAGTGGAGTGATGATGATGATGTTTGGTCATGGAGGTGGAGGTTTAGAGTGGTGTTTATTGTGATTTTGGTGTGTTATGAAAATTAGAGTATGAATGTATATGTGCTAGGCTGAATTATAGAGGAGAATGAAAGTTATTTTTGAGAGAATTTCTAGAGAAATTTTGGCAAGGCTAAGAGGGACTTGTGTGTGTGAAAATGTGAAGTGGAGAGCTCAATTTATAGAATGGTGGAGGGGTGCAAGTTGTGCAGTACAAGTAGGAGGGTAAGGGTTGGATAAATCTTGGTCATTGAGGGGTTGTGATGTGTAATCAAAGGCTAGGAGTGATTAGCCAATGCATGTGGGAGTTTTGCAATGATTTGGATGTAGTTTCTAGGGTTGCTTTTTGACATATAACACTTGTATCTCATAAAGCAACTAACCTAGAGTAGTTACACCACTAATCTCCTCCCCTTTTGTCCCTTGGCCGCAACTATATATATATTTAGGGTTAGGGTTTTGTTGTTAATTGCTTCTAGGTTTTACTAGCTTGAGTTATATAAGAGTGAGGTGCCACTTGACAACCATGTTGGAGGATAAAGCTTGGTGATTGGCAGAGTGTATTTAGGTTAGCTCTAGGTGGGTTATGATTGAGGGACATTATCATTAATATCTCAAGGATGATTGGTGGATAGAGGTGGTGTCTCGTGTAACCACCTACCATAGTTGTAAAACTCGTCCCGGTTGAGGTACTAGGTCACTGGGTTAATGGTTCAACCGGTGCGTCAATGGTTCAACCGGTCAGTAATTGAACCGGTCTATTAAATATAATTTAATAATTATATATATTAAAAAATTAATATATATATATATATATATATATATATATAAACTCATAAAAAAATTCATGAATTATTTGTAAATTTTTAAACACCCAAATATATATAATTTGCTCATTCGACAGATGAGGAGGTTCATCATATACTATTTTTCAATTTCGATGAAAGCATAAAAAGTATTTCTTGGAAAATTTAAAGGAGGTGAACCTTGTTCAAGGTGCGGACAACTGCAAATCTCAACACAGACTTAGAAACTCAAGAAGAGCTGAAGAACAGTAATATGAGTTTTGCAAGTAACAGTAATACAAATTAAAATTAACCTATCAATTATTATACAATTAATTTCGTACAATGATACAATTAATCTCAAATACAATATGTTTTCAAAAAATAAAAAATACAAAATTGTTGAAGTCTTGAAGAGAAGAAGCAGCAGCAGCCACCGAGAGAGGAAGAGTAGCAGCAGCAACAACTGAGGGAGTGGTGGTGGTGTGCAATGCGATGGAGGGCGCGACAGGTCAAAGGATGGCGAGGCAGCTCCAGCCGTCCAAGGAGAGCTCGGGACAACTTGGGACGGTGGGGCTCGGGATGGCGCAGGCACAGGACGACTCGGGACGGCGCGGGTGCGACGCGATGGCTGGGCGAGGTGGTGCTTGGTTGGACAAAGGTTGGGAGGGGTAGTGCACTCGCGATTTCACGAGACTGCAGTCTGCAAGATTGTAGAAGCCAAGAATCACATGGATCTAGCATTTTGGTAGGGTGGGTAACAAGTCGGGTAGGTGGGTATGGGTTGGGTAGGTGGGGTTAATTTGGTTGATTAACAAAATGCATGACCCGGTCCGGGTCATCAAAACCGGCCGGGTCACCGTTTTGCTCAAACTCGGCCGAGTCGAACCGGTTCTCACCAATTCTGATACTTGTCCGATCCAATTACAAGCTCGGTTCGATCAAATGACCGGTTTGCGGTCGAACTGGCCGGACCGAACCGGTTTTTACAACTATGCCCCCTACTAAATAGCTCATAATGTTTAAGTCATCTTAGGCCATTTATTAAGGGTCACGTCCTGATTTCATAGCTTTATCTTTATTTTAAAGTATCATACACGGAAAATACGTGGGAGTAAATTTTCATAAATGTGGGGGCTTGCACATAAATACAACGATAATAATAATAATCATAAATTAATACTGAATAATACTTAGAACATAAATCAAACCACAAGTAATCTCCATATATAGTCAATCACAAAGAAATAAATACTATGTGTCATCCCATAGCCCGATAGTGAGACTTATGAGACTCCACGATAAATACAGATAAATAAATAGTTGCCGGCTAACAAAGGTCCAGACTCAGAAGAACATAAATAAATAAATAAATAAACGTAGCGGAAGCATAAAAACCATAACATCTGAATAAAAGAATAAAACATGTCTCTGGTATCTAAGGAACTATATCATAAACTAAACTAAGTCTGCACAGGCTCCTCGTGTGCTCCGACATCCTCTCTATCTGCTCCTCTAAAATGTGGGGGAAATCATAGGGTGAGTACTAGAAAGTAACTCAGTAGAGGAAACCGTCCCAGGTTTAATTATGAAATATGTGAAGCATGAATGAGTTCGATTCAGATATAAGTTAAGAAAACAATCTTTTTCCGGAACGTCTTACCAAGATGTGTCTCATTCATTTTATTAATACATATATCATCACATAAATAAATGAACATCTCAGTGTAGTGTACCAGTGCCCTTAAATCATATACAATAAATACATCATAAAAATGCATATCAACACGTTAAACATCTTTATCTTTCTTTAACTGTGAGTCATAGCTGCCCTCCTGTCCTATCCTCCACATCACTGGCCCCTAGGCATGAGCTCATCCTAAACTAATGGGGAGAAGGGGTAATTCACCTTCCCTTTTGAAAGCTACTATGTTTTAATATAGCGTCACCCAATGGCGTTTAACATAGCTTCACTTCATGACGTTTTAACATAACGTCACTGAGCGTGCTTGGTTATTAAACTTTAACACTTACATAATCATAGACATATAACATCATCATATATTAACATATAATCATGCATTAAAACTCATAAAATCATATATAAATCATGTATAAATCATATATAGCATGCATATAAGTCGTAGAACGCATTAGGGTACATAAAGGGTCAAAACAGTTAATTTTCGTAAAATCTGCAGTGCTGTAATCGGTTACAGTAATCGATTACATAGACTCTGTAATCGATTAACAGAGAGCCATGTTTTCTCGCGATTGGAAATTCTCAGCTCGTAATCGATTACGAACTCGTGGTAATCGATTACGAACACGGGAATTTAGATTCTAGGGTTCCAAAACACGTTTTTCATGAGTCAATGGCTAAAACTTTAATCTAGAATCATCTTAATCAAAAGAAATCAAAGAGACATGAAAACCAATCGGTAAAATACGTTTTAAAACACTTTTACATCAATATACCACTTTCCTTTCGAAATTAATTTCGTTAAACATAACCATTTCATGAACCCTAATGGGAAAAACGAACAACAACAATAATCTCATCAAATACACATCATTATGCACGAAATTACAGAGAATAAAGAATGCCTAGAACCCCTACCTCTTGTAGACTTCCTATGCAATGCGTAGTGACAACCTTTCCCGACGTAGAATGCGTTCTCACTTTCTCTCACTAGCCCCACGAACGGTAGGAATACAAGGATGACTCCTTTACAAGAATTGCAATTGGTAGAAAGGCTCTATTTGATGAGAGGGTTAAGAATATGTAACTTGTTTTGTGATCGAGTAAGCTTTAATATGAGTTTGGTGGTGTGGAAATGCTATGACTTTGCGTTCTTGAGAGAGAGAAAGAGCAATGGAGGCACACGGGTTAGAGAGAGTGTTCTTGGTGTTTCTGATGTCTCTGAAGTGGTATCTAGGGTTTCTCACGTGGTGGCTAAGTTATGCATGGTTTAGAGTCATTGTGAGGCTCATACGTAACTTAAAACACACTAAAAACCCTTACTGCGCAGTCTGTAATTAATTACCACGAATCTTTAATCGATTACAGCCTGTCAAAATGCACAGATTCTAAAATTTGTGCAGTGTAATCAATTATCATCCCTTGGTAATCGATTACTGGGCTGTAAAAAAAGCCCCAAAACACTTCTAAAACGTCCCGACTCGTGCTATAAACATCCATACATCATTCTTAACCTCATGCATCATCTAAACATCAATTAAAACACATATATGCATCTAAATCACATAGCGTACAATGAAGACACATATATAAACACATAAGTCACATAACACATGATAAATACACATAAATCACATAACGTGCATTAAACACGTATATATATAAACTTAGATCACATAACATGTAATGATTTACTAGAAGAAACTTATCCACCCAAACTTAATTAAATTCTAACAAAGGTCAATTACCCTTAATATCACTTAATTAGAACCTAATAAAAATCGGAGTGTTACATACCATGATTTATGGATATTTCTATTTCATTTAAAATTATATTTTTGCATGAGAATGAATTTTGCATGAGTCATGCTCATAATTGGTGCCACATATATATGTATATGCATGTGATGATGTAATTTTGCATGTGAGAGAATAATTCATCATATGGTAAAATCTTATACACCACATACTTTAATTAAATGCTAGTTCACGTATTAAATTGCACCAAAAAATATCATAGTTAATTGGATTTAACTAATTGAATGAGAGGTGTTACACATGTAAGCCTTTCAATTTTTTTATATCATAATGTGAGAACCTTTCTATTTTATTAGCAATAAAGTTCAATTCAACTTATAACATACATGTGACAACGTTTAATTTTTACTATAAATTTTATAAAAAATGTTTTGAAATTTTATGGTGTCTATAAGCCGAACAACTTTTCTATTAATATTAAATACAACGTAACGTATTTGAATTGAATAATATAGAACAACTTAATAATTATTAGAAAATTTTATTGCATGTGAATTGAATGTGACAACCTTACAATTGTACTTTGGAGAAGACACATTTTTTCATTATTAATTAATTAAAATAAAAAATATTGAACAAAATTTTGTGAAAAATAATGTAAGCATGCCACCTCTTCAAATATAAATCAAGATGAAATTTGACTATGTCTCCTCATAGGTGTATAATCTAATTTTAGTATTATACTAGTGTATTATCCATGTGATACACGAGAATTATTAAAATATTAACAATATATGTAACTAAATATATATAAAAAATTAAATTTAATTATGATATATTAATTTCAGAAATTCATTGTACAATTAATTTTATTCATATGAAGAGGATGTTGTAAGAGGTAGGAAAATGATGACTTGAGGTTAGGTCAAGAGGGGAACTATCAGGCTGTCACTATTAAGTGACACCTCAATTTATCTGTTAATGTTGTTTGATTAAAGTTTATTGATTGTGCATTTTGTCAAACTAATTCAATCTTTTATGAGGTAATTTGTCAATAAGATTTTTATTGATTGGTTTTGTCAATGAAAAAATCTTTTGTGTTCTTATTTTGATACTTCACCCAAAATTATGTGATTTAAGATTACACAATTATCAATTCTATAAATATTATAAATCAATTAATTTCTTTTAACATTACATTGTTAACAATAGAATTATTTAAAAATTATTATTTTTATTCCAAACACAACCTTTATAATTTTTTTTTTGGTTGCCCACGGTGTCTAGAGCTTCGCCCCAACTAATCTGTCGTCCCGGGTCCGTACCTGGGAATGACAGGTGAAACTTCCAACGAGGATTTTTTCTATCCACAAGGCTCGAACCCAAGACCTTACTTAAGGAACAACAAACCGCTTAGCACTTGTGCAAACCCTAGATGGTCAACCTTTATAAATTCATAGCTCAACCAATAAGGATTGACACAAGTGGTAAGCGGCTTGTTGTCCCTTAAGCAAGGTCTCGGGTTCGAGCTTTGTGGATGGAAAAAATTCTTGCTTGGAGCCTCACTTGTCATTCCCAGGTACGCGACCCGGGGCGACGGATTAGTCGGGACGAAGCTCCGGACACCGTGGACAACCAAAAAAAAAAAAATTCATAGCTCAAAGCTCAACCCAAATGCAGTTTGTAGGCCTAGTGGGCTAAATAACGGGCCTTGATCCAAGAATCCAAGTGCCATCTTTGATCTCTCTGCATAGTACAGTGGTCGTGCGTGTGTTCCGTCGTCGAAACGCAAATCGCAACAGCGAAGCTCAGTGACCTCCGTCAATGGCTCCCGTTGGTCCTCGTTCAGGCGATGCCATCTTCGCTAACATTGAGCGCGTTGTAAGCTAACGCAAAACACTCTGTCTTACTCTATTCTCTCTCTCTCTCTATGCTCTTTTGTTTTGGAGTCTACACTGAAGTCTACACTCCCTGCTCTCTCAAACCTATTATAACTGCCTGATCGATTCAATCAACTGGAACTCTCTCTATCTAATTCTTCTTGTTTGTGTGTGGTTGATTCCTTATTCACTCCATTCAATTTTTCGTTTTCCTGAAAATGTCTAATCTATCTGAATTTTTATTGAAGTTCGTGGAATCATTATTCAGTTCGCAGATCATAGAACCTTTCTTTTTGCATTAGCGATTGCTTTGGATTTTGCAGAACTCGGAGCTGTTTACTCTGACTTATGGCGCGATTGTGCGTCAGTTGCTCACGGATCTGGAAGAGGTCGACGAGGTGAACAAGCAGCTTGATCAAATGTAAAATTCAGAATCTCTCTCTTAATTTCAATCTATTTCTTCATTTCAAAGAATCTTGTATTTTCATGTCTAATTTGGAGTTCTACTTCCTTGGTTCAGTTTCAATGTCTGAAGGATGTGTATTTATACTTAGGTTACCTTATTCACCAAAGTAAATTTTGTTGTTTGGTTGGTTTTCAGGGGTTATAATATTGGAATCCGTTTGATTGATGAGTTTTTAGCTAAATCTAATGTCTCAAGATGTGTCGACTTCCGGGAGACTACTGATGTAATTGCAAAGGTATTATTCATATTGCCTGAAATTTTCTGCTGCTTCATTTATTCTGTGTTGTTGTTCTGTGTCCACTTAATTTGTTTGATTAGTCCTTTTTTTTTTCTTGTTTTCTTTCTATACTTTGTCTGTTCTCGGCAATCATGGTTATATTGGCTTTCTTTGACTTTTGCTGGATCTGGAGAGTTCCATTCTTGCTACTGAAGTTTTGAATATAACTTTGAATAGTTTGAGAAGTAGTTCAACATTAATAATTTAAAAACGTAAGTAAATTGGTTTTGTAAAGTAAAAAATTCATATGCCTGAACTGGTTACCAAGCTTACTGCACGATGTAGATGTGATATTTTAAATTTATTTATTTTTTAATCATCAATCAACGCACTCAAAATATGTGGCATAGATAGTGAGTGTTATTTCATGTTTTAAACTGTTTATCTACCAATTTCCTGATCCCATCATTTGATAAATAGTCAAATTTTACCAATCAGGTGATTAAGACGTAGTGGAGGGGGGGGGGGGGGGTAAAATGGAGTGGAGAAATATTTCACTCAACACAGGGTGGTTGTTATGGATGTTAGAGTCAAAAGAAAAGCGGGGCAAAAGAGCCAACGGACGAACCCAAGGATAAGATGGTGGCAAATGAAAGGCGAGAAACAAAGGGATTTCCAACGAAAAGTAGAAGAAAGAGCAAAGTGGAAGGGTCAAGGAAGTGCAGAGGAAATGTGGAGGGATATGGCGGAAGTAGTAAGAACAGTAGCTAAAGAAACTTCGGGAGAATCAAAAGGTTTCAGAGCAAGAGATAAAGACTCTTGGGGGTGGGATACAAGTGTACAAGAAAAGGTGAAGGTGAAAAGGGAATGCTTCAAAGAGTGGTCTCTATATCGGAATGCGGAGAATTGGGAAAAGTATAAGGTGGCTAAGAAGGAAACCAAAAAGGCAGTGAGGCAAGGACAAGAGCTTTCGAGGGGCTTTACCGATCTTTGGGCACAAAAGAAGGGGAAAAAGATATTTACAAGATAGCAAAGAGTCTGGATAGAAGAACGAGAGATTTGGATCAGGTTAAGTGTATTAAGGATGGTGATAGTCAAGTTTTGATCAATGAAGAGAACATTAAGGAAAGATGGAGGAGCTATTTCTACAATCTTTTCAATGAGAGACATGAAAACCTCGCGTGTTCGGATCGACTGAGTATGGAAGCGAGTTTTGAGGTGGGTGATAGGGTATTTTTGAGGCTGCAACCTTACAGAATGAAGACCTTGGCTAGGAGAGCAAATAAAAAACTTAGTGCTCGTTTCTACGAGCCATATGAGATCATTGAGAAGATTGGGAAGGTAGCTTATCGTCTCAAACTTCCAGCAGAGGCCATAATTCATCCAATGTTCCATGTCTCCTTGCTCAAGAAATGTATCAGCCCAGAAGTGACATCGCAGCCCCTCCTTGCAGGATTACCAGAGGACTACGAGTTACAAGTGGAACCTGCAAAAATCTTGGCTGTGAAGAAAAATGATATGGGCCATCTTGAGGTTTTGGTGAGGTGGAAAGATCTCTCTGATTTCGAGAATTCTTGGGAGGCTGCAGCTGAGATTCAAGAGGTGTTTCCCCTTTTTCACCTTTAGGACAAGGTGAGTCTTCAAGGGGAGGGTTTTGTTACAAACCCTGGACAAGAGAGCACAGAAGAAAAGTCTCAAAAAGGGTCTAACCGAAAGGTGCAACCATCACCTTATTTCTACAGCAGGAAAAAGCAACAAAAAGAAAGAAATGGTACTACCCTGCCATCTGGCTCTAGTAGTGGATTAGGCACTTGATGCCTTGATCCTAGGAAGATTCTGCTAGGATGAAAAGAGTGAGAAATAATATAGGACTTAGGGTGGGTTGGGGACATTTTCATTCAGGATTTTGGATAGAACAGGACTAGGAGAGAGGCAAGACACTCTAATTTCTCTCCCATTGTCATTTGTTTCCTTTTCTGCTACTGCTACTGCTACATTTTCTATTTCATTCCTCATTATCAATATACCTTACTCGAAGGAGTGATATCATCTGATTCACTCCCCTTAATTTCTTGTGTTTGTGTGAGTGATATTGGTACCAGTTGTTATACACTACTGCACTCTGAAACCCTCTAACATGAAATGAGAATCAAATGGAGTGAGAATCAATAGTACAAACATGCCACTGTATGTTTCATTGTTTTTTAAAACAAAAGACCAAAAACAACTCCAACATGTTTATGAGTTTCTGTTTTTAAAATTCAAACATTTTTTAAAAAAAAAAACAAACATAACAAATGAGGTGTAACAGTTTTTTTGGTTTTCTATTTTCAATATTTTAAAAATAGAGAACTGTTTTGCAAAACACCTTCCAACCCTAAGAACCTGAGTTTAATTTCGTTACATGTCGAATGAGTTTTATAGGTGATGTTATACAGGGGTAATGAGCATAGTTTCTCTTGGAAGCTTCACATCAGAGTTTGGGCAGGAAACTCTTAATTGCCTCCTCCAGCTGGCTGCTGCTCGGCAGGCCTTACTAACTTTGAGGTTTGAGCCTCATGTTAAGTGTGCTATAACAGCATGTCTTTTAAAAGACTGGGCTATGCATTGGTTATTAGTTATGTGATCAGCATTTTATTGTTTGTTTATTAATTATATTACTAGTAAAGCTTATTTAAAGGTGATATTAAGTTTTTAATTTTATAAACCGTAATAATGTCTTTTATACAGGTTGGTTTTAAAATGTTCCTTGGTGTTACTGCATCCGTGACCAATTGGGATGCTGATGGGACATGTTGTAGTATTGTTTTGGAGGATAATCCTTTGGTAGACTTTGTCGAGCTTCCTGACACTTGTCAAGGTCTGTACTATTGCAACATCTTGAGTGGTGTGATTAGAGGAGCATTAGAGATGGTAAGTTTCTGTTGCTATTGCAACATCTGAAGTGATTTGATCCATTACTCCTACTTAATAGAACTTCTATTTATCAATATTTTTTTTATCAGTTATTGTTTCCCAATAGAAAACAGAAAACAGAGATCAAGAAAAAGGAGGATATGTGCTTCTGCACTTGGAAAATTGCTTAGTAAAAAAAATGCGAGTACGAGAGCAGCACTAAGCAGGTCTGCGCTCTAGCCAATACCCAAAAACAAGCAAAAGCCTACCCTCTAATTGCCCCCTATTCTAGAATATAAACCTTGCCAAAACGGTGTTACACACCCCAACAAGAAGGAAATTAATGGGCATAATGAGAAAAGTTCTCCATTTAAATTCACTTATAGCAGAAAGGGCAAAGGGAAAATAATAGAATGGGAGTTAGTAAGGGAAGTGGAAAGGGTGCTGTTATTAATTAGTTAGTGGGAAGAGATTATAAATAGAATAAGGGGAGAGAAATGTATTTAGGCAAGAAGTGAGTGGAAAATTTGGGGGAGAGAAATTGGCCTCTCGAAAGCCAATTATCATTTTGATAGAACCTTGATATCTCTAGGATGTGTTTATTGATTACCAATGGGAATTCTTGGTAACTCACCAAGAATCCCTAGAATGATACAAGGGGTGAGTAAGAGTAAGAGCTCCTCTACTCTCTACAAATCTAATACTTTCTATTAATTCTCCAAAGACTCCTAAACTATTATTCCCAATTTCCCTTATTTATAGCTAATCAAATCCCTTACTAACCAATTCCTCCAACTAACTAACTAATATATTACTAATGTGGTCCTATCAATACTCCCCCCAAAAAAATCCACCGTGGCCTCAAGGTGGGGTTACAAAAAAATAAAAAAACATAAAAATCCACCTGGATCCCATTGCCTAAGAACTAAGGAGTTGAAATTATCCTCTATAATAGGATCCTTCACATTAAAATACAAAAAATTATTCTCTTCAAATATAGCCCAAACTAATACAAAAAGTGACCCAACTGTAAACTCTATTATTTCTTTAGTTGTTCTCAATCGAGCTTGGCCCATGAGGAATGGAAAGTGAGAAATCTGACCATCATACTCCAGCTGCTTTATTATGTCAATTTGGGCCTGACCTATTAGGTCAGAAACTAATTTCCCATGGGTCCTTTCTCTTGCTGCCGTAACCCCCCTTGCAGTAGTCCCTTGCTGCTGAGAAAGACAGGGGCTGCATTCCTCGGAAGCACCTTGTCCGCTGCTGCACTCACCACCCAAGTCGCTGTCACCATTTGCCCCCCGAGAAGCTTTGTTGTTGCAGCTACACCTTCAACCGTGAGCAAGGGAGCGTCGGTCGCCGCTCCCCCATGCTTCTTCCCCGTTCGATGCCCAGTCTCGCGATCCCACGGAAACACTGCCGCCAAGAGTGGAGATGGCTTAGCCACAATCGGCAGGACACGTTGGAACCCATCTCTACGCAAATCTCTGCTGAAATTCGCTGCTGCCGCCTCTGCATGCGTCACCTCCGCGGTAGAACTCTGGTCTTCGACTGAAACAAAGAACAGATAGTTCTGGTATGGTGAACCACCCCCTTTCTCTAGACAATCTTCCACTTTTGCGATGTCTTCCTTCCTTTCCTTCATTCTTGGGCCTGTTTCTTGCACCGGAGAAGACACAACAAGATTCCGATGTGTTTCTTGGGCTTCTTTTCCAGTTTCTTGCACTGATTTTGCTTTTGTGATCGTTGTTGAATATTCTTCTTGTTGCCTTTCTAATTGTTGATGTGTTGTGTTTTCTTTCTTTGTTGCTGAATTAATATTGGTGGTTCTTGATCTGGTTGATGTTGTTCACGACAGATCAGATTGGCCTTAATTTCTTCCCATTCAATTTCCCAATTTGCCACTTTGTTCCACACAATTTCAGGCAAGATTGACCGCAAATCTAGTTGGAAACGATGGAGAAAGGCCACATCGAACGCCAGCCATTCTGCCTTTGGATTGCAGCGACTCCAGAGTCGAAACCATGTCAAAGCATGACCTCTTAAACCCCTCTCGACCTCTACTAATCTTTGCGGCTCCGGTGTCGCTCTTGCATCCCAAAATGCCCGGCACAAAATATAGAATCTTTAGGTGTCGAACAGAATCTTTTTAAATTGTCAGTAAAAAATATTTTGTTATTAAATGCAAGATATTTTATAGAATAAATTCTTGAATATTATTTTTATATCAAGTGCATTTAATTCTCCATACAAGACCTTTCTAGATTTCCACCATATATATATATAATTTTCGAAAATTTCATGATATATGTATTTATAGAGATTCGAATTTGATTCCCTGTTATTTAATACATATAATTTTGAAAATAATATTTATGTATATACATGTTAATTTAAATAGAGAATTTTGATAAAGAGAATTCTCCATTTAATTCCATGTACTTTCCATAAATAGAATTGTGGGAAATCATAGTCTTCAAATAAAACTTTCCTTAATTAGAAAAGTCTTGTAGTGGTCTTCAAAAATTTGGATTGATTGCTTGGTCTCCAAGCTATATGTTGCGCCAGCACTTTCATGTTCCATTGTAGTCAAGATGTGTCTTTCTATAATTTTAATTAATTAGATCCTAAAATACACTTAACAAACAATTAGTCCAACCAAATTAAAACTTTTATTTTAATTAAAAATTTTATCACTCAAAACCTTCAATAATGAAGTAAAGGATTTTTGGAGCTAACAAAACTTATCCAAAGTAAACCCCGAAGTAAACCCCGGAGGAACAAAAATTCAATACATAATTTTAGCATTCAAAGAATATTCTTGAATAATCATATTATTCGGTTATTGAACACTCTTGTCTTTACAAGTTCCATATTAGTAAGATTAGTAACTATTTATATGTCTCAATACACCAAAAAAAATTCATTCAATATAATAAGGTACATATTTGATCTAATAATTATATTCTATCAGATCTCCAATTTCTATATCTCAAATCTTTATTGTATTATTATTTATTACGTGTTTATACTATTTTGGCAGAACACTGTCATCATGGTGAAGCTTAAAAGTTGTTTTCTATTGCTTGCTTCATTCCTTTGCGTTAATATTCAGGTGTCAATGAAGACTGAGGTCACTTGGATTCGTGATGTGCTTCGGGGTGATGATGTGTTTGAGTTGCAGGTAAAACTTCTCAAGCAAGTTCCAGAAGAGTATCCATACAAGGATGATGAGTGACATTTGTTTTGTAATGGTATGAACTCGACTTTTTGTTATCTTTTCCCAAAATTTGTGTGTATTTTGATGGAGGTGCATGCTACAATGAAGCTGTGGAAATGGAAAAAGCTTCAATTGAAGCTTATGATTACTTTTAATTAAACTTTAATCCCGAGTTCGCTCCTTTCACTAGCTAGCCTGTGTGGCAATGTTTTCTCTCCATCGTGCTTCCCCTCTACCAGGTAGTGGCTTGGGTTCGAATATTGGGGAACCCCCTTTGGTGGGCGATCAAAGGGGGCGATCTGCAAATTCCACTATAAATTCTCGTTGAGGTTGGTGGTATGCCCTGGACCTGCATGTGGTGTGTCTCTTCTAATCTAAACTTTTTTCTCAAAAAGAAAAAAGTAATATTTTAAATTTTAAATACTATTTGAAAGTTTTTAGCATAATATAAATAAATTCAAAAATATAAACTAAATTTTTTATATAAAATATTTTCAAATAAAAAAATAGAAATATTTTTTGTACATTATAAAATCAGTCACCATTAATCATCATATATAATAATTCAATTTTAAAAACTTGATCCAATTTATAATATTATATATTAATCTAACATTTTTAAAGTTGGATTAATAATTTTTAAAAGTTGAATTATTGCATATAGTGGTTGTTTAATTGATGGTGAATGATTTTGTGGTGTACATATAATACTATCAAAAAAAAATTCTTGTTTTTTACATTTAGATTTTTTTTAACTACTATTTGACAATTGCAAGTATAAAATAAAAAAAAATAGACTCAAAAAACAAATAAGTAAAATCATAAAATATAAAAAGAATTTCAATAAAATTTATTTGATATAAAATTGTAAAGTGGAAGTGTGTTGAAGAGTAGACCATAATTAGTGGAAATGTGTTGAATCAAGAGTAGACCATAAGCTTTCTATTATGGCTGCTTTATTCTATCTTCACTTAGCGCCTGGTACTTGAACATTGGCTCCAGGCATTTTCTCGACCCCTTCTTACTCTAAAAGGGGCACCTTATATAAATTACCAAGCCAATCTTTCTTGTTCATCGACTCGAACCTCATTCTTCCGTTGATTGTTAGCCAGTTATTAATATTGTTATAATTATAATATTTTTTATAATATAATATTATTTTATTTTTATTATAGGATTAAAATTTTAAAATTATTTTGACTTAAAAAAGTTGTAGTTGTACTTGTATATACATTGCTCTTGCCAAGTCTCGATATATTGTTACATGGTTCTGCTCAGACTTTTCGTTACTGTCTGGTTCCACCCAGACTTCCCGTTGCTATCTGATTCTGTCGAGACTTCCCGTTATTGACTGGTTCAGTCCAGACCTCTCGTTGTTATCTGTTGTTACCTGGTTCTGTCCAGACTTTCTTTTACTTTTCCTGGTTATGCCCAGGTGCTTTTTCTACTCCGGTTCCATTTAGACTCTATGTTGCTTCCGCTAACTCTCCACATTAGTCTCCTGTTTCACGATCTGCTATTGTAAGTCAACCACCTCTTCGACACAGTGTTGTGTCATTGGCTGCATCATGATCGTCGATTTCTTAAAAAGTTTTACTCTTCCTGACTTCTTTGGCAGTATTGATTGCACCTCTCCGGTCACTGAATTATTATCTATATTTTAAGTTTTCAAGTTGTATTGTTGTTTGCATTATCACATTCACCAACTCCTCCCACTCAACCTAACACACCAACATTTGTCTTCCACCACCTCCTTCCTATAGCTCTATAATTTCCTTATAAATCTCCATTACATGAAATATACACAATTAAGAACTTCAGTTATATTGTATTACAGTTTCATTATTATTAATATATTATTCTTTCAATTATTATTCTGAAATATCATCATGATTTGTAACAAACCAGATCTAAAATTTAGTTGATTTGTTTTGATTATATGATTCAATAATTAAAAACTAGTTTAAAATCAATTTTATAAATTTTGAACTAGTTTAAAACTTATTTAGTTTACTTTTATCAGAAGTTACTCTGTCATGTTTGGCTATATAACTTATGACTTTTCCAGAAGTTATTTCAGTGTTTTTGAAAAAGTAAGAATATTTGACTTTTCCAGAAGCACTTTTCAAATAAAAAAATTTATTATTTATATCCATATACAAAATAACTTATTCATAAGTTATTTCTCAAAAGTTATTTTTATATAAGGGTTTAAATAAATTGTTTATCCAAACTAACCCTTAGTGTGAGTTTGGTAAAACTTATTAAGCAAATGCTCCTCCTCTCAAAAAGCATAATCTCTCATTTTGTGTTTGGTAACTCAAAAAGCCAAGGAGTTTTTGCTCCTAGCTTTTATGAATCAAGGGTGCTCTTAGGAGTCACTAGGAGTAGTTTTTTTAGAGCTCAAAAAGCTCAGCTGCTTTTTGAGAGCCACAACATTACCAAATCAAGCCTTAGTCATCTCCGATCAATTTAGTTTGCATAACCAAACTTTTTTTATGGTTTAACCTTAAATTTAGTTAGTTCTTTTTTGAGAAATGCTCATTGTACACTCATAATCAGTCACTAATCAGCCACTGTCACTTTATATACGGTGGGTCCCACGCAATTAAAAAATGCAACTTTGAAGTATTCATCGCACGGGATTTGCGTGCAACTGACGCGCTTAAAAACAATAAACACAAGAAGATTGGCTGCCTTATAAATATAAATAAAGACCACAATCCAACATAAATAAAGACCATAATCTAACATAATAAAAACCACAATCCAACATAATAAAGACCACAATCCAACATAAATAAAGACCACAATCCAACATAATAAAGACCACAATCTAACATAAATAAAGACTACAATCCAACATAAATAAAGACCACAATCCAACATCCAAGAGGGTGAATATGGACACACAAAAAAATCAGATTTAATATATGCTTTCATATTGTGTCATGCTCTATTTGTTCCTCCAACATAATAAAGACCACAATCCAACATAAATAAGGACCACAATTTAACATAATAAAGATATTTCTTTTTTGTAAGGAAAAAAAGAAGAGTTTGAAAACAGCTTGACTAATTATTTAGGATTTTTTCCCCCAATAAAACCCTAAAATGCATTAATTCTACAAACAAGCAAAGAGAAACAATAATTCCAACGTTGTCCTGTTTTTGGGTTTCTTAGGGAAAATCGTAGGAGTCCCACGATTTCACCCGAAATGAACTGAAATCGTAGGACCCCTACGATTTTAGGCTGAATTGGCTTGAAATCGTAGGGGTCCTACGATTTCAGTTCATTTCGGGTGAAATCGTGGGACTCTTACGATTTCTATTATAAAAGTGTTTATAAAAGACCATCCCCCGGCCATTATTTGACATACAACCATGGCTGAAAATTCACACTATGCACTCATACATCACCAAGGATCAATTGAAACTAATAGTCGGGGTAGTGTAATTTTCAAATCACCCAGTACTATTGGTTTCATTCTTAATGAATCAGTTACTTTTGCTGAGCTGGAGAGTCAATTGGTTGAAGAATTAAGAGTTGAGAACGTGAAAAAAATCACTCAATTGTTCTATCGTGTGCCAGTTACAATTGGTCTTGGTAGGGTGGAGTTTGGATGTCAGCAATTGCGGGACGATAGGGATATTCGTAGAATGTTTTTCTCTCACAATACTTTTCCAGAAATTAGAGCTATAAAGCTATTTGTCGTGTTAGAAGACACGATCAGCTCACACGGATCCGTACCAAATCCTGCACGTGCATCACCTTCCGTGGCTCCTGCAAATGTTACTGGAGGAGATATCGGTTCTGATGAAGAAGATGATAATGATATCGCAGACATAGCAGGTAAGTATAATTTATTAATTTGATATGTTTTTTTTTGTATAAAAATATGTTATGAAATTATTTTATAATGTAGAAAATTGATAGGTGGTTACCATAAATTAATTTGAATTGTTTTATTAATTTGAATTGTTTTATGTTAGGAAATGATTTTATTACGTAGAAAATTAATAGGTGGTTAGCATAAATTAATTTTAATTGTAGCAATAGTTTAATTGTATTTTTTTATTTAATATTGTATATATAGTACCATAAATTTATAATTTGAAATGTTTTATAGAAATATGTTAGGAAATGATTTTATTACGTAGAAAATTAATAGGTGGTTAGCATAATTTAATTTTAATTGTAGCAATAGTTTAGTTTAATTCTATTTTAGGAAATTATTTTATTACGTAGAAAATAAATATAGGTGATTAGCATAATTTAATTTTAATTGTAGCAATAGTTTAGTTTAATTCTATTTTTTTATTTAATATTGTATATATAGGAGGTACATAGGAGTTAATAAATGTTGATAAAATTATAATAATAATATTATTAGATTAATTATTTTTTGTTTTTGTTTTATGTATTATCTATTGAATGTCTATATTTATAGGGGATGGACACATTGATCTTGCAATTCAAATTGCACAACCAGTGAATGTTGAACCTTCTCCAGTTCAGAATAATCTTCAGTTCCAACACATAGATTATGTTGCTGATGAAGGAGTCGATATTAGGGGAGATGATGATGATTTGCAGGCTGAGGATGTTTTATTACAACAACTGAGTGATGAAGAGGTTGTTGCAGAGGCTGATGTTCTCCCACAGTCTCAGCCTGTGCAATCACAAGCACGTGGTGGACATGTGCACCAGTCTAGGACCGCAAGTATGATGCGTGGTGTCCCTGAACATTACACCAATTTGAATTTGGATGCAGAGGCCCCCCATAGTTCTACACAACCTTCAGTAGAATCTGGGACTTCAGATGGGGAGACTGAATTTTTCGTTGGTCAGATTTTTCCAGAGAAGGAATCAACAGTGTATGCCGTGAAGAATTATAGTATGAAGAGGCGTGTTCAATACAAGGTCCGGGAATCTGACCACATTAAATATCATGGGAGATGTGTAAAGTTTGGTGATGGATGCAATTGGAGCATACGTGTGAGCTATAGGAAAAAAAGAGGCAATTGGGAGGTCCGAAAGTACACTGCACCACATACTTGTGTCTTTGAACAAATCTTGCAGGTTCACCCTCAGCTGGACAGCGCAGTGATATGTGATTTAATTTTTCCTATGGTCAAGAATGACCCTAATGTTCCAGTAAGAGTTTTGCAAGGTGCAGTGGAGTCAAGATTCAATTTCAAAATATCATATAAGAGAGCTTGGCTTGCGAAACAGAGAGCAATTGCAAAAATATATGGAGATTGGGAACAGTCATACAATGAACTCCCTAGGTGGTTGTTGGGTGTTCAACAGTTCATGTCAGGTATAATATATTTTGTGCGTGTGTTTTGCGATTTAAGTTACATATTTGATATTTGTTGGGTATTCTGATGAATTGCTAATGTTACAAAAATGCATATTGCTTTTCCTTAGGTACCATATTTTCATTGCAGACTAAACCTTATTATGTGGGTAATTTGGTTGATCGTAGTTGTGTAATGTTTCACCGTGTATTCTGGACTTATCCTTCATGCATAGAAGCATTCAAGTGGTGCAAGCCTTTTATATCTATTGATGGGACCCATCTCTATGGCAAATATCACGGGGTGTTGTTGATGGCAATTGCCCAAGATGGGAATTCAAACATATTTTCTGTTGCGTTTGCCTTGGTTGAAGGAGAAACACGAGAAGCATGGTCATTTTTTCTGACTTTATTACGACAACATGTCACCCCACAGGATGATATTTTGGTTATTTCTGACCGACACGGTGCTATAAAATCTGCTTTGAATGTAGAAGGAAGTGGATGGCAACCTCCGAGAGCATATCATGCATATTGCATTCGACACATTGTGGCTAACTTTGCGCTGCAATTTAAGAACAAAGATGCAAAGAGAATACTGATCAATGCTGCATACGCAAAGTCTGAGCGAGATTTTTTATATTACTTCTCACAATTGAGGGATGAGAGTGCAGCTATGTGTACTTGGGTGGACCGTATTCCTCGGTCTAAGTGGGCGCAATATGCTGATGAGGGTCGCAGGTATAACATTTATTAATAAGGAATATTGTTGCATTGTTTTCGTTATTTTTACTGAATATGTCATCAACATTCTTCAAATGTCACAGGTTTGGACACATGACTACAAATCTTTCTGAATGCATCAATGCTGTAATGAAGGGAACACGTAATCTGCCTATCACTGCTATTGTCCAAGCGACATATTATCGTTTGACACATTTATTTGTCAAAAAAGAAAGAGAAGTACAAGGACAGATTGCGGGTGGTCATAGGTGGTCACAACATCTTTTGAGGGCGATCTAGGAGTCTAGCCAGAAGATCGGTCGTATGACAGTGACTGCTCTGACCAGAGATAATGTTTCTTTTATGGTGTCTGAGATCGAGACCGGTCACACTTATAGGGTCAACCTTCATAACAGAACATGTGATTGTGGGGGTTTTCAAGCGCTACATTATCCTTGTTGTCACGCTTTAGCTGCATGTGCTGATGCTCGTGTGCAGTGGGGTACCTATACCCACCAATGTTACAGCATGGATTGAGTGTTCAATGTGTATCGACACGAGTTTACTGCCATTCCCGATCAATATTTCTGGCCACAGTACGATGGTGCATACATCCGGCCAGATCCAGCTCTTCGTAGGGCAACAGAGGGACGTCCTGTATCCACCAGGATTCGAAACGGCATGGACGAGACAGAGGAAAATCATCCAAAACGTTGTGGGATATGCAGAAATCCTGGTCATACTCGCAAGACATGCCCAACTCTGCGGGCATCATCTTCTGCTGGTCCTTCTTAGATGACTTGTGATATATGTCCACTGTGGTTGTTGATACTTCTTATTGATGTTTGTTTGCAATTTTACTTTTTATTTGTTCTCTATTATTCCTTTTGCTCTACATTTAATCGAAGTTTAACGTAGATATTAAACCATAGAAATTAAATACATTAATTCGAATATAACGTACAATTTAAAAAACTAGCGATAGAACCGAAATTAAAAAAACGGAATAAACCATATTTTAGGACGAAACATACAACTAAGTTAGTCTTCAGCTAAACTACTGTCTCCTTCATCTCCTTCAGAGTCGTACGAGACTTCAACCTCATTTTCGTCAAATATCTCAACGTCAAATGTATTTTCTTCATCATAGTGGAGCCATACCGTGTATCCATAACACATTGAAAAATGTTGTACAAAATCCTTCCAACCGTCTGTGAACCATACCTTGTCACCTCTTTTTGCACATTTTATTTGCCATTCTTTTTCGGACGGAGTTTTCAATTTGATTTGACTAGGTAATCGTCTTCGATATTTTTGTGCAAATGTCGGTGTAAGTTCCTACAAATTAACACAAATTTTCAAATGTTTAACTGAATTTTGTATTTAATTAATATATGAAAAAATACTTACAGTTTTTTCTTCAGTTTCCGATCTTATCCATACCACTGTTACATTGTAAGGAATAGGTTCTATGGGGGGAGAAAAATTCATGATTAATAGTGAAGTGTGCAATCCTAACATCTGAGTTGTGTTATTTATAAAAGTAGTACTTAATTGAAATCGTAGGATTGCTGCGATTTCTTAACGTTTTATATGCATTATTATCGTAGGATTGATGCGATTTCTTAACGTTTTATATGCATTATTATCGTAGGATTGCTGCGATTTCTTAACGTTTTATATGCATTATTATCGTAGGATTGATGCGATTTCTTAACGTTTTATATGCATTATTATCGTAGGATTGCTGCGATTTCTTAACTTTTCCTGTGTACTGAAATCATAGCATTGTTGCGATTTGTAAACGTTTTGTGTGCATAAAATTCGTAGGATTCCAACGATTTGGTAACGTTTTGTGTGCATTAAAATAAAAATAAAAATACAAAAAGTAAACATATAATAAAATTAATACAAATACAAATACAAATATGAAAAGTCTCTAATGGTCTCTAATGAAAGGTACTAAAATAAAAATCAAATACAAATACAATAAGTCTGTAACCCAAATAAATACAAATACATATAAAATAAAATAAAAATCAATCGCCTCTATCCCTCGTTGGATGTGGTACAATATGTGAGCCCGTGAGACAAGTACGCCGCCTGATCTGGCGCCTAGGTTGACCCTGACCAGGTGGCTGTCGTTGTGGCTGTGGCTGTGGCTGTGGCTGTAGCTGTGGCTGTAGCTGTGGCTGTGGCTCTGGATGTGGTGGCGGTCCATGTAACGCAGATGCAGGTGTACCATACATAATATCAAACGATGTCTGGTTCAGGTCCAACTGAGCACCTCGTGCTGGGGTACTAACATCGCCACCGCTGTGGAGCTGTCGACGAAGATATGCATCAAACATATCAAGATCATCATCAGTGATGGATATACCAATATCGTCCACTGACTCCATCGTCGGCCTATAACAATCACTGTCTCCCCCTGCTGCAGCCTGCGAGCTCGATCCTAGTGCATCACGCGAGCTCGATCCAGGTGCATCGCGCGAGCTCTGCCCAGGACCACTCCTCCAATCTGACGATAATCCAGCAAAAAGCATAGATCCTCCAGCAGCTACCCTAGACTCAAAGTGCATCTCTGTCTGCGTATCCGGTGCGACATGCGACTGCTGGGGCAACTGGGACTGCGGCGGTATCTGGGTACTAGTCCGGGACTGCGGCCGAGTCTGCGACTGCGTCTGAGTCTGGGTCTGGCGCGGAATAAAGTAGTCACCCACATCCGCAGTCCCAATAGGGTACTGGCGTCTGCTCTGACGTGTGCCCGTCCGTGCTCTCGTGCGTGCACGTCTCCTATCAGGGGCTGCTGGTGGGTGTGGAATCTGAGGACCTGCACCAAGGCCAACTCCATCAGGCAACCCTGGAGGGATCTCGTCTGGGCCAGGGGGACCTCCGCCTAGATATCTAAACGGACTCAAGGACCACCACTGAAGATACTCTGCTGAAGGACGATAATCATGTGTCATCATCCCAGTGAACACACGATCGTATCGATCTCCCCATATATCATAATAATCTCTGTGCTCCCTCGGCCACCATCTCGAGGGACGTCCTCTCCCATCAATGCCATGAACGTGGCTGAGGTCAGCCGGAGGAGATGGGATATGCTGCATCATGTGGAACTGCCTCAACACACGATCAGGCTGATGATACTCTACTATCTCGAACGAAAGCAAGGGAATAACTGAACGAAACAACACAGAGTGCTGCTGGACATGATCCGGAACAATCTGCATCACGTCCATGTCAGAATATGGTGTCCATCGGAACTGCACAAATGTTTCACTCAACATTAGATTAATGACGACGAAGAATATGGCACAATGTTACATACAAACATATGAACAAACATTTAAACAATGTGACACTTACCCCATCCATAGAGATGAAATCCAGTATCCGTCGATCCTGCACCAACCGTGCGCTGTTATCTCCGCGAGATGACCTGAGACCGCCCCACCTAAGCAACTCAAACATATGTACACAATTAGATAGTTAGGACAATACTGAGTACTACATTAAATTAGATATAATATAATGAAACAAAGATTGTACCTCCCAGCGAGCGGAAAGAAAAGATCATCAAAATGTGCCGGTCGTAGTGAGGGGATGCGATAGTACGCCCAAGAAACAAGCAGTGACAAGCAAGAACCAGTGTCAGTCACTGTGTACTTCGTCGCTCGACACATAGTCCTATACAAACAGGCAAGAACAGCGCCTCCCCAACACATCTGACCACATCTCCTGAAATCCTCGAGCAAAGGTAGAAATTTCAGGTGAACACGAGCACTAGACTTATCGGGGAACAGAAAGCCCCCGATAAGTCTCATAATGTAAGCTCTGGCATGCCGCTCGATCACCACCGGAGATGCTGAAGGAACTAACTGCGACTCTGGAAACTCTGTCTTGAACCAAGGAATACTAACAGAACTCCCGTCACGCTCCTCAACAGGGGGGATAACACCGAGTAGAGACTAACAATAATCCCAGATGTCGCGGCCCTGGTTGTGTTCCGGCCAATGACCGATGCAACCAGAAACTGGCTCCCCATCAATACGTAAACCCAGCTGCACTGCTACATCCTCCAGAGTGATGGTGGCCTCACCATATGGTAGGTGGAAGGTATGAGTCTCTGGATGCCAACGCTCAACCAAAGCGCTAACCAGACCGTAGTCACAGTCGAATGTACGATGACATAACTGTGCTACCTCCCAAAAACCGGCTGTGCGTAAATGATACTCTAATAAAGGGTGCGGCCTAGGTGCGCCGCAAGATCTAACTCGTAGTACACGTGGAGGCTAACGAATAAAATTAAAAAATTATAATTAATAAAATCTACAAAACATTAGAAAATTAAAATATAATTGAAAATCTAACTAATCCTAAAAGAACTAAAATAAAATTTCTTAATCCTAAACTATATTATTTATTATTAACAGCTAAATTAAATTTATAAAAACTAAAGAATTATTTTATTAATAGTTAATATAACTAAAACATAATATTACTATTAACAGTTAAATTAAATTAATAATCACTAAAAATAAATTATTAATAGTTAAATTAAATTAATAATAACTAAAACATAAATTATTAATAGTTAAATTATAATAATAATAATAACTAAAGCATAAATTATTAATAGTTAAATTATATTAATAATAACTAAAGCAATTCATTATTAACAATTGTATTATATTAATAATAACTAAAGCATAAATTATTAAAAGTTAAATTAAATTAATAATTACTAAACCATATTATATATTATTAACAATTAAATTCAATTAATAATAACTAAAGCATATTATTAACAGCTAAACCCTAAACCCTAAACTAAATTTATAAAAACTAAAGAATTATTTTATTAACAGTTAATATAACTAAAACATAATATTACTATTAACAGTTAAATTAAATTAATAATCACTAAAAATAAATTATTAATAGTTAAATTAAATTAATAATAACTAAAGCATAAATTATTAATAGTTAAATTATAATAATAATAACTAAAGCATAAATTATTAATAGTTAAATTATAATAATAATAACTAAAGCATAAATTATTAATAGTTAAATTATATTAAAACTAAAGTAACTCATTATTAACAATTGTATTATATTAATAATAACTAAAGCATAAATTATTAAAAGTTAAATTAAATTAATAATTACTAAACCATATTATATATTATTAACAATTAAATTCAATTAATAATAACTAAAACATATTATTAACAGCTAAACCCTAAACCCTAAACTAAATTTATAAAATCTAAAGAATTATTTTATTAACAGTTAATATAACTAAAACATAATATTATTATTAACAGTTAAATTAATAATCACTAAAGCATATTATTATTAACATATAAATTAAAAATAACTAACCACAGCCGCTAATTTCCGTGCAATATGAAACGGTGACGTAACTCCGAAATTTTCTTGTGCCATCGGGAACTACTAGTATCAACTCAAATTAAATTTCTCAAAGAAATTAGAGAGAGAGACGGAAGTTGAAGAGAGAGAAGCAGAAGAATTGAAGAGAGAGAAGGGGAAATGCGAGTGAAATCGTAGGAATGGGGGCCTTATATAGCACTTTGAAATCGTAGGATCCCTACGATTTCAATGGAAATGATTTGAGCTGAAATCGTAGGATCCCTACGATTTCTAGAGACGTTTTGCAATGTACTGAAATCGTAGGATCCCTACGATTTCTAGAGACAAAACGAGTTGAACTGAAATCGTAGGATCCCTACGATTTTCTCTAAGAAACCCAAAAACAGAACAACGTTGGAATTATTGCTTCTCTTTGCTTGTTTGTAGAATTAATGCATTTTAGGGTTTTATTAGGAGAAAAAATCCAATTATTTAAGGTCATTTTAATTTTTAATGGAGCATATATGGTTGCTCAAAAAGTTGGAACATAGCATAATCCTCCCTTAAGAACAAAACAAGCTGAGACAGGGTCCATATAATCGAAGTATGCCCATCGCTGCTATCACCTTCTCCTCCCTTGGTCTCCTTCATCGCTGCTCTAACCATCGCAATGCTAATCTTCATGTGCATTTACGTCTTCTCCACTGTTGTTTCTGTGGCCATAATCCTCGCCCTCTGCATTACAACCGCGCTAAGTTGCAGGTTTATCCAACATAAACAAAGACCACAATCCAACATAATAAAGACCACAATCCAACATAATAAAAACCACAATCCAACATAAATAAATTGTTCTCTTCAAAATTAAACAACTTTAAAATTATTAAAACAAAACAAACAATAATGGAATAAATTACTTTCAATTTTCAAAAAACACAAATCAAAACCTGGGAACACAAGGAGCAGTGCATGATGGCAGGTCATAGGGCACGATGAGCAGCACGATGCAGATACGAACGTGGAAGCAGCAACGATGCAATTTATTCACCAAATCTACAAATATGAGAATGACACTTGAATCTAGTTGTGAGAAATGGAGTCTCCAAATCACCATCTCTCATGAATCTTCGATTCCTTCTAGCTGTGAAACTTGAACCCTTCTGATCATTGGCACCTAAAGACCAAAATTCAACATAATAAAGATCACAATCCAACATAAATAAAGACCACAATCCAACTTAATAAAGACCACAATCCAACATAAATAAAGACCACAATTCAACATAATAAAGACCACAATCCAACATAATAAAGACCATATTGGATTATGTTGAGATTGTGGTCAACATTTGCATATTGTGACATTTGGAAGACAAGACAAAATCGATATTAGTTACTAGTTTGATCACAAAAAAAGAAAGAGAGAGAGTCTTGATTCCGTTAATGGTTGTTAGAGGTGAAAAAAATGTGTGTTAATTAAAAAATATAGTGATATAATTGTTAGTTGTATTATACATGTATTTCGTATATTTATACTATGCTGATTGATTGATGGCTGATTAGTGGTGTACATGTAGCATATTTCTTCTTGTTTTGATTTATTTTAACACGGGTCAAAATACTAGTTATGGAAAAGAAAAAATAAGAAGTGAAAACTTGAACCCGTAGAATAAAGTGATAGGGCAAGCTCACAATATGATTTTTTTTATTAATTTTAAAGGATCAATTTATTCATATTTTTATGGAAATCAATTTGTTTGACATTTAAATTTGACTTAGAATAATTTGGTCAATTTATTGAGACTAATTTGATCAATTTAAAATTTTACAAAAATAAAAATGAGTATTTTTTTCTAGAATTATCGAGAAAACAAATTGGTTAGGAAGATTAAAAGTACTAAATAGAATGCATTTCCTACGCTTCGAATTATAGTTGTCAAACTCGGCTCGACCCATCTGGTTCAACCGCACACTCAGTGATCTAATCGTGGAACCGAGTCGAGTTTCTATTTAGATTAGTCATGCATCAAATCCGGTACAATCCAGTTTAAATTTGATCGATTTTTTATCAAAAGAATTTTATAATTAAATCAAAAAGTTCGGAACTAGAACTTTGAACATGAAGTTAGAGAGTGCTTAATGGAACCACCAAACTACATACAATTGATGTTAAAGTTACACAAAAATTAAATATATCACATTACTAATTTGCTTCAAATTTTATTATTAATATATTTATTTAATAAATTTTATTAGACTATTTTTAATTAGTGATGTTGAGTTGAGTTCTAATAAATAATTATGTTATTCTTTTAGTTTAATTAGTATAACTATCTTTATTTATTATCTAATCTAATATATATCCTAATCTAATATATATCATAATAGCTGAAAGTTCCCGCTAAAATTAATTTACTCGCCATTCACTATTCCCCTTATCCAACTAATCCAATTCCTTTGTTTTAATTGTCCCACTCCCATTTCCTTCCATCAGATTCTACAAACAAGAGATAACAAACCAAAAAAGTACAGTAGCAAAATCAATCTCATTCCTTCTGGTTAACCAAAATTTATAACTTTATTAATGATTTGACTTGCTCACTCTTTTTCAAGAGCAAATGCTTCTCGAAAGATTACAAAAAGCTTCCTGCCAAAGCCAATTTATAACAATTTATATTATTAAAATATTATATTTGATTGAAAGTTTTTCTCTGGAAGCTAAATTTTTCAAAAGCTTTCTTTGGAAGCTAATTTTTCAAAATCCAATCTTTCTTCCCTTTCATTTCACATGCTATCTTTCTTTTCTCATTTCTCTCACAACCTCATCAATTCCTCACATTTCAATTTTAAATCATTTCTTCAATAATTTTTCTTCCTCTATTTCTATTTTTATTCTACAGATTTGTGGAGCACCCTTCTATTTCTTCTTTGAATCATTTTTTTTTTCAACTCTCCTTTCACTCAACCAAATAATCAATCCTATATTTGATGTAATTTCATTAATCTGAAGGTGTTTCTTTGTTTTCTTACAAAGAGTATGTTTATCATCAAAGAGAAGACTTCACCAAGACAAGTAATTATCGAACCCAATGCCAACTATCGAAGTCATCGTCGTCACTTTCATCCACGATATTATGGTTTGATTTTCCTCCTCTTCCTTTTTTGCTTCTAACTTTTCACAGTGAAAAAGCATACAACTTTTGTTCTCCACTTTGATCATTCATGGAAGTTGTGGTTAGATAGGTTTATTTTAGAAATTGAAATCATTATGAAAAACTCATGAAATACTGCAATTATTTTTATCTCGATTTATTAGAAAGGATTCCAATTTATTTTTACTCCAAAAGATAGGAACATTAGCTAATGATAATGAAATTTAATTTTAAGGTTTGAAAATAATTTTTGTTTAAAATCTAGGTTTTTTTATGCTATTTTGTTGTTTTGGTTTGATGTGGTACAACTATGTTCTCAAATTCTATCATTATTGATTGAGTTCTTCTTGATTACCTTTCTTCTTTTTTTCTTCTTTTATTAGAAGTTCTTTTCAACCGATGTCTATTTATTAGAATATCAAGTATAACTTATGTAATTCGATATCAACAACTATTTCATGAGTTCTTTTTATACTTATTACAGATATAGAAGATGCAAAGTGGAGCATAAAAAACATTGAAAATGATATATATTTCATATACAATCCTTTAATATGGTAATTCATTATTCCGTATTTATAGGACTTGATACATATTTTATTGCTTACATTGAGAGTGGAATTTCTTTTTTTGTTTATCTTTTATATTGTTAGTAATTTCTTTTAGGCTCTTAACCGATTGGTGATTTTTGTTTGATACTGCAACAAGACTTCTTTCTCTCTTTGAACTTTTCTTTTTCTTTTCTTCTCTTATAGTCATAATAATCATATCCCAACTTTTTGAGCCCTGTTCTCTTTCCATATCCATTCCCTTTCACGTTGGATGTGAAAGAGAGATAACAAGAGATGTTGAGAAGTGGGAAGGAAAGCTAATTTGACTTAGTTGTTTTCACTTTCTATTTGACTTAGTTGTTTTTTAACTTAACATGTTCATTCATAGACAATACTCATTCTAATGAAAATAAAAATACATCTATCAAGTTTATGTTGTTTGTGAATTGTTCGGTAAAATATACTTATAGCTTTATTTATTATTTTTTTTCTCTTCAACTTACTCTGCCAATATTGTCAAATAACTCAAATTCTCACATTTTATGTTGTTTTTAAATTTTAAATATTACAAACATCCACTTTAATGTATAGTTGGATTGGCAATGTAGTTATTACAAGTCTTCTAACTTGATTACATCTAGATGGTACCAATCCTTGACTAAGTATCTGCTAAGTTTAATTGTCATGGTGTGTTTTAGTCAGACATATTCTTTACTTATATTTGATATTTAATTTCTAATGTATGCATGTTAAAATCAAGTCATTAATATGATCATGATTTCTTTTTGAATTTTATTTTAATATCAATGTTTCCTTTCTTTATTTTTTCTTAAAAAAATCAATTTTTTTCTCATCTCATCTCTTCTTTTTCCTTCTTCTTGATCTCTTAACAAAAGAAAAAAGTAATTATTACCTCCATACACACAACTAATTAACACATCTATGATTCCACTATCAAAATTTTATTTGTATTACCTTTAATCCATACCCTTTTATTTTGCTATTTTTGTTTAGGGTTCTTTCATAGCTTAACACTACTTCATACATCTGAATGAACCACCATTGATATATGACCTTGCTACTATGGTACTTTCGTGTTGTGCGAGAAAAGAATGATTGAAGAAGATGAAAAAGTCATGGAGGAAATAAATATTTTGAATTCTTGCATTTCTTAGCAAGCTAATAGTCTATGATTTGGTTTTCTGCTATAATTATTTAAACATTCAATTAGCTCTTATTATTACTCCTAAGTTTCTTTCATCTGATCACAATCTCTCCAAATCTATTTTTGCATTTCTACATCATTATTACTTATTGTAAAATCATATTAATTGGAGGTCATTATCATTTTACCATGAATTTTATTGACATTTAACATCATACATTTTTTAGCTGTTATTATGACTAATTATATCCATTCAGTTTGCCTTTAAAAGGTGCATTGGAGATACTTCACCAACCAATGCATGTTCTACCCATTTACAAGGGAAGTCCTCATCACCCTACAATCCAACACTCTCATTGTCTAACATCTATGAAGGGATCCTTTTTCTCATGTATTAACTTCAGAACTTAACATTAGAGGTATTTAAATTTCCACTTCCTCAAGATTGTTTTATTTATATGTAATATTACTTTCCACTCGATAATTTCTTTAAAAACTTTGGCTGTATACAACTTGCAGAAAGTGATGATAAACAATAACAATCTCATCATGCCTTACATCCTCAATGGCTTACTTCAACTTCTAAGAGTTTGGCATCATTCTTTAATTCTGTTGGTGAAGGTACGTTTCATTCTTATCTAAATTACATTTATTCAAACACCAACGTTCCTATATGTTTATGCCCGTTTTAGACTATTTCGTATAAACTCCTTTCCTGCCAGGTCTTGCTTTAACTGTGGCAACAGAAGCATCGTTGTCTCAATGACATATATATGCAAGTACCATTCTCACAAGTCTGCCACCATCCCAATTAACCCAATCGGCAACGGGCAAGTCAAAGATTAGCTTATTCAACTACAACTCCTACTCAAGGTAAAAATGTAGTTCCATTTTCTCCATAACTTCATCAGTGCTATTAGCAAATAACAAGTTCTATTGTAAGTCAATTACTCTTATCCTTCCCTAATTCTTATCTCTTCTTAAGGTACTTGTTCACATGTAGCTTAAAGGCATACAAAAACTTCGATTTTGGTTGTTGCGCTAACTCTAGATTGTTTTTGTTGTTGACTTAAAGTGTCTTTCTCATTTGCCGCAATAAAAAAGAATCAAATTCAGTTTGATCGATCATGTTCATTTTAGTTCTAATTTTTATTTCAATATTAAACTATAGATTTGTTTAGACTTTAATAACGATTTGTCTATTGCATGGTTTAGATTATTGGAGATGAAAGAACTAAGAATGTGCAAGTAAACTAAGTGGTCTCATGAATATTTTATATTGTTTCAGAGTTTTGTAGTCTTCCTTTACACTTTGTCTAATTCATGTTTTTTAAATCTTATGCACCTTATTACTTTTACTACAACTTGATTCTTCAATATTGATTTTTGATCATACTACACATTTTTTATGATATTAGTTCAAATGTTGGTTGTTGATTGTTTGTTTTTTATTTTGTTCATTTTTCTTGATAAAAGTTATAATGTTATAGAATATATATTATGATTTATATTAATGGAGTGAATTTGGAGGATATCGGAAGATTTCAGGAATTTGCTTATACATTCTTGCTTTCAGGTTGGGGATAATATGACATAAAGAATGTGTACGAATTAAAAATTTCATGGCAGATACAAATGGAGAGAGAGACTTTGTTGCACTAAATTTATTTTTTTCCTACATGCATTTTCCATTATTGTGAGAGGTTCTTATCTCCATTTTTTCCCTTTTTGTATGACAAACTTTTTGTAGTTTAATTTTTTGGAAAGTTTGGTGTATGCTTTAAATTTTGTATAATTTTAATGCACAAGTTTTAGTCCAATGTTACTAAACTGAGCATATTGTTCAATCTTTTTTGGTTGTATTTGTTTTTGTGTAGACAAAAATGTGCCTAAGCTAAAATGAGCATAATTTGTTGTTGTAAGTTAAAATGCGTTTTAGATTTTTACATAACTATTTATACCAAAAACAATTTGATATGAGCTCTTAATTTGATTTTAAGATTTATGTTTTATTGGGTGATACTTATTCTAAGCATTTACAAAAATGCGAGATGAGATATCATATATATATATATATATATATATATATATATATATATATATATATATCAATAGTGTTACACACACACTCCTATATCAGCCACCCTTTAGCCACTCCACCATTCCTTCTCTATAGTTTTCATTTGTTTAGCTCCATTCCATACCCCACAAAAAACATGTCAAGACAAACACAACAAAGCAAACAATGCTCTTCGTCTGTACGAATACAAAAAGATTGGTATGACAAAACTTTTTTTATTTACAAAACAGTTTACGTCGTCACCTGCGAGTTTATTTGTTGTGGGAGGTTTAATTGATTAATCATCCACAACAGCCCACGCCCCACCTCGACACGCAAATGAATTGCTGACAGACATCAACCATCATCAATGGTAGTTACACTTGCAAAAAAAACAAAAAGAATAGGCACCTACCAAAATAAATCAAAAATAAATTTTGGACTTACAAAACACCTCACATGATACGCACATCTGGCCATCCAAACAGTAAACTAGGCGCACCTTCTAAAACAGTTGGGGGCGTAGGAACATAACAATTATAATAACTGAGTTTTTTTGTTGGTGTTGATTGGATTTTTTTATTGGTGTTAGTTGGGTTTTTTTATTGGTGTTAGTTGGGTTTTTTTTAGTCATACTTTTGTTTTTTTTTTTTTCTCGACCCTTGTGAGTTTTCCTGCCAAAGCACATATAATAAAATGGTTTCTTCATTTCAATCTCTTGTATAATGCCAAATCTGTTAGTCTTTCATTTGACAACAAAAAACAAACAAAAAAGATTAATCATCCACACCACACACGCCCCGTCCCCACACGCAAATGAATTGCTGACAGACATCAACCATCATCAATGGTAATTACACTTACAAAAAGCAAAAACAATAGGCACCTACCAAAATAAATCAAAAAACAACTTTTGAACTTACAAAACACCTCACATGGTACCCACATCTGGCCATCCATCAAGTAAACCTAGCACACCTTCAGAAACTGTTGCAGCGCATGAACATAACAATTATAATAACTGGATTTTTTTGTTGCTGCTTATTGGGTTTTTTTTTTTGTGTTTGTTGGATTTTTATACTCGTACTTTTGGGTTTTTTTATGTGGGCTCTTGTGAGTTTTCTTGTCTAAACACATGTAACAAAATTATTTATTCATTTCAATATGTTTGTATAATATCACATCTGTCAAGCTTTCATTTTACAACAAAAAGCAAACAAAAAGGATTAAGACATCATTCATAATCAATAATAGTTATACTTGTAAAAACCAAAAAGAATAGGCATCTCTTAAAAATAAATAAAAAAACATCTTTTGGATTTAAAAAACATCTCACATGGTACCCACATCTGGCCATCAATCCAATAAACCAGGCATACCTTCAAAAACAATTGGGGCGCAGGAACATAACAATTATAATAACTGGATTTTTTGTTGGTGTTAATTGGGTTTTTTTTTTGTGTGTTGATTGTGTCTCCTCCAAGCTTTGTCTATAACAATGCACCTCACCCCCTATTGTCGTCGCGAATCCATCAACAATTATAATAACTGGATTTTTTTGTTGGTGTTGATTTAGTTTTTTTGTTCGTGTTAGTTGAATTTTTTTAGTCGTACTTTTGAATTTTTTTTGTCTAGGCTCTTGTGAGTTTCCTTAAACACATGTAAAAGAAAATATTGTGTTTGTGAGAGGTTTTCGTACCAACCTCTCCATCATTGGCTGTCATTGTTGCTCGCTGTTCTCAAAATTATCACTCATCAAGCAGCTCCCATGAATTTTTTTCTTTTTTACAAAATGCTTGTATGATGCAATATCTCTTGGATTGAGAAACCTCTGCATGTACTTTGAGGTGAGGTTTCTCGCTTCTATGTCCAGCTCATTTTACACCAACGTCAATCATATTCAACTGTGATGTAAAATAGTCCGGGTTTTTTTGTTGGATTTCATTGGGTTTTTTTGGGTGCCACTTATGTGTTTTTTGTTTGTTTTTCTTGTTTTAACTCTTGTCAGTAAATAATAATTATCTCCTACCTGATAAACATGTAGCATATATATTCCTCCATCACAATGTGCTTGTATAATACAACATTTGTCAGTCTTTCATTTGACAACCACGGCACCCACACGTAAAATGAATTGTTGATAGACATTAACAATCATCAAATGGTAATTACACTTGTAAATGCAAAAAAAATGAATTGTCCTAGCTTAAACCGCTTTGTGCGCTTGCGGCCTTTCCGTGACACATAAGGGGGACTATGAACTACATTCACCTGGACAGTTTAGAAAAAATATAAAATTAAAACCCAGAAAAACTTACAAAAAAAACCCATTCAAACGTCGGAAAAAACCCATTTGGGGAAAAAATATCTCGTTGTCTGTAATGTTAATCCCGGCGTCTTCCCCCCAACCACCGTGCATACAACACCTGCTCCCTCGCTTTGCTCCCCGACCAGCCTCCAAGCGTCGTCCAAAATACGGTTTACAATATTTGTAAGCTTGTCACTATAACATGCAACCTCTGCAATGTTGTACTCTTCGTCGTCTTTGTACTCATAATCTTGAATGTAAAGCCTACCATGTTTGCATACTACTGGTAATATTTCCTAAGTTCCTTGTCATCCCGGAACCGCATCCCTACCTTCGAAGTTTCCACCCGCTTCTCGCCCTACAAAAACACACCATTACATTTCTTCATTTCTTTTATATTCAAACATACAATGAATATTACAACTCAAAATCTGCTTGATACCATGTTTAATCCCAATTACATCATAAAATTATTTATTTTGATCATGTTTGTTCACTTATTCAGTCTATATTTGTCCTTAATACTTAACGGCATACCATCGCACTTCACGTGTTGCCATGTTGTATTAGGTTTTAAATGTTCGTTATGTGGGTTTCTTTGTACACGATATTTGGGTTTTTTTATTCATGAATTTGTCTCCTCCCTCCACTTTTGTCTCTATCGGTGCACCTCATCCTCTCTCCTATTATCGAAACACATTCATCATCCTTCTCTCATCACATACCGTGCAACAGAAATGTACACATAGTGGATTAATGGCGGTTCCCAAAAAAAAAAAAGAATCATCTCACAACAAAACACAAAGGTTATTTTCCCAACAAAAATAAAACATTCAACCCATTCACTGTGTCATCTTCGGGGGAAAAAAAACGAAGAACATGATGAACATTATCATCGAAAAATCAAAAGCTTTGTAAATTTCTACTGTTATTATTAAATAAAACTTGAAAAACTATGTGGGTGGGATTTTTTGGACCAACCTCTCCACCTTCGGCTTGTTCACCTGCCATTTTTTATCGCTCTCTCCGTTAACGAACAAGCATCACTCCCCGCCGGTTCGTTATTTTTTTTTTCTCTGGCTAAAAATGAAGAACGATGGGTTATGGGGATGGAGCGGGAGAGTGAAGTGGTGGGTGGTCCTTCTCTTTCTTTTTGGCTTCCTCCACAAGCTAATTCCCTTGATGTGATTGCAGTAAGATCATTCTTTCTAGAAACCTACATTTAGGGTGCGTTCGTTTGCTTTTTCTGAGTGAGTGTCAGGTGAGAGAATTTTCAACTTCCTTCTTTTCTTTGTTTAAGTGGCAGATGCAGTGGCTTAAATGCTAGTGTACCATTAGCATTTTTCTATATATATATATATATATATATATATATATATATATATATCTATTATACCTCTCAAGTTATCATTGTTTGTTTTGGTCCTCCTAATTATCATGTATAAAGAGCTTATATTGAATTGTCCTAATTTCATTAGTTTCTTCTAACTATGATGGATAAAGAGTATAGATTAACTTTCACGCCTTTATGTTCTACATTTATTTAAGTGTTATAAACAATATTTTTAATATTATTATTTTTCTAAAGTTTAAATTATTATTCATTTCATCATTAACTCATTTAATTGTTTGAAAAAAATATATCACTTCATTACAGTATGCTAAAGCCATGAAGAAGGTTGTGGCACAATAATAGTTGGTAAGTGGTTTATTAGTCGAGAATTTGGTAGTGACCATGTTTCTTTTTCTTGATTTTCATTTACTTTTCTTTTCTATGTTGCATGTTGTTGTGAGTAAAGGGGGAATTTGAGAAGAAGAGTTATTATTTCATGTGGGTAAGTGTGTCATTATTAATTATTCTTATTAGTCTTTAAAATTTATATTTTATCGCATTGATCTTATAACTTAACCTTCTGATTTGGATTGAGTTTTCTTTAAACATTTATAAAGACATAAGATTATCTCATTTGTACCTAAGCCATTTAGTTTGAGGAGTCAATTGTTTCTTAATTAAACTGCAAGGAGTGTCATGGACATAGTTTATAATTAACTTCTGACTTGAATAGTTTTGCCAACTATATATATATATATCCAATATAATGTTTAGAGAATTTTTATAAAATATACTTTTAATATCATATTTTTTTTAATTTAAATCATCATCTTTATTTGAAACTCATTTTATCATTTATAAGACATTATTTGTACAAACAAAAAATTAAATACCCCGTGCAATGCACAGGTAAGTTACTAGTTATTATTATTTTAAAATTATATTTAGTAGACCGATTTAATTATTCAATTGAGTCGTTGGCTCACCTGTGATACTAATGACTCAATAACTCAAGAACCTTGATCGAATTGATTCCCGGGTAGTTTGATAATTTTGCTTCGAATGTATTTGGCCACACGTTAAAAGTGTCGTCAACTGAAGCAGCACCACACATATTCTATTGCAAAATGTCCCGCTTGTTAGCCTGCCCAACGTATTCAAATCGCACGAATAATCATGTAGTTCTGGTTATTTAATATTTAATATTTAAAAATTAAAAAGATATGTAAAATAAAGAAACGAATAAATGGAGTGGCAATTTGCTAAGAAAATAAACTTCTAACCATCTATCCCAAAACAAAACAAAAAACTTCCAACCATAATTAGCGCAAATAACGCAACGTCATAGATCAGTTCCAATTAAGTTATTATTTAAATTACTTATACATTTTTAAAATAAAAAAAAACACAATAAAAAATCAATCAAAATAGTTAATAAATTATGTATAATATATAATATGTAACATGCATAAGGTATATTTCATATAATACACATTATATATGACATGTTATGTACAACATATATCACATATTACAAGATCATCTTTCTTTACAATATGTGATATATTTTATGCATAATATATCATGTAATATAAGTTATGTCATTATATAATACTATTTGTGCATTACATATTGCCTATTTTTATTATTTTTCATTGTACAAGTAACCGTAATCTCTTAAATGCATTGGTCGAACTAACAAACATCTAATGCCAAAGATAGTCCAAAAATAACAGGCTACAGAAAACATCCTCAATACAAAAAAACAACACTAAACCTCCCAACAATTTTTTTCAAGATCCAATATATATGGTATTCATTTTCAGCCGAGATTGAGAATATAAATTAAAAAAGTAAGAAGAGCATACAAGTTGCAAGAACAAACCGTGATTGAAAAAACAAAGGGTTTTATTTCATCTTATTTTAATTTTTCATGGATGTTCAAGTGAATACGCAAGAACAACCCCTATTGGAAAACACACCCAATACACAACCCCAGAAAACCCCCAAAACACCAACACAAAAAACCATAAGAAAAGCATTCAAAGGAACATCTCATTTATCGAATCTTCTCCCAACAGGAACTGTCCTCATATTCCAAATTTTGGCACCAACATTCACACACCAAGGCCAATGCAAAACCACCACAAGCAAATTGATGACAATAGGGCTCTTAACATTTTGTAGCATCTCGTGCTTTGTTTTGTCATTCACCGATAGTTTTAGGGACGAAAAGGGAAAAGTTAGGTACGGAGTGGCATCATTAAATGGCTTGTGGGTTATGGATGGATCAATAAAGAAGCTCCCAATTATTGAGGCAGAAAAATACAGAGTTAGGTTTATTGATTTCTTCCACGCGTTTACTTCAGTTTTGGTCTTTGTTGCGATTGCCCTGTTTGATAAAAGTGTTGTGAGTTGCTTCGTTCCATTGCCTTCAGAGGAAGCTAAGGATATTCTTACAGCATTGCCGGTTGTGATTGGATTGGTGTGTAGTGTTCTGTTTGTTGCGTTTCCTAGCCAACGACATGGAATTGGCTTCCCTCTCTCACGCAATTAGTTCTCGAATGGTATTTGTACATGTACTTTCTCTCGTATCTTTCTCTTTCCTTTTTGTTTTTTAGTTTTCCTATTATCCGATCCATCATTGTATCTACAAAGTACAAACATGTGCAAACATTTTTTCTTTTCTTACATTTAAATTTTGGAGTTAAATCTAAAACTTCATATAAGTCAGAAAGAGAGTGACGATCGATATAAATTGATATTACTGTATGATAATGAAAATCCGCTCAAAATTTATCTATGGATAGTAACAAATAAATAAAAGACAAAATTCCCAAATTAGTTCCTCCGGAATTTACAATCGGACATTATAGTCCCTCTGTTAATCTTCTGAAACGGAGATGATGATCTGACAATAACGGTGATTATGTGACACCGTTAAATGAAACATCACCATCATCGTAAACTAAATGACGTCGTTTTGATGTTCCAAATCATCACTTTACTTAAACCCTACCTCACTTCTCTCTCCTCCCACACTTCACTTAAGTTAAGTGAATTGATGATTTGGAACATCAAAACAGTGTCGTTTAGTTTATGGTGTGGTGATGTGTCATTTAACGGTGTCATATCATCACCGTTACTGTCAGATCATCATCCCCGTTTGAGAAGATTAACAGATGGACTAATAAGTCCGACGTCTAACATGTGCATGGACTAATTTTTACTTTCTCATTCTAGAATGACTGAAATGTCTGATTGTAAATTCTGGAGAGACTAATTTAGGAGTTTTGTCTAAATAAAATATGTTTATTCTATCTATTAATAACTAGGAATAATTTATTTCTTAAGGGAAAGATGCCTCAATCACATGGCATATTGAAAAATTATACTAATAAGCTAATAAATAGATCGATGAAGAGTGAATGCACACTAATATTTTAACTCGAAAAAATTCCCTTATACTTGGGACAAAAAATCACAAGTCAAATTTTGAAAGATATCCACTATATTTTAAACTAATTACAATATAGTTTATCCCCAGTTAAAATCTCTTCTACTACAATGAGTAGTATTACAGAAACTTAGAGAACATAGCCAAATATCTCGTGTATGATTATCATTATATTCTTAGAACTTATCACACACACTCTATTTTTCTTTCACCATAAGAAGCTTATAATTGCTTTTATTGCACTACTCAGATGTTTGTATTTTTCGAGATGGATTGCTTCATACAATGAAGCTCTATTTATAGTCAAGAGGGCTTGGATATGGACAAAAGACTTAGGGTGGATAAAGTTGTAATATATATTGTACACATCATGTTATATATAGCGTACACAACATGTAATATTTATTGTGCAATTTATATTATATATGTTGTGCACAACTTGTTGACCGTATTTGCTAGTTTTATATTGTACATGTTGCAATGCTCTATTTGAAATATGAGATTACATAGATTTTTTTAATACAATATAATATTACAAATTATATACTTTAAAATATGAAATTTAATATTTTTTATTCAAAATAAAACTAAAGACAATATATCAACTTTCTGATTGGATCAAAATAATGTATCACAAAAAAAATTTTACTCTCATTTTTACCCTCCAATTCCACACACCCTAAATAATGAATGATAAACAGAACATGACATCTTTCTATATACTTCAGAGTTCGGAGCACCTAAAGTCCATTCTGATGAATTCTAACTCTGCCAAAACATTGATAATGCACTATTTTAACCTCCACTACCAACAAAACTAAGTCCTGATGGTTTCATTGATCCTTGGCTGTCCATCATCTTCCTTATTCTTGTAGCTTCCTCCCATCTTCCAGCTTTTGCGTATAAATTTGACAGTGTCACATAATGACCCGCTTCTCGTGGTTCCAAAGCAATCAATTTTTCTGCAGCAAACTTGCCAACAATTGCATTTTGGTGTTCATGGCATGCAGAAAGTAAAGCTCCCCAAACATGTTTATCTGGTTCCAATGGCATCTTATCGATGAAATCAAAAGCATCTTCGAGCCTGCCAGCACGTGCCAGCATGTCAACAACACAAGAGAAGTGTTCCTTCACTGGGATCAAGCTGAAATGTTGTGTCATTCTGTAGAAAAGATCAATCCCTTCGTTCACTAGTCCCGAATGACTGCAAGCCGAAAGTGCAGAAGAGAGAGTCACCGAATCAGGGCTAATTCCTGAATCAGTCATCTCTTGCAGAAGCTTCAGAACAGTTAGGCCTTGCCCATGTTTTCCGAATCCGCCGATAATTGTGTTCCATGAAACTAAGTCTCTTGCAGCCATAGTAGAAAACACAGAATATGCATAATCAATGCATCCGCAGATTGAGTACATATGAATCAGTGCATTATAAACTGGAATCGCCCAGTTGAAACTGGTTTTCATGACATACGTGTGTATCTCTTTCCCACATCTCAAGTCACAAACAGGCAATATAGTAGATGCAGTGGTGTGATCAATTTGTACTCCTTTCTCTTGCATTTCCCTTAAACATTCAAGTGCGAAATGTCCTAACCCCATATCAACCAAACCGTAAATCATGGAATTCCAGGTAACAACATCTGATTGATCCATTCTACGAAATACATTTTTGGCATCGTTTAGTCTCCAGCAACCGGCATACAATATCAACAAGGCAGCACCAGCAGAGTTGTAGAACACATTCTCATTCACAACTTTGATACCAAAACCATGGACTTCTTTACCATTAGCCAAAGCCCTCAAACACCTGCATGATACCAGGATCCCAGAAAGAGAATCCACATCAGGCAAAACAACCCCATTATCATTCTTCACCATATCCCTGAAAATCCTCAGAGCAACATCATGCCTTCCAACAGCAGAATAACCCTTGATCAAAGTTGTCCATGAAATAACATTAGGTTCCTTGATTTGCTCAAACACCATCGAGGCCTGGCCGCATAGCCCCATCCTGCAATAAGCATCCATGACGGTGTTCCAAGTAACAACATCGGGTTCACAAGAACTTGCTCTCATAAAGCCAAACAACTCCACAGCTTCATGCAACAACCCATTAAAAACATACCCTGACATCATCGAATTCCAAGAAAACACATCCCTTTCACGCATTTCATCGAACACCTTCTCTGCACTCCAAACATCACCACATTTTGCATACATATCCAACATGGAATTGGAAACGAGCAAATTGGACTCAAACCCAAAAGCAATGACTTCCTTGTGAACAGCCACACCGGATTTCAACCACCACCCGGATCGAAAAGAACATGCCTTGAATACCTTGGGGAACACGTAACCATCTGGGGCGATACCCTTTAGTCTCAATTCAACGTAGGCTTCGATGCATTGGCTTGTGAGGCCGTGTTTAGAGTAGAACCCAATGAGGGAGGTGAACGCGAACACGTTGGATTTGGGGAGTTGGTGGAACAAGATTTTTGCGGAAGCTATGTCATCGCAATCTGCGTAGAGCTGGATTAGCTTGGTTACGAGGAAAGGGTGATTTTGGTGCGAGATGATGATGTGGCTGTGAAGTCTCTTTGCTTGAGCGAGGGATTTGGAAGATGAACAAGCTTGTAACAGACAGGAGAGGGAATTGAATTTGAGGTTATCAGATATTGATGTATATTTTCTTAGTAGAGATGAGAATGGTATGTGTGATGAGCGTAATAGTAAAGGTTTCATAAATTCCAACAGATCCAGAAAAAAACAATTCAGCAAGAAGCCTACAGAACTTACTGATACATTGGGTTATCTCTTACTTGGTTTGAGCTGAATTTGGGTTAGGAAATCCAGTGCCAACAAGCAAGAATATTAGGTCTTAATGGGCTTAATTATAAAACCCTCTGTTGGCATGACTCGGGTTGCTTAAGCATCTACTCCTAGGTTCGATCCCGGGACGGTGTGTATGCAGAGAGGATCTTGGCCAGCCGTCCCACCCTTGAGGTGCATGCATAAACCGGCGGGTGATTAGTCATTGGAATCGCTCCAGTGGATATCTTGGGAAACCAAAAATAAAAAAAAGATAAAAATATTATTTTTAGACTTAATTATTATTTTTATTAATTATAATTAGAATTTAAAAAAAAAACATTGCTAATAAATATTCGAAGAACATTTGTTAAAGTAATAAAATAAAAATATTTATACTAAAAATATGTATTTTATGTTCTCAATATAAGAGAATCATCATAATATTTTAAACTTATTAAAAATTATTAATTTGAGTATTTTAAGTTTTAACTCGTGTTATAGGATATTTTTTCCTTCTTCACAACCTTGATACTAATGTTATTTTAATGAAAAAGTAATGTAAAGAATAAAGGTAGACCCAATTAGGTAAGTTTCTCTACTAGTAATATATTAACTATTTTCGCTATTTTTTCACAGACAGAGGATGTAAAAGTTCTCAAAGGATAAAGGATTTTGGTTTCTTTCAATAGAAATGCTATTTGTACATAGAATAGTATCATATATTCATTTTTCATCCATTCAAAAGTTAGCAACTTTTATAAAAATGTTGGTAAATTGCCACCATATTCATAAAAGTTACCAACTTTTTAAATAAATGAAAAATGGATGGATGTGTATTATTGTATGTACAAGTAGCATTTTCTTTTTTTTTGAAAAGGGAGGGCATAGACGTCAGTCCGCATCCATAGTGAATACTCAATAGAGGACGCGTGTTCCTTCTTCAACCCAAGAGTCTGCTCTAATGGATTAGGCGCGCAATCCACCACCAGGAGAGTGAGAGAGTCCCCTCACTTCACTACGTTTCTATTCTTTTTATCATTCAATGTCGTTCTTCCTTTCTTCTTCCTCCTCCTCCTTTACCCTTTCCCTCACTCGCGACCCATCCTCACCTCTCTTTCCCACCAATCCCCGTTCCTCCTTCCATCGCACTAGGCCCTCCCAACACCTAACACATACACTACCCCCTTACACTCTCACTTGCCTATCAAAGAACCACCTCGCAAAGGTTGTGCATTTCTTTTGCCCATTGTCACATTTTTATTTAACATTCTTACTTGACTAAATACTCATTAGTCTTCCAGACATATTATCGCGGACCAAATCGATTATTCACATTTCAAAAGAAGAGACAAATTCGTCCATCCTTAGTCCGTACAACAAAGAAATCATTGTACGAACATGTACTGAAGGACGAATTTGTCTTTTTTTTTTTTTAAGATGTGAATGATCAATATTGGACTTTCAAGAGGGTATAATTGTATTAATTGAGGACCATTTTGGGCATTTAGTGTTCTTACTTTTATTGGGAAGCCGTAAGTCCATAACGACATTTTCTGAATTAAGCGTTTTCCGTTGTTGCAGGAACTGGTTGGCCAGCATGACGCGTCAGCAGCTAGTGTTAATCAGAGAATGAAGCAATTCAAGAATTTGATTCCTGCCATTGTTCTCTCCGTTCAGGTTACGTTTTCGGTTCCTCTGGTTGGATCGTGGGATTCATGGTGGTCTATGTCACCTGCTGCAAGGGCAGTTCTTTATTCACCTGATACTAAGGTTCCCCGAACGGGAGAAGTTGCTTTAAGAAGGGCAATCCCTGCAAATGCTAACATGAAGGCTATACAGGTTGACTTTTTCTTTTTATTAAACTAAGTAGCATTTAATTTTAGGATTTAATTTCCATCCACTGACACACTGACGGTGTGTAACACTTTTACACAGTTATCCAATCATGTGTTGCCACATCTGATTGTGTTTTCTCTCCGTCACTACTTGAAAGTCATATAAACGAAGTGTTTTGATTAGATGCCAGTGTAAAATGCATCAAAATTAGGGCTTGTTTGGATGAGCTTCTAGAAAAAGATTTTTTTTAATTGATTTTTTAAATAAGATCTTTTGAAGAAGCAGAAGTAATTTAACGTTTGGATACAAAATCAATTTATGTTTGGATGTAATATAAAAAGATCTTTACTTAATCGTAAACATGTCTTTTTTCAGAAGATGGAAATTACAGCTTCTGAAAAAAGATCTTTTTCTACTTTTTTTAGTCATTTTACTTTTACTCAAAAATATTACCCAAACATATCAAAAAATTTAATAAGATCTTTTTTTAATTAAAAAAATCTTATTTTAACTCTAAAATGGCATCCAAACAAGCACTTAAACTCTTAATTTTAATGCATTTTCACACATCAGCAACTGTACTCGCATTACATGAAAGGACTTGATAAGGTGAGAAACTGAGAAAATCATCATATGAAAATTATACTCAAATGAGTATATAATCATTCATGTCGTGATAAACTGTTGCATAGAATGAAAAACGAGTTAGTTTTGATACACCGACAAATTTTGATACATCATCAATTGTTCAAGGTATAATCGAAAGTTAAAATTATTAACATGTTAAGTCATCTCTTCACTAATTTTACCTGTTTCTGCTCTTAGTAGTGTTTGGTAGTCAAGATAGAGACAAAAGGCACAGAACTTTTTTGGGTTTCAGAGACTGGTACAAGCACGTGGACAATTTTTTTTTCTGTCCCAAGAAATAAATTTCTTTTCCTTTTGATATTTCCAAAAAATGTGGACAATGGAGACAAGGTGATGAGACAAAAATTTCTTTCAATATGTCTAACTATCTACGTACTTGTGTCTCTGTTCCCATTGTTTCCATGTTTCTGTATTTGTGTCCTTGTTCCCACTATTTCCATGACTTTGCATTTGTGTCGTTGTCCCTATTGTCTCTGTATTTGTGTCTTTCTCTCTGCTATCGATCACTACTTATAGTTTTTAATGATCAGTAATAATGGTTGTTTTTATTTTTTTTTCACATTTTAGGATTCTCTGGAAGATATTTCATACCTGTTGAGGATTCCACAGAGGAAACCTTATGGAACAATGGAGGGGAATGTGAAGAAAGCATTGAAGGTATTCGACAATTGATTTCTCTTTTTTCAGACTCCTTTCTTTTTTGTATATCCTAGGAAACGAAGGTACCAATCATTATAAGATACATCAGAGTACTGGTAGGGTTTTAAACTTTTAATGGATAGTAATTAGTTATGTTTTTGACATGGCTAAGAATATTAGTTATGCCTGTGTGTGATTTGTTTAGTTTTGGTTAATGAAAACCTTGGTGCATATAACTCAGGAACTTGAACTCTTCATAACTTTACTGCGGAGTTTGTAATATTTGTTGCTTCACTGTAGAATATTTTCGGACATCTTATACATTTTATTTGAGCTAACCGTAAACTCTTGTTGTATAACATTTGCACAGTGACTTCTAAATTTGATAATTTCCTTCCACTTCAGATAGCTGTAGATGAAAAGGATTCTATACTGGCAAGTATACCAGCAGAACTGAAGGAGAAGGGCTCTTTGGTACATGCAACTCTAATAGATGGGAAGGTAGTTTAGAAAACGATATCTTTTGGAATACATGACTATTTGTAAATATTTTGCATTATTCTAGACATTTTAAATACCAGCATTCAGGTGCAAACCTCCCTTTCCTGGACAGAAAAAAAGGAAGTACTTTCTTGTTTATGAAAATTTTTATTGATGATTTTAGTTGAATTGGCTTCTGGACTATACATGAGAGGATAATTCTTATATTAGAAAATCAGGGTAATTTGTATTGTTTACTCTTCTACCACGATAACTAGGGGTAGAGGGAGACAAAAAAAGACTATAAAAGGAGTTATCGAGGAAGATTTGAGAGTTAATGGCCTAAACCCTAATATTATTCATGATAGAGCACAATGGAGTTGTTTGATCCATGTAGCCGACTGCACTTAGTGGGATACGGCTTTGTTGTTGTTGTACTCTTCTACTATAAAACTATTGTACCAGTTACCATGTTCTCAATATCTTCATGGATGCAATAAAAAATGACTCAAATGAAGAACCTAGACTCTGGAATTTGGATGTGTGTAATGAGCATTGTTAGGTACCATGCCAATTGGGGATTGGGTTTTACTTGTAACAGCTTTTGAGTATTTGAGTACAGAGTGGATTGGGCATTTTTGTTTAACCAACTGCTGAGTCAGCAGTGTGTTGAGGTTTTAAAGGGGCAGAGGCAGAGGGAGTGGAGAGGGTAGCCAGATATTTTGTCAGGCATTTGGGAGAGACTAAGCTGCTGTAGTGCTTAAAGGCTTTTCTCATCTTGTTGCATTCTCTATACTGTTTCACTCTTCTTCCTTGGATGAAATCACCTTGATCTATGCTTTAAGGGTGGGAATAATATATCATACTACTTCCTACATTGGGTTTACTTCTGTGGATTCTATTCAAACGTAATCAAAAGAGAAGTAAGATAGAGTGTGTAGAATGCTGGTTTAGTATGAAGTACAAAATTTCTGTACAAGTAGAAGTAATATAGAGTGTGTGGTAATCATCTTTAGTAGAAAGTGCATCAATCTTAACTTAGAGGTGAAAACTAGAGAATATACCATACAAGAAGTCAAACAATTTTAGTATCTTGGGTCAATCATCCAAAATGACGGAGAAAAAAGATGTTCATGTAAATTATAGGATTTACAATGGATGAAATGGAGGAGTACATTGGGTGTAATTTGTGATACTTGAGATCTACTCAAGACTAAGGGAAAGTTTTACAGTGAGTTGTAAAATCATCGATGTTGTATGGGAATGGCGGTAAAATTCTGCCATTATCTTTTCTTTCTTCTGCTACATTTTCTTGTTCTGTATTTGCTTTCCTTTCATTAGTAAATATTTTTCCCAGGAGTGATACAGCACTATAAATCACTCCCCTTCGATATATTGTTCTGGTTCTTTGAGTTGTTATTGTTCTATTGCTCTTCTTTTATTTTCAATTTAGATACCAGATGTTACAACTGGTATCAGAGCTTTCGTTCTTGGGAGCCTGTTAAACTTTGACAATTGACATCGTTTATGCTACGAAACTGTTACTCAATACTCAAAGGAGTTTGTTAGGAAATCAGGTTAGTAAAATAGAGGAGATTTAGGGTGATTCAGTTAGGGAAATCAGGTTAATAATTTGTTAGGGATTCTGTTTAGTTTTAGGGATAACTTCTGTTGAGAAGTTTTAGGGAATTTGTTTAGGAGCATTATGATTATTAATAGGAGTCACACAGGTTAAGGAATTTTATATTGGATTTTCAGATCAGGAACTCAAACTAGGAGAGAACCAACCTTTCTAAAGTTGGGTATTGCTTTCATCTTTTATTCTTTCAATTCACTAAAGTTGCTGGTGAAAGGAATTGCAACCATCCTTGGTGCTGTATTATCCTGTTTTTCCTGATTTTGTGTGTTTTCCCTTGTGAAGTGATACCAATTGTTACAGCTGGTATGTGCTCACGGTTCCCGGAAGCTCTTTGGATGGTATCAACCCCACATGCAGCTGCTGCGATGGAGGCTATAATGGATTTGTTGGAGAGACAGGTGGTGGAATTTGGGACATAGCATGCCAATTATGTGGAATTAATCTTGAAACAATTGGCTGAACTGACTTGGAGGAGGGGGGAACAAGGCAGAGATGGAGGGGCTGATCAACACTTAAACCATGGAAAAGGAGGTCCCCTGAACCAGAACAAGGTTGGGGATGAAGGAGAGAATGAGATTCAAGAGGCAAAAAAAAGAGAGGTTGCCTTGCATGCACTGGCATAGCGTGCATGGAAACTGCCTGGCCCATACTTGAGTACGGCGGCTGGAGAGCTGGCAGCGGCAACTAAGCGATTGGAAAGGGAGACGATAGAAGCAGCAGCACCATCTCTATTCATTAGAAGCATTGTGAACAAAGTTGGGGCCAATTCATCAGTTGTTGGACCGTGGTTGTGGCTGAAGAAAGAGGTTGGGGTGGAAATAAACCCTGGAGTCTTTATGAGACAGCAAATGGACTACAATGCAACTTATTGAGGAAGATAAGTTAGTAAGATAGATGAGAGATTTAGGGTGATTTGGTTAGGAAAATCAAGTTAGTAATTTTTAGGGATAAATTCTGATGAGACGTTTTAGGGATTTCGTTTAGGAGCATTATGATTATTAATAGGAGTCAGGTAGGTTAGGGAATTTTATCTTGGATTTTCAGATCAGGAAGTAGAACTAGGAGAGAACCAACCTCTTGAAAGTTGGCTATTGTTTTCATCTTTTATTCTTTCAATTCAATGAAGTTGCTGCTGAAAGTGGTTTCTGCCGTCCTTGGTGCTGTGTTATCCTGTTTTTCCTGATCTTGTTTGTTTTCTCTTTTGAACTGATACTAGTTGTTACAGAAACTATGACATTCTAATCAATGTACCTGGCATAACCTAAAACGATTCTGATGAAAAAACTAGACTTTGTAAATTGGTTCTAATTTGGCTACACAACTCATTTCAGTTCATCATGTTCTGTTTTTTGTAGGATAAAATATTTAGTGTTATGTAATTCACTCATCATGTGAAATTGGTAGTATTGTGTTAAGAACATTGTGAATATTTTGCAGGGTGGGTTGCAAGCACTTATCCAATCTATAAAGGAACAAGATGCGGACAAAGTATCTGTGAACCTTGCATTTGCTCTTGATACTGTAGCTGAGCTAGAGTTATTACAGGTAATACATGCTAGACAAAATGATAGTATCTACAAATCAAGATTACTTACTTTCATCTTCTAAATAAACTGGCTAATTTTTGCAACAACAGTATTATGAACATGTCCAGAATCTGAACTTGATATTGTTACTACAGGCACCAGGATTATCATTTTTGTTGCCGGAGCAATACATGCAATATCCACGGTTTGTGACTCCAATCAAATGTCGCATGAGTTAGTACTCTGATAAGTGCATAGACCGTTGAAGTTGATATATTAGACATTTCCCCTTTAAATTTCTAACATGTGCTCTGCTATTTGATATGAGATCAACTTAGAAAATGATTGCGTGATTAATCATTCATAGTTTAGTTCTTTGTGGAAAATTGGACAGTTTGAACTTGTGGGAAACCAATATTTTCCCAATTTTGTTGTAGGCTTTCAGGGAGAGGAACTGTTGAGTTCACCATTGAGAAAGGAGATGGTTCAACATTTTCTCCAATTGGTGGTGAACAAAGAAAAGCTGCCACCATTCAGGTATAATCCATTCTATAAAGTTTCTTTTGTGATCAGCCCTTTGCCATAAGATTTGGTGGGTCTCAAGTCCCTCAAAGGCAATAAGCTATTAAAAAGGGATTTGTTTTATAGAATACAACAGACTGAAGTTTTTCATGGATAAGCATCTGCTGAGAAGTGGTATATTAAATATTAAATGATATTTATCCTTTGTTCAGGTTGTTATAGATGGATACTCTGCTCCATTAACTGCAGGAAATTTCGCAAAACTGGTAAGGTAGTTGAACATTGCTTCAGCCTTGTCAATTTTCTTGATGACTTGATGGCTATTTGTTGCCAATAACCCTTTTGTTTTCCACTCCTGATTGTCATCACTTCTGATGGGTTATCCACATTTTCGCAGATTGAACTAAATTTCCGAGTGAACTAAATTTCTGATATACAATTTTTACTTGAATGCTTTATGATCGTTGGCTGATGTCTCAATTACTACATCTTGTTTTTTCCAACTTCATGTTATTACTTTAAATTATGCAGTCAACTAGTATTTTATCTTGAGAAGAGTTTCTTGAAATTTAAATTTATTTTTGACCTTTGGGGTCGTTAGTTTAAATAGTAAAGAAAGTGGCTACCAAATGCTTAGCCATCTACCAAGGCCCTAGTAACAATTCCAAGTAAGGAGAACTTGCTATCAAAATGGAATACCTTGATCATTCATTTCAAAGTATTATATCATTTATCATAATGCAAACAAAGTTGTTGACTGTTAGGATCCTATTAGTTAGTAGTTAGTTAGCTAAAATTATGGGAAATTGGGATTAGTTTTGAAGTCTTTTTGTCAGTTGATTAGTAAGTCGTTATTAGGAAAGGCCGATTTGGTCTGACCTATGAGAGAAGAAAGATGGCAGAAAAGGAGCCAGCTGGGGACATTTAGTAGTTGTTAGAAGTTGCAGAACTCAAGTCCATAACAACACACCACTCCCGAGAGTTGACATCTCGGCGGCTGCACTCTACGGTACTTTACTCGGCGGTACTTTATTCGGCCTCTTGCCGGTCAGAACCCTCTGTAGGTAGCCCTCTCCATTGCCATTGCCGCCTGTCATCCTTCAATAAGCGCATCACTTCATCTAATTTCCCTGCAAAGTCCTCTACATTCTCACACATAGCAGCAAATAGTGGTTCCCCCACTCCCAGAATCGAGGAATGATACCAAATTTATAGAGTGCAGTAAGATAGGGAGAGTAGAATAACAAATAAGGTTTATTGTTGAAGTAGACACAGAGTACAGAAGGTAAGGGCACTCTAGCAGCCCTTGCTCTCCTAAGTCAAATATGAAAATCTGCCTACCTCGAAGGCTGAGCTTATTAACTTTAAATACTACTATACAGAATAACTAACAATCCTGACTAAAACTCAACAAAATATTAAAACTTTAAACAAAATACTTAAAACAACTCATTCCTAATTTTTCTACTGCTTAGCTGAAATCCTCCCGTGTCATTGGCTGCAGCCTCTCAAGCATGGGTAGGCACGGGGTATGGGTTCTCACGGCCCGTAATCCATTTTTGAAAAAAAAAATGGATACAACAAGGGTACATCTTCCCCTCATTTCTGAAATAAATGGATACGACACGGGTACGTCTTGCCCCCTTTTCTGAAAAAAATGGATAGGGCACGGGTAAGTCTTGCTGTCTTGATACGACTGGGTACACAACAGCCTTATCCCACTGTGTGGGGTCGGCTACACAGATCAAACGACACCATTGCGCTCTATTGCGAATTACGTTAGGGTTTAGGCCATTAAATCTTAAATCCTCGTTGATAACCTCTTTAATAGTCTTTTTTGGTCTCCCTCTACCCGTAGTCATCGTGGTATCTCCCATCTGATCCACCCTCTTGACTTGATGTGTTTCTGGTCTCCTTTCCAATTGACGATACCATCTAAGGCAAAATTCCATCATCTTATCAATTATCGAGAGTACTCCAAGTCTCTCTCTTATGCTTTCATTTCTTATCTTGTCTCTTCTCGTGTGACCGCTCATCCACCGAAGCATCCTCATTTCCGCTACCCTAATTTTGTATTCGTGTTGGTCCTTTGCTGCCCAACACTCTGTCTTGTATAACATAGCGGGTCTCATGGTCATGCGATAAAATTGACCTTTAAGCTTTAAAAGTACTTTTTTTATCACATATAAAGCATAAGGCACCTCTCTATTTCGTCCATCCAGTCTAAGACATCTTGTTTAACTTACAATGCATGTATTCTGTCTTACTGTGACTTATGCGCAGACCATGTACTCCCAAAGCTTGTCTCCACCTCTCCCATTTCTCGTTAATTTCTTCCCTCGATTTACCTATAAGGACTATATCGTCGACAAAAAGCAAGCATACACCACGACACTGATTCTTGGATATGTTCTGTGAGAACATCCAGGACTACTGGATTAGGGTGAAAAAAATAGGGACTCAGATATGACCCTTGGTGTAGTCCTACACCAATAGGAAAATCCTCTATCATCACACCTTGAGTCCTCATGCTAGTTGTAGCATCGTCATACATGTCTTTAATTGCTCGGATATAGGCTATCCCTACATTTTTCTTTTCTATGACCTTCCATAGGACCTCCCTTGGTACTCTATTATAAGCCTTCTCCATGTCAATAAAAACCATATGTAAATCTCTTATCGAGACATTTCCATCATTCTCCTTACCAAGTAAAAAGCTTCCACAGTGGATTTACCTGACATAAAACCAAATTGATTTTTCGACACTTGGGTCTCCTTTCTCAAATTCTCATGTTGATCTGAGCACGTGAGATTTTCATGTTTCTCATTGAATAGATTGTAGAAATAACTCCTCTATCTTTCTTTAATGATCAAAACTTGATCGCTACCATCTTTAATACACTTGATCCAAATCTCTCGTTCTTCTTTCTCGACTCTTTGCTATCCGGTAAAATACCTTTTTCCCCTTCTTTTGTGTCTAAGGACTGGTAAAGCCCCTCAAAAGCTCTTGTCCTTGCCTCTCTTACCGCCTGTTTGGTTTCCTTCATAGCCGCCTTATGCTTTTCCTAATTCTTTGCATTTCGATACAGGGACCATTCTTTTAAGCATTCCCTTTTCACCTTCACCTTTTCCTGTACGCTTGTATCCCATCACCAAGATTCGTTATCTCTTGCTCCTGTACCCTTTGATTCTCCCAAGGTTTCGTTAGCTACTGTTCTTATTACTTCTGTCATATCCCTCCACATTTCCTCCACACTTCCTTGACCATCCCACATTGCTTTTTTTTTTTTCTACTTTTCGTTGAAAATCCCTTTGTTTCTCACCTTTCATTTGCCACCACCTTGTCCTTTGGTTTGTTCCTTGACTCTTTCGCCTCACTTTTCTCTTGATTCTAACATCCATAACTACCACCCTGCGTTGAGTTGTCAAGCCCTCTCCCGGGATAACTTTGAAAAAAAAAAACAAAATTTTTGGTCTGATTTCCTCAATAAGACAAAATCAATTTGAGAGCTTGTTACTCTACTCTTAAATGTTAGGAGATGTTCATCCCATTTCTTAAAGCAAGTATTTCCTATAAGAAAATCAAAGGTCAAAAGAAATTCCAAGATAACTTTACCCATACGCCCCTTCATACCCACTCGCATTTTTTTCCACATGTCCATTTAAATCTCCTCCTAAGAAAATCTTTTCTCCCAAAGGTATACCTTGAATTAAACATTCTAAATGTGGTGCATAGGCACTAATCACACTAAATGTGGACATCAACACTACTTGTTGTGCATAGACACTAATCACACTAAATGTGGACATCAACATCAACACCGGCGTACACCACCAGAGCCACCCGATACAAACATGATCGTGGAAGTAAAGACAAAAGCACTAGTAAAGCTAGCGGTTGCAACTAAAGCTAGCGGTTGCATAATGTCCTGGAGATAAACGGTGGTAACTCAAGATAACATAATGAGAAGAGTTATGGGTCAAACGTATACCTTTGCGGAAGGCAATTGGGAGGTCAGACGCAAAAGGTAGGACCGAATCCGGTAAAGGAACTGGCAACGGAGGTGACTTCACGGTGATGGAGGATGGTCTGTAGAAGTATCAATAATGCGCGATGGTTGGGATTCTGGTGTAACTATGGATGAATCACGAGGCCGACGATGATAGACATGTGTGAAAGGTGAATTTGGGTGAGGTAAAGGTGGTGGATGTGCAGGAGCCATAGGTAAGGAAGGTAAGGGTAACTTATCAGTGATGGGTGTAGAGATAGAAGGATCAGACGGAAAAAAAGGAAGGTCATAAAAAAAGTGACATCCGCTGAAACAAAGTATCGACGCAAAGTTGGAGAAAAACAACGGTAAAGACAATTGGACTCAGTGAAAGAAGGGAGGTTCGGCCAGGTCTATCAAAGAAGGGAGAAGAAGGCTGAGGTGGCAGCAGCAAGAGCTGAGCTGGCAGGTAGTTAAAAGTAGTTACTTTTAGTTAGTAGTATAAATAGTTTTGTTGTATAGATTTTATTCATTCATGCAACTTCACATACACTTCATTCTAATTCTTGAGAGAAATCCTCTCCAGGGGAGTAGCCTCCTCCGTGTAATAATCTAGGGTTCTTGGTAATTGCCAAGCCCTAATTGATCAATAAAATCCTCCTTGTTTCCCTGCCAGCTAAGCCCTAACAATTAACCATAAGGATGGAGAAGGTCAGAAGCTGAAATTGGGGTTGGAAGGGTGGGCCACTACAGAAGGGGAGAGAAAACTAAGCCGAAGCTGGATTACTTATTCTTTTGCTTCATCTGGTTTGAACATGGAAATAATAACATCCTATTCTGTCTTATATCACATCACATTACATTACATAATATCAGTTATATTCTCATATCATCTGGAGTCTCTGTTTTTTTTTTTTTTCTCTATTTTTCCTTCCACATCTAATACCCACAATTTCAAGAATGCATTGAAGTTTTATAGTAATTTCTTTCCCTTCAGTGTTGTGTTTTAAGCATTTTAATTGTTGGGATGTACAATCTGGTGGAACCAGCACTCACATAGTCATATATCTTCAGGTGATGGATGGAGCATATGATGGTATAAAGCTCAGCTCTACCGACCAAGCTATTCTATCAGATAATGGACTTAATAGAAACAGTGGTTACAGTGTTCCCTTGGAAATTATGCCCTCCGGACAATTTGAGCCCCTTTACAAAACAACATTAAGTGTGCAGGTATGTTTTTTGCCCTCCAGTAAAGTATCTGTTTCTATAAAAGATTTTTGCAGAAAACTTGACAGGCATTTATAATACTGCTTCAATTTGTTTTCTTATGTATGTTTCTTTTGGAAGGATGGAGAACTTCCAGTTCTTCCTCTATCTGTTTATGGGGCAGTTGCTATGGCACATAATGAGGTCTCTGATGAGTATTCATCACCTTATGAGTTTTTCTTCTATCTATATGATAAACGAAGTGTAAGTAATCACCCACTTTTCTCACTGCATTCCTTATATATGTATGTGAATTTCTAGACTTTTGTTATAAAACGTAACAGTGAAAGGTGGAAGTTGAAATTTTAATGCTTTGCGAAGTGAATTCATTTACTTGCAAGTGTGAGTGAAATGCTTGAGAGAAAATGATAGACGCAACAAAAGATAGAAGAATGCTGAATGATGTAAGTGTATACCAATGGAAAGGGAATACAAAATAAGCCAAAGCTCGAGGAATTGATTTAAGAGCACTCAGGAGCTTTAACCCTCCTAAAAATGACAATACAGCCAATATCTACGTATTCTGACATACTAACTAATAATTTAAGCCTTTCCTCGTACAGAATGCCCACAAACTCCCTCTGGCCCCACCTGACCTCATGACAAACCCAAATTAGTTATGCTTAGGACCCACATGGCTAGTAGCACTATTTCCTAAACTGCCCATGTATTTCCTCCTCCTATAGACCTTCAAGCCCTCCCTCAGCTTATTTGAGATGGTGAACATCCTGAACAAAACAAGTGCAACCAAAAATACGAAGGGGTGAGGGAAATAAGGGTGAAGAGGTAAAAAACCATTGAGTGCAATAAAGAAAATAAAAAAAGAGGTGGAAACTAACGACTGGACTTTGTTGGAGTAAAGACAAATGACTAATTGAAGTGATGACATTGTTTGGCCGATGAAAATTTTGCCATCATAGAACAATGAGTCCTGTAATGCACACATCAGGAATTACTTTGGATGCCAATTTTTAAGTGTGAATGAGTTGCTTGAGAGAAATTGCTCTCAACATAGTGTATATGTAATTACACATTGTACAATGGAGTTCTAAGAATTAGGGATTTATATCATATTTCTAATCTAATCAGATCTCTAGTTTTGGGTAAGTGGTAACTAATCTAATCTAAACACAATAGATATGATAGGATAAGGAGAATGGATGCTCTCATAAATTTTCACATAACTTTATTTTGTGTGATATTTCACAATTGATTTAAAAGATGAGACCCAAATATGACATATGAGTATGACTTATGACACGAGAATTTACGGTGAGAGATTATACATAACAAAGTGATATGAGAATTCAACACATTGTCATTACAAAACATACAATTCTTCTTTCAATTCATGTGTGTTATTCTTTTCCTTCATTGTAGGCTGGCTTGGGAGGGATATCATTTGAAGAAGGGCAATTTTCAGTTTTTGGGTAAGCCTATTCGTTACCCTACTGATAATTTATTTCGGAGTTTAATTCTTCCTCCATTGTTTATTATGCTATTAAAATATGCAGATACACAACCACCGGGAGAGATATCCTCCCCCAGATAAAAACTGGTGATATTATTCGTTCTGCAAAGCTTATCGAAGGCCAAGACCGCCTTGTATTGCCGAAGGAAAGTTGATTAGGTCTCTCGGTCTTGCTGTCTTGCTTAAGCAGGAAAAAATCTTGATTCTTTGTAATACATATGCATGCTGTATGAGCCTGATTTTCACGGTGCAGGTTTTGTAAATTACTAAATTAAAATTCAGAAGGTTGGAATTTCTATTGATATAAAATCCTGTGGCACAGTGAGATAAATCCACTTTGAAGAGCCCTTCCAGCATCTGTTACTGTTAAGAGCTGAAACTAGTATAGTTGTTGTCCCTGCCGTAGGCGTTGGGTGTGGTGCACAGGATCCTAAAGCTTGTTACTGTTACTACACTCTATAAATAGCATTGTGCTCTGATCATTCAAGCATTAGAACGAATCCTAAAGCTTTCTAATCTTGTTTTCTCTCAAGTTTTCATATTCTTGTGGTCTAATTCTTGTCTTTATTTTTGAGATAAACACTTAGAACTATCAAGTTGTATATTCACTCTTTGAGAGAGTATTTGTAGATCTTTCTTATGTTCAACTTCTATTGTAAGGGTGTGTTATCCCTTCTCATTAAGTGATTGAGTGAGAATCACAAAATTGAGTTGTATCTTGGTTATAAGGGTGAGAGATCCTATAGACAATCAAGGTGATGTTGCTGTAAATTGAAGAAAATATAGTGGATAAATCAAAAGGAGTCTTGGAACTGGGTGTAGGTCAATTGGGGACCGAACCAATATAAATATCTATGTTTGATTTCTTCTCCTTTACTCTTTTTATTTTTAAGTGTTTTACTTTGATATATATTGCATACTATTCTCATCTTCTCTTAGTATTCTCATTGTATTTAAGAAGTAACATAAAAAACATGTGGGACTTGGTTGGTCGCTAGTGGATAAATATTGGCCACTAGCGGAGGCCTATTCCCTAGCAAGTCTATGTTGGTTGATAGTGAGTGCGCTCGCCCAGCGAGATTGCATGGAGTCCAAGGGCACCTTGCTCCATTCTAATACTTTCTAAGACATTTCTAACATTTTTCTAGCATTCCTGACGTACCATACTCCTCCAGAGACATATAAATCCAATAACCTATCTCATAGACACCTCAGAAAAATATAATTATACATTAAATTTATTTACTTTATATATTCATATTACATAAAACTTTATTTTTATTTTATAAACTCATGATAGTTATCTTGCACTCATATACCCCATTTAAAACCATTTTCATTCTTCACTTATGAAACTTTTCAATATACCTTTCCAATGCTTCTCATCATTAAATCGTTCATATGTCATTATCACATATTCATTCATACATACGATGCATATACTCATATACATAATACATTCCAATCACATACACCAAACAATGTACATAATACTCCTTACATACAATATACACATAAATAAATTAGATCCCAATTAAGGTTAATTACCATTAATTATCTTCAATTAAGATGTAATTAAAAAGTGGGGTGTTACAAATACTCTCTTTACCCCACTATTTATCACTTGTGACCACTAGAAAATATGAGTTTATAGCCTAGGGTTTTAGTTATGCATAGAGGTGAAGTTTATAGGAGGGTGGTAACACCAAACAATGATAAGTAAAGAGAAGATAAAGATCATGCCTTATTTTCATAAATGATTAAATGTCTATATTTTATTAGTTTGATGCTTTAATTGTGGTTTAATACTATCGTTGCATATTGCATAAAAGTATGTGAGGCACATCTACATCTTGGGATTAGTTATGCGAAAACTAAAAATTGGAATTTTATATGCTTACACTTATTTCTAAAATAAACATGAGAGTGACTGATAGTTTATATGATGGAACCTTGTATTTTCGTTGAGCAAGCTTAGTATGTCAACCTTTCATACTCACCCATGCATCTCCCTTCCATATTTGCCCTTTTAGATGAGATCGTCGGTGATGAGCAGGTGGCGCCATGAGGAGCTATTCATTGTTTACCATTTTTCAAATTCTGACTTTATTTGAGGTATCTTTATTAATTATGATTTGATTATATTAAGTCCAGGTTTTCATGGTTGACTATGGATTTCCTGATTATTTTTAGCCTCCACCTCTGATGGTCATGGTCACTCCTCACTAGCTATATGAGAGTGTTTGTGTGGGGTGGGGTAACTCATATACTAGATTTGGACTTTTCCATGTTATTTTATGGTGGGATTGTGTTTTTAATTTCTTTGTTTTATAAGATTGTTTTTTAAGGGGAAAGGATTCTTTCAAAGAAATATCAATCATTGCCCGAAGAGTCCTATACAATGACAAACACTTATAAATAATCGTATTATCAATGAGTGAGTTTCCAATCAAACAAAACCACATTCTCAATTTCTCTTAACACCAGGACGGATTCACAGGGGCAGTAGGGGCAGCGGCCCCCTTGAAAATTTAAGTTTATGAATATATATTATTATGTGAAGTAGTGTTTTTAAAATTGAAGTTGGTTCAAATGAAAAATGTAAAATGTTATTAGTACTCCCTTATAAGGGATTGTTTTAATCATGTATGAGGATAGATGTGTCATATGAGAGATTATTGTATTAGTTTGTGGGGTTTCGGAGTGTTTAGAAGTTGTTTTAGGACCCAATAATTGATTACATCGAGTCTATAATCCTAAATTTACCACTTTTATAGAAAAACATTGATTTCACCCTTTTGTTACATTAGTATTCCTCTTGTCTTAGTATAAATACATGTTCTTAATTATTTATTTATATTTTTAAGAATAAAAATTGTATATTTATACATTTATTTAAAAAATAATTAAAAATAGAGTTGAAAGTATATTTAAATTAAAATTATTTGGAATCTAAATAAAACAATTAATTAGTGTATTTATTCTTATAAATTATTAAATTAAATGTATTTTTTATTTAATCTATTGATGTTTTTTAAAAGTATAAAATATTTTTTATTAATAATGAAAAAGATAGTTATTTAATGATTGAAAAATTTTAAATTTGATATAAATTAAAGAATGACTTATTAATTTTTAGTGGAAGTGTAATATATATATATATACTTTTTAATATATTTTAAAATTCATATTAGATGAATTATATAATTAATTTTTCGGCCTTTGTTCAGTTTCTGGATCTTAACACATAATGAATTAATGATACAACCCCCACAAACAAATGTCTCCTTAATAAATTTGCACAAACATTTGGGCACAATAAAAAACCAGCCAAAACCGTCAACAAAGTCAATTTAACACTTATGGCTCAAATAACACTTTTAATCATGAGTAGATTTTTAATGGGCTTGGTGATTGTAGCCCAAATTTCTATTTGATGACTGTTTTGGCTGTTTTCTTGTTGTACCTCTAGCATTACTCATAAATCTGTCTTAATCTTACTTTTTTGTAGTCTCTGTCTGTCCCTCTTCTAAATGGTTCATCGTTCTCATGTCAAGCAACCGAAACAGGTTTTTGCCTTGTGTTTCGTTCATTCAATTGATCACTGTGATGACTGATGCATATGGATTATGAATTTATGATTAACTTTGTGATTTACTATTAATATTTAGATTTTAGAGTTTTAGATTCAACCTCGTATTCTTCACCATGCAGTTTTTGTTGTCATACGTTTTGTGTCAAATATATTTTTGTATATTTCAACCCAAAAAAAGTGTATGTGTACACATTTACTTACCTGGGTTCTGTCCATTTTTCTGTTTCCATTGATGATCCTTTTCTTTCCAAGCTATTTTTGTGAAGCACATATATCCATCGTTCTTTCCTTTAACATTTTGAAAGTACAGTCAGGAATCATATGTTTAGATCATTTCTTGAGCTGAGATGGCCTCTGATTTTATCACATTAAATCCAATGAATAACGATTAGTTGTAGATCCTTTCTTTTTCCCTTTGGCTTCTTTATTTGAACTTTGCTTTCTTTCTACTAATAGCTCATTGATTAGAACAATTATCGATATTATTTAGGTACTTCCGTCGATATTTTTATTTTCTAGATTTGTCTCTTGCTTGTGACAACAAAAGCATACAAATGGTGTATATCAGAAATATCTATACAATAATACTTGGTGTATAACAGAAATACGTCCAACTTGTATCCAACGTGTATTATTTACATTACAGGATGTGTGCTATACGTATAATTGTTATATGTATAGCACACATCCTATAACTTGAATAGCACACGTTGGATACAAGTTGGACGTGTGTCTGTTGTACGTCAAACATTATTGAATATCAATATGTTTATCAATAATGTTTGTCGTACGTACAACATAAATACGTCCAACTAGTATCCAACGTGTTCTATACATAATACGGAATATGTCCAACAATATGTATAACACACATTGGATGAATTTCTGTTGTACGACAAACATTATTGATTTGTTTATTACTGTCACTTAACCTTTTTGATCTCAAAAACTACATTTTCTTTTCTTATGAAAACATTTGATACCATAATTTATTTCATTGAATTTATTACTCGATGTTGATTGAACAATACACTATTTATAGGAAAACAGGGTCATCTCATCTCCATGGCTGCAATCTATAATGGGAGATGTTGAATAAGAGCTAGCCCATGATAAATCACCCTAAAGGGCCCTTTCAAGATGGAGAAGAAATGGTTATTTCCTGTCATTATGGTCTCTGCTATTTGCATATTCTTTGTAGGCGTGTCCTTCAACTTCGAACTTGTCTCTTCCATTCACAGTATCAATTCAATACTGTCCTACCTTCCATATGGTCTAAACATAAACAAAAGCATTCCAGTTTTTGTAGAGACAAAGCTTTCTTCAACTCCACCACCTCCTTCTGGTCCTTCAATCCCTCGCTTTGCTTATTTAATTTCTGGCTCAAAGGGTGACTTGGACAAGCTTTGGAGGACTCTGTATGCTCTTTATCACCCACTTAACCTATATGCTATTCACTTGGACCTAGACTCGTCACTCCAGGAAAGGCTAGAGCTTGCTTCTCGGATCGAGAAACAACCTTTGTTCACTGAGGTTGGAAATGTTTTCATGATTCCTAAAGCTAATATGGTCTCTTACAAGGGACCAACCATGGTTGCTAGTACTCTTCATGCTTGTGCTATTCTGCTCAAGAGAAGTAAAGAATGGGATTGGTTTATTAACCTTAGTGCTTCCGACTATCCTCTAGTAACCCAAGATGGTATGTTTGTTTTCTACAAGATTGTTTTAACCAGCCTTTTGTTCTAATTCAAGCGTTTTACTCGAAAATTTTTCTACGGATGATGCTAAATGCATAATAAAAAAACCAGCCAAATCAGCCAATAAATAAGATTTTGGCCAATAATTACTCAGCTCATTATAATCTCAATGATTATTTGGGCCAAATTCAAAGACAAAATAGGCTCATTAGCTGTATTGACTGATTTTTCATTGTCCACTTTCCATTATTATTTTTCTACTGAGTGGGGGGTAAACCATGACACAGGTTAAAATCTTAAAAGTACTTTTTCACTTGCGAGATAATGCTACTTACATTTACCCTTTTCAGATCCCACAACATAGGTGATAGGAGTCTCTTTTAGTGAATCACCAATTTATTGTATTACTAATGTGGGTAGGTTATTATGCAGATCTTCTGTATACGTTTTCAGATATAGATAGAAACACTAACTTCATTGAGCACACAAGTCATTTAGCATGGAAGTTGTAAGTTTTTTTTTCCTTTCCCTTTTCCTTTTCACCTCCCCGTGATTTAGTCAATCTTGCTATATGTGCATAATGATGAAAAGTCTTCCTTCCAACATTTGTGATACACAAAAGTTTGGGACACAACAAAAAATCAGTCAAAACAGTCAACAAAGCTCATTTAACACTTTATGGCCCAAATAACACTTTTAATCATGAGTATATTTTTAATGGCCCGGGTGATTGTGACCCAAATTCCTATTTATTGACTATTTTTGCTGATTTTTTGTTATGTCTGGCAATATTCTTTGTGATATGCAATCTTGATATCCAAAATTCTGAATTGAACCAATGTGTGCAGGGACAAACGTGCAATGCCTTTAATAGTAGACGCAGGGCTTTACTTGTCAACAAAGTCTAATTTATTTTGGGTCAGCCCTAAGAGAACTTTGCCTACAGCATTTAAACTATTTACTGGTTAGTTTTTTTATCTGTAATTTTTTTAAAACTATTTTTGAAGTCTTCGCCTCAAATAATTTATCAGTTGATCCTTTTTTATCTATAAGGTCACTTTGTTCTTGCATACATATTTCGCTCATTGAATTGCTAGGTACTTCAACTAGATCCAAAGACAATACCTATTTAATTACAATTGTAATATATTTATATGTATTTTTAATAGTAGGGTTCTATTAATCAAGAGGAATGTGTTGTTTCAGGAAAGATTGTTCTGCATTAAGAAAAATGGTGAATTAGAAAGATTAGACAATCTTAACTTGAAAATATCACTTTCAGACTAGTTCCCTGTGCATTCATGATATAGTTACGTCACTTTTCATACTTCACTAAGACTAAATTCATTCTAAAAACAAGACTACTTTTCATAATTCACAACAGTTTGAGTTCAGAATTTCTAGTCTTATATATGCCACGTGAATTGGTCGCCAATTTTGGAAAGTCCGCTTTCTACTTTACCATTCTTTCCCCACTTAAGATTATCTACTGTCTAAGAAGCACGGACACTAACACCAACACGGGACACGACACGGACACAGAGACACATCAAACTAAAAAATCAAAGGACACGTACACGACATATATATGAATATATAATAAATATTTTTTACTAAAACTTATTGTACTTTGAGTTAAAAATACATATTTAATTTAAGTTTTTTTGAGTCAAGTAAATTTAGGTTGGATTTGATCTTAAGTTTCTTCATAAAGTATGAAAAGATAAAAAAAGAAAAAATGTGTCATGTCTACAGTGTATCCAGCTTGTGTCTATAATGTGTCACGACGTGTCCGATGCGTGTCAAATAGCATCCATCGTATGTCCAACGTGTGTCCGATCTAAAAATAATATTTTTCTTCGGACACGTACGGATGCGTGTAGGATACGTGGCCACCAGGTGTCGGACACGAGACACGCCTTAGCATCGGTGTGTCCGTGCTTCTTAGTCTACTATGCTTTCCAAAGTTTTTAATTAACTAAATCATGGTAACATTATTGCAGGGTCAGCATGGATGATTTTATCTCGCGGGTTCGTAGAATATGTTATCTTGGGGTGGGATAATCTACCAAGGACCCTTCTGATGTACTACACTAATTTTGTCTCCTCCCCTGAAGGCTACTTCCAGACAGTTGTATGCAATGAGCCAGAACTAGCTAAAACTGTAGTAAACAGTGATTTGCATTATATTTCTTGGGACATCCCTCCCAAACAACACCCACATGTCCTTAACATTAATGACACTGACAATATGATTAACAGCCACGCTGCCTTTGCTAGGAAATTCAAACAAGACGATCCGGTCCTTGACGCAATTGATAGAAAGCTACTGAATAGGAAAAAAGGGCTATTCACATTAGGTGGTTGGTGTGCTGGTGAGCCTGAATGTTCTAAGGTTGGGAACATGTACAAGATCAAACCTGGTCCTGGATCTCAAAGACTTGGCCTTCTTGTGGCTAGGCTAACTTTGATGGCTAGATTTGGTCAGAATCAGTGTAAATAAATTTCTTTGGGAGCATTATTTTATTATTGGAGATGGAAGAGTTAGATAGATGAAGGTTATTTTTACACAAAGGGAAACAACATTTTTTCAGTCAAAGAGTCAATAAAGCTCATTTAACACTTCATAGTCCAAATAGCATTTTTAATCATAAATATAATTTTAATAGACTAGGTGATTGTGGCTCAAATTCCTATTTGTTGGCTGTTTTAATTGGTTTTTTATTGTGTCTCTAGCAATGTTGTCATGGAATAATGTTTTTTGTACTTCAAAAATACTTACTCTCATGTACTCATTTTCTCTCTTTTTCTTCTTTTCTTTCTCTTCCTTTTTTTGTTTTCTTTTTTTTTTTTGCTATTCTTCTTTTTCTCTTTCTCCTACTCTTTTTTTTTATTTTTTTGCATTTCTGCTTCTTCATATTCTTTTAAATTATTTTATATTATTTAATTTTTATAAATAAATATATAATTTTTTATTGAAATTTTTTCTTTTTTATAAAAATCTTTGATTTTTGTATTTCATCATAATTTTCTTAATTCTCTTAAAAAAATATGAGTAATTATTTCAATGAATATATCAATCAATTTCTTTGATCACCTTCTCTTACTATCGATGCCTCTATAAATTATAATAGTTATGATGATAATTTTGTTGAAACACAAAATAATAAATTACTCACAAATAATATATTTTGTCCATTTTTAATATCAATGTATGTTATTTTAATGATAATTTAATTATTAAAATGCTATTTTTAGGAGAAAAATAATATATTTTGTACTATTTTTTCATTCTCATCATATTTATAATAAATTTCTTTATTATTTTAATTATTTGTTATTTTTTATCATTAATTTTCAATTGATTTTTATTTATTTGATTGGTTTTTTTTTTAGGGACCGATAGTGACTGATGTGTTACCTATACCATTTTTTAAAAAGTAAATATTGCTTTATGTCTATGGAACACCTGTTTGCTGGATAACAAGAGGTACCCTTATCAACCATTTTTTGACCACATGTCACCAACTCGAACAAGCTCGACATAACATAAACACACTTGTCACTAAATAGTTCAAAAACCATCCACGTATTTCAATACCCTGTGGCTGTATATAAATCCAACCCCTTTTCTTGTTCGGTATTGACAGAAAAAGAAAAAAACTAAGCACAGCAAAGAGAGTAGTAACAATAATTAATATCGTTTGCTTCTGATTTTGGGCTACAAGAATGGCGAAGAGTAAAGAAGATATAAATTATGCAACTTCACAAGCAAAGGTATCATCAGAGGACGAAGCAGTGAGAGTAGCGTACAAGCACGGCACGCCACTTGAAGCAGGAATGATTGCTGAGTCTGAACCCGTTCATGTCTTTTCAAGCGCTCACAATATTTCCAAGAGCACCCAAACCGCGGGTCCCGAAACTGATGGTCAGAGTCAGCAACGACGTAACGATGATGCCCAAAAAAATACCCAAGAAGAAGAAGAAGGCTTTACTGAATTCACCACCGGTGCTCCTCGCTTGCCTAAGAAAGTGCCACCGACAACGGCACAGAAATATTGAAGAGAGACAAGGCAAATAGCATGTTACAGTTACAACAAAAAAAATAGTCAGCAAAAATTTATGCACGTATATAATATAAATTGCACAATGAATATTACATGTTTTGCATGTAATATATCACATAATGTCATAATGTGCCTAACATATATTACATGTTATAAATTCAATATCTATATATGTTGTGCATAATAGATGATATATGTCGTGCACTATATGTGATATATGTTGTGCATTTCATATTATATATGTTGTGTATATTATTTTGGCTGTTTTGGCTGGATTTTTATTGTGTCCCAAGTATTTCTCCAAGGTAAAATAAATTAGGAGAATGATATCTATTTTTCACCATATTTCAAATGTTGCTAACTTTTATAAATATATTGTCAAGTTGTTTTTATCAAAAGTTATTGAATAGGTGAAAAAATAGGTGAATGATAATCTTTTATGTAGCAGTCTCCAATAAATTAAATCACAATTAAATATTTATGTAGTCTGTCTTAGTTATTTATGTCCTTGTCTTGGTGCTTGTTTGAACTCCTTCTCGGCTTTTCTTGTTATGTGGCAGATCCCTTTTCATAATCTTCAAGTTCTAATAAGAGTAATAATTCTGTTGTTGCGAAATTAATTTGGTTAAGTTCACGTCTGAATTTATTCAAGAGTTATAACATCAGAATGATTCGAAATTGTAACATCACAATGATTCGAAGTTTAGGCAATTTGTCCTAAAAAGGAAAATTATCCCTTCAGCTATTGATTCTCTAAAGTTTTAAAGGAAAAATAATGATTTGGACTAGGAAGATAGAGAAAGAAAACATGAAATTTTGATTAATTTTTAACAAATATACAAATACACCTAAATTTGAAAAGTTAACTAAATAGGACTAAGCTATGGCCAAAATAAGTTTAAACTAAAATTAAAAAGAAATTTGATTTAAATAGAAATTAAATGAATAAAACTAGAAATTTGAAATGCTAAATGTGAGATGATCATGAAAAGTTAACTGATTAGGACTTAAGTTATGAGACTGTTTAACAATTCAAAACAAAAATGGACTTAACCTATGAGACTTTTTAACAATTCAAATACAAAAAAAGTCTTAGTGCTCTCGCGCACTATAAAAAATGCGTTGAACTGCACCAGTTTTTTTACTGTTTATATAAAAATACCACGATTAGATGTGAAGTAAATCTCGAGAAGATAACAGTTTTTTAATACAGTGGAGATTATTTTGTGATGGTTTCAAACTTCATAATAGAATAGAGCTTATTTTTGTGGCGGTTTCAACCCCCATAATACATGAGTAGTTTGAAATCCTACCACTTTGTGTGGTTGAAATATTTTATGAAGATTATTAATCTCCTTAATTTATTTTATACTTGTTCAATACGAAGTAATTGAAAACCTCCATAAATAATTTTTTTTTTAAAAAAAATTAAACTAGTACCGCCATAAATAAATTCTTTTTTGTAAAATATTAAACTAGTAATTAATTTTTAAATCTTAAAAACATAATGATTTAATAATTAATTAATTTTTAAATCCTAAAAACATAATGATTTAATAATTAATTATAAAAAACATTATCTATACTAATATATAAAGTGGATAACAAAAAGTAACTGCTTATTTTGGTGTTATCACTCATTTTGACAGTTATCCACCAATTGCACAGTTTCTTCAACATATTCCCACTAACTTGACAGTTTCTGTATCTTTTATAATCCACTTTATTTTTTTCACCGTAAAAAAAAAATTCACACACGCAATACAAGAACAGAGAACGTGAGAGAAGAGGAAACTTTGAGCGCTAGCAATCACGGTGAGTAATTCTGTTTCATTCCTGATTTTACATCTCAATCCTATTCCTTAATTTTCATAACAAACCATCTCATCACCACCTCCTTCTCCATCTACTTTACTATTCAATTTTTTTTATTATGTTTCATCTTCTTTTATATTTACTCTTATTATTTAAAAGATATATGTTTGGTTTTGTTTATGTATTGGTTTGTATATCTCATTGATATGACTCAATTCGTGGCAGATATTTATTATTGCTTCAATACTATTTAAGTTCATTATAATTATTTAACATTTTTTCTTTGTTAAACCAATAGAAAAACGACTTGACAGACACGGTCGCTAGTATTGATAATGAGTAATGAATAAAAAAATTCATATAAATCTCATACTTCAATTTCAGCAACATGGGACTTGTGTGTGTAGGAGAGATTTGCTTGTTTTTATTTTGAAGGGTTATTTTGTCATTCAAAATAATTTATGTCTTGTATCATGTAAACAAACAAAATACAAGTGTGCAATATAGAAATTAAAATTTGTCTTGTACATGCTATCAAATAAAATACGGAATACCTAAAAATTTGTGTATCTATATTTGTATATCAGTATTTGTGTTTTGTATTGTACCGTACTTCCAATTAAACACTACCTTAGAGAGTACAAAAAATACAAATATTTTCTGTATTGATACAAAAAAAATTTGTATTATATTAATTAAAAAACTAATAACGCTCTAAAATTTCTATATTTTCTATATTATATTGTATTTTTTATATTGTACCAATCAATCAAACGCTGCCTTAGGTAACGTTTGTTTGACCTGGACAGAAAATACAGTACATGTCTTTGTCACATGTTTGTTTGAGTTGTACACATACAATACAGTATTTGTATAGATTTTTTGTGTATTTTGTGTACTCACTCAAGATAGGTACATAAGATACAGATACAGAAAATTTAATAAAAATTTCCTACCAAATGTACCCTTGCAAACTTAGACTAATTCCACCCAATGTCATTTATTTGAACCAAAGGTTACCCTCTGCCACTGTATTGTCATATGTCTCCTCCTCTTCTCTACTCCCTCTTCTTCTTTGCCACCGCCATTGTTGGAAGGTCGCCGCTGCTGGAAGGCCACGACCACTGTTGCTGGAAGGCCACCTCTGCTAGAAGGTTGTGACTGGAAGGTCGCTGCTGTTGGAAGGCCGTCGTTGCTGGAAGGTCGTCGTTGCTGGAAGGACGCCACTGCTGGAAGGCCGCGATGCTGCAGATGTCGTGACTGGAAGGCCACGTTGTTGCAGATGTCGTCGTTGCTGCAGATGCCGCCCACTTGAAGGTCGCTGCTGCTGGAAGGCCGCCGCCACTGGATGGCCGCCGCCACTGAAGGCCGCCGCTGCAGCAGATGCGATTGGAGATGAAGATTGTGATTGGTTATATGGGGTGATTTATGTAGGGTTTTCAATCTGGGATTTTAAAATTGAAGGGTGAGTTGGACTTTTAATATAAATTATGTGTATTGTACTATAAAACAAACATAAAACAATACAGAAAATACAGGTACAAAGTTGTTCTGTACACAATGAAACAAACACAATACACAAAGTTTACTATATTGTACATGTATTTCTGTATTGTACCAACCTTCCAAACAAAAGCTACCTTAATTCTGCCTATAGGTTTGATGTATCTGTAGGCTGCTTACCAACTATGAACTTGCATTCATGCTGTAAATGTGTGTATTCTTATGAACACACGTATCTACTTGTATCTGTCTTGAGTGCTAGTTCACAAAGTTGGTGCCAACTAAAAGATACGAACGAACTAGAAACCATGTTGCATTAATAGAAGAGACCAAGTAAGTATAGAAGTACTTTATTCAGATAGATTACAAGCATTCTTAGTTACATATATGTAACAAAGAAAATTATTTGCATTTCCTCACTTACATGGAAAATTAAATTATCACTGTGAAGTGCGTATAACCCACCGTTTTTCCTCAATCACATGCCGAAATTTCTTCAGCAACTAATGTTGAGCAGAGGACCATGAATTTGAACCAACCCAGTCAAATGCGATAGGGCTCAAAAAGGCATCAGGAATGCCGAAGGAACTGACCAAGGCAAATGCATGAGGCCGAAGTTCAGTACAAAGTTTTGGCACTTCTTTCCTCACTGAAGAAGCATTCTTAGTTGACAAGTATCCATATCGAAGAAAGGAAGCTTCTTCGTCCATGCAAATAACCGCATACAGTGATCTCAACAGACCTAGGACATCCTACAGAAGATACAAATGGGAAAAGAAAGAAAGAAAGATTACCATCTCACTTCTCTATTTCAGTAACATTTGAAAAAAAAAAAGTATATGGTAGGAATGTTCATCAAGCAATAGTAAGAATTTTATTTTTTTTTTGTACTGGACCAACGGTATCTCCCAGCCCGACAGGCTGAGGACTAATCCGTTGCAGTGTGGAGCTCCATTTAAGGGTTTAATCGCTGGCCAACGGGTTGCTGCATACACAAGGCGGAGATCGAACCCCCAACCCTTGCTTAAGCGGACAAGTGAGCTAACCACTTGACCAACCCAAATTGGTTAGCAATAGTAAGATTTACCTTCAATGAACCAGCTGGTAACTTTGACTCCGCCTCGATAAAGTTTTTCAGTATTGCTCGTTCAGAGAAAGCTCTGCCCAAGTCCTCGGCAAGCTGGTAACTCTGTTAGAGAAAAAGAGTTTCAAACTGTAAGACAGTGAGTGGATGAAAACCTAATTAATATAACCTGGTAGAGTGAGGTCTTTACAAGATTGAAGGCAGACTCTTTGCTTTCTCCCTGAGCTTGATATTGTGAAACTTCTGCAGCAAAACGTTTTAATAGATCTCGCTCTCTTAGGCAGAAGAGATCAACCTGTGTAAGTAAGTGGGGTAAGAAACAAAGATAAGCTTCTATCGGTTTATCTAAAATTTCAACAGGTTCAATCAAATGATTACCTGAAATTCACTGCTCCTGATATTAGAACTTGTTAGCTGAGATGGGATGACAGGCAAAGGTTTGTTCATGTGTTCTAATCCCAAACCTCTAAATGGGATCTTTTTTTTCTGGCACACTATGTATTCACCAAGGAGTGCCTTGCTGATCTGGAGGTAAAACGCAGAACCCATTAATTCTATACATTCATATTGAACAGAAGAAAGGGTGAAAAAGAAAAGAAAAAAATGGAAAGATTCTTAAATATGACCTGAATAATTTCATGCTACTTCAACTCTTCATATGGATAAATAAAACATCATAATTACTAATTAATTCTTAAAGTGAACCGTGTTTTTGTTTTGTTGCAGAATGCAAGAATAAAAGGTACAATAACAGGTTCGCCTGCTTTAGAGAAATGGGAAATTGTTGGTTCAAGAGAACCACTAAAAACATGTTAAACAAATTCATTTGAATGACTGTGTTAGGAACAGCCGATTTGGCTTTGTGTATCAAAGAACGAATAAGGGACAGCTGGCTTAAGAGCCAGCTGGTGACAGTTATAGCTAAGGGAGGAGTTAGTTAACTCTCCTAGCATTGGTATAAATCGTAGAAATTGTATAGTAGTTTTTGTCTATTCATTCTTTCACAAACTGTATTCTGTTCTTTGAGAGAAGCATTTTTCTCTCTTTTTCCTTAGTTGAGGGGATTACTATCCCTTGTGTAATTCTAGGGTTCTTGAAGGATTTTCTCAAGCCCTCGATCAATAAAACATTCCTCTTCTTCTGCACTCTGCAGTAAGTACTAGTGTTCTAACAGACTGTACTTCATTAAATATCTTATTAAAGCATGCGAACTATCGAACACAAATGTACATGTAAAGAGTGACAAACAATGCCTACCAAAACCTTTTTGATGAAATTTCAAATAATAAACATTGAGTGGTAAGGTTCAAATCTCAACCACTTTACCAGAAAGAAAGAGGGTGAACCTTGCTGCAACTATAAAGTTATTGCTTTGTGACCAAGAAGTCATAGGTTCAAATCTTTAAAACAACCTCTCCCCTTGTGGGGAAAACAACCTCTCCCATAGTGGGGAAAACAACCTCTCCCATAGTGGGGTAAGGCTGCATACATTCAATCAAAGTTTAAAACTCATGGATGCTGGCCCAAACTGGGATTTTATCTCCAAAAAGTTCATATTAAAATTTCTTTCCACCTATTGAAGAAAGAAGGCACTGTTTGACATTTCTTCAGAATTGGACCCTACATCTCCAAAAGGTTCATATTAAAATTTCTTTCAAGAATTGGACCCTACAGAGGTTAAAAAACTGCAAAATATTTCTAAATCTCCACTCACATATAAAAGGTCAAAGTTAAACAATCTAACACAGCATATCAAGAATTCAAGATTTAGTTACTATTTTGCAGTAAGCACATCATAGGTTTAAGAGGTTCAAATCTGAAAACATGTACTTAATTCTTACTCAAATTTCATTTTTGATAGAAGACACCATCCTACCTGTTGCATCAGCACATTGTTGTCCCCCTCAAAAGTCGATTGCACATCAAATTCACCCTTGAAAGGACCAATACGATTTTCAGATTTAATGCCTTGTCCTCCGCAGGCTTCACGACATTCCTAGTTCATACATTGAAAAACCTCAGACAAGCCAGTAGCATATAATCTATCATACCTGAGTGTGAATGTAATAGCAATACCAACCTGAAGAACACGCATATTATTCCATGTTAAGGTAGCCTTATATGCACTTGAAACAATATGAATGGCTTTGTTCGACTCAGGTGTTCTGTTCACATACATCATTTTGAGCTCATTTGCAGCGAAGCTCATCGCATATCTGCAGAAAGAGAAAAGAAATGAACATAAACACTTGATACAGGTGATATCTTGGTCCATTACATATCTGCCAATGGTCAAATCATGATAGTGACCTTTTATTAAATCCCTAAAATACTTGAATCATTTTGAGGTCACAGAAAATAGATATCAAAATGCCTGTAATTGGAAGACTTACACCTTCGCAAGCAAAGGTAATAGACGCTGCTGATGACTTGGGTAATCCAGCAGTAAAACTTCAGGCTCATTTGGTGTCACAGAAAAGGCTCGTCTTGTCAATCCATATCTTATAGCTATGGATAAGCTAATCTAACAGCAGCAAATGAATGTCATTATATGTAAGACGTTAATGTTAGCCATGAGTATGTTAAGTACACAATAGAAATGCAGAAAGATGAAGTCAATTCACAATTAAAGATGGCACTCATACCTTGGAGATGTAAACCGCACTGACCGCAATATTTACACGACCAGAGGTCAAAGGGGCTAAGAAGGCTGCAAATCTCTGGAACATGAATGACATACATCAAAAGATATGTGGGCAAGTTTTCTAATGTGAATAAAGAAAAGAACAAGCAGACTGAAGAGAATATTATCTCTCTGAAGAAACTATTACCTGATCACTGTTTTCTATTGCACTCAAATATTCACCACTTGGTGAAACATCAGCCACTGAATTCAACAAATTCTCTCTTGGTATTCTCACATTGTCAAACCTGAAGGGCACATGTCCAGAAATTGAGTTTATTCATTCAAACTAATTCATTTATTAGATGAAAATAGCTTGGAAATGTGAATATTACCAGATACGGCCATTATCAACTCCATTTAAACCAATTTTGTGACCACAATCAGCTATTCGAATGTTTGGACATATATTTCCATCTGAATCCCTGATTTGGGCAATAAATGCATGCACCCCTTGATTGGTTCCATTTATGTAGAGCTGTGAAAAGACTATAGTGTGTGTTGCATGCTGAAAAATATAAAATTCAAAAAATGTTAAAACAGACAAAGCTGGAGCAGAGGAAAAATGAAAGCATCTAAACTACCAGATGCAAATGCTTTTAGAATACTTGTCAAGAGTAATACAAAAGAGTCTTTACATTTGCTGCACCACCAATCCAATACTTGTGACCCGATTCACATGGAGTATTGATGACAAATTCTCCAGTCTTTGAATCATATGTAGTTACTGTTTCTATTCCCCGGACCTATGAAAATTAGTCAGGAAAGAGTTACTAAAAGTGATAAGGCAAAAACATAACAAAATACATGTCGGCTTAAGACCCCTAACATAATGAGCAACCTTCACATACATTACTTCCGTGGCCCAGTTCAGTCATAGCAAAACACCCCTTGACCTCATAGTTTTCAGTAGATCTCAACCACTTGTCATGATGGCGCTTGGTTCCCAGAAACTTCACAGCCCCACCCCTGAAACTCATTATGCATGAGGAAACTAGCAAAGATTTTATTCATGACATAAGATTTTTTTGGTGGGAAAAATCCTGGGAGAAGTGATGAACAAATCCATTCTTGTCTTTGTTTTTTTACAACCTCCTGACCAAATTAACCAAGGAAACAATAGAAATTGATCTACTTTACTTGGGCTAAAATTCTTCCAACCAGCTAGAGGGTAGGCTGGTACAGAATCAAATTAAATTATAGGTACTGAAATTTTTCCATACAAGGAATATGTTAACAAGGCCAGAAACTGAAACTTTCTTAATTCTGAGAATTTAAAAGCACAATTCAGACACCTGCATTCCCGCTCCTTCCCAAAATACGTGCACACATACATTTAAGATTTGGATTCAATAATGCAAGAAGAACATTAAAGTCTCTTTGTCAAGAAGACCATTAAATTCTCTTCTGTTTGAATACAATGCTCTAATAGGCAAGAAACTAAAGGGTGTGCTTTTTTATGGTCATCTTTTTTTTTAAAAAAATGATGACTTGACCACTCATATTAGTTCAAAATGACTCACTTTCAAGCAAAAATTAAAACTTCATGCTACATTAGTTTTCACTCCTCTCCAACTCCAATATGAAAACTCAAGCCATTGCAATTTGATTTGAACTTGTCAAACTTATGTAGTTCATGCATTATGCTGCTGACACGAGCAGTTACAAGAGCATCCCAGCAGTATTATTGCGGACCACAAATTCAAATAAACCATGTCTATAGCTAAGCCACTAAAAACTCAGAGATCGGTCCAAAGTCATGGCTACACATAAACTCTAAATCACGTAGGCAACAGAATACAATAGAATAATGCTATATAGACATCCAAAATTGGATGTTTATGAGACATTCATCCTGATCAATAGTGGATAAAAGAAATTGAGATATTGTTGTAGAGTCATATCAAAATCTAAAAGTGATGAAAATGGACGTCGGCACGGGATGCGAAAAGTGGATGTAAAAATAGAAATTTTTTAATACAATACTCCTAGAACACACAATAATTTCCGACCCGCAAACAATATCAAGTGCGACACACAAACATATCACTGAATTCATCCCTACAAAACAATAATCGAAACAACAAGCACATATACATAAATACAAACCCATCTTTTTCTTAATGGGTCTTTTTAATTAAAATCTTTTGAGGAAATAGAAATAATTTTACGTTTGGATATAAAATTAATTTATGTTTGGATATAATATAAAAAATATTTTTATTTAATCGTAAACATCTTTTCTATACAATAATTCTCCAAGTAAATCTCATGTACTTCATACGTACTTCATACATATATGGGTAAGTAACCAACTAACTAACTAATTAAGTACTTTTTTTTTTTCCTTCTTCTCCTTCTTCCTTATCTATTTTTTTTATGAACACCGGGGCCTAGAGGCCCAAAAAAAAAAGAAAACTAAATAGCAACAACTCTAGGCAAAACAGAGCCTAGACGATCATAATGCAGGGCCAAAGACGCAAAGGCAGGAATGGCAGTGAATTCCACATAGTCCACATCAAGGGAATGACCATGTTTTGCAAAACAATCAGTGCTCGCGTTGGCTTCTCTGTAGATATGTCTGAAACCAATCTCCCACTCTAATCTTACCACCTCTTTGATGGTGTTAACCAACGAGAATGAGACATGATGAGAATCGATAGAAGCCATGCACATATTAACCGCACAGAGGGAGTCCATCTCTACTTCAATCTTAGCAAACCCCAGTCTCTTAGCAAGTCTGAGGCCGTACAGGGCGCCCCACAATTCGGCTTGCGTTATAGAAACATTCCCCAATTTAGAAGAAAAACCAACAACAAAATTCTCATAATCATCTCTAATTACTCCACCGCAAGCTGACCTACCATTACCAATCACCGAGCCATCCGTATTCAATTTAAAATAACCTCTTCGAGGGGGCTCCCACGCAATATGTTTAACTGCAAACTATGCTAGAGCACTCTTAGTAACAAGTAGCTGATCAGCCGCAGTCTTATAAGCCGAAGATAGGGAGATCACCTTGTGCACGAAGCCGCTGACAGTTGCAGTAACTCCTTCAAATATGAACAAATTGCGCTGGTGCCACAGTTCTGCACAAGAGACAGCAAAATACAAGGGCCATTCGATCCCTTTAAAGTTGCGAGATCCCGTTCTAAGGTTTTCTTTAAACCACTGTAACAGAGTAGCGCTAAAGAATACCTCATGACAAGGACTGGGCACAGTGCTCTCCCATGTACCAATCGCAAAAGGACAATCACGAAGGACATGGAGCACTGTTTCATTGGGACTACCACAAAGAACACATTCCGCAGTAGGAGACATGTGCCGCCGAACTCGATTATGATTCGTAAGGAGAGCCTCTCTGGAGGCCAACCAGAGAAAGGTACAAATCCTCTGAGGAACCCCAAGCTTCCAAATCATAGAAAAAAGTGACTCCATAGGCACTCTACCCCTATCCGCAACAAAATTATAAGCAGACTTGGAAGAGAAACAACCTGACGAATTGGGGAACCAAGCCACATCATCACAAGGACCATTAGGATTAGGGGCTGGAATACTCTTAATCATCTGCACACAATCTTGATCAACTACATTAAATAAAAGCTCCCAGTTCCAGTTATTGGAGCCATCACTGTAATCTACCACTTTTTGATCCTCATTAAAAATAGTGCTATCAACTATAGTAAAATCTTCCAAGCGTTGAAGCCCTGGAATCCAGTGGTCTTTCCAAAAGTTGGCATTTTCCCCATTATTAATTCTCCATATAATATTATTGGACACATGCGACCAATTCTTCACAATGCCTCTCCACACATTAGAACCCCAAGATTTGGCAACGACAGTAGGAACCTCCGTCATACCACAACTGTACTTGTGCCGGAGGACTTGGACCCAAAGCTTATCTTTTTTCTTAATCATGTTCCAGCCCAGCTTCATCATAAAAGCTTGATTGATGTGTCGGGCAGATCTAAAACCGAGCCCACCCTCCGCTTTTGATTTACAAACATCATTCCAACTCACAAGGTGCACTTTTCTTCTCTGCTCACTACCATTCCAAATGAAATCCCGACAGATCTTATCGATCCTGTCGCAAACACCAAGGGGGAGATGCATAGTTTGCATGACATAGGAAGGAATAGTGGCCAAGGAAGATTGAGCCAAAGTAACCCTACCAGCAAGAGACAAAGTTCTAGATTTCCACCCATTCAATTTCTTTGCCATTCTATCAAAAAGATAGTTAAAATCGCTAAATTTACATCGATCATGAATCAAAGGAACCCCAAGATACTTCCCAAGATTTCGAGTTTGCCTCATACCAAGGGCAACACTAACTTGGTGTCTTGTAGCATCATTAACATTACTAGAGAAGAAGACACAAGATTTGGCAAGGTTCACTTTCTGCCCAGAAGATGCCCCAAATCTGTCTAAAATATTTTTAATGACCTCTGCTTGCTCAATAGAAGCTTCCCCAAAAAGAACGAGATCATCCGCAAAGGATAAATGAGTAAGTTGCGGGCCTCCTCTACTAAGAACAATGGGTTTCCAAGCACCATGGCCAGAAGCTTCCTGGATAAGATGAGATAGCTTCTCAATGCACATAACAAAAAGGTACGGAGACCTGACGAATACCTCTGGAAGGATGAAAAACATTTGAAGGATAACCATTCCAGAGAAGCTTCATGCTGGCTGTAGAAATACACTGCCAAATAGTCTCAACAATCATCGGAGGGAAACCAATATCTAACAAGGTTTCCCTGATAAAACACCAGTTTAACCGATCATAAGCCTTCTCCAAGTCGATTTTGATAGCCATGTAGCCCTTCCTACCTTTCTTAGTTCTCATAGAGTGAATAACTTCCTGAACTATAATGATGTTATCCGAGCTTTGTCTTCCCGGAATAAAACTGCACTGATGATCCCCAATGAGGTTGGGCATGATCCTCTTTAATCTAGTAGCGATAATCTTTGTAATTAATTTGTACAAAACATTACAGAGCCCTATCGGACGGAATTGAGAAATATACTCAGGAGCTTCCACCTTAGGAATAAGAGAGAGGAATGTCTGATTCAAATTTACAACATCCCTAGGATTATGAAAGATATGTTTCACCCAATTAATCACAGCAGATTTAACATGATCCCAGTTGTTCTGAAAAAACATTGCTGGGAGACCATCAGGCCCTGGAGCCTTCCAACCACCCATTTCGAAAAGATTAACTTTGATTTCCTCCTCCGAAACATCAGCAGAAAGAGCTTCATAATCAGCCGAGGCCAGAGGGGGAAAATTACCATCTATAAGCGAATGGCCATGTCTACCTTCTTCTAGGAAAAGTTTGGAATAGAACTCCACCCCTAGCTCTCTGAGTTGTTCACCCTCGTAAACCCAGATATCTTCCTCATTTTTCAACATACTAATACGATTTCTTCTTTTCCTAGCGGAAGCAAGGCCATGAAAGTAAGACGTATTTCTATCCCCATAGTTGATCCATTTACACCTGGATAGCTGTTTCCAATACACCTCCTCTTGAATAGCAATATTCCCATACTCTTTCCATAACTCATCTCGAAGGTTGTCAAGAAAGGGATTGAACTGAAATGATAAACACTTGGAAATACCCTCAAGTCTGAGTAAAATCCTGTTCTTTTTTCTCTGAATGTGCCCAAAGACTTCCCTATTCCAAGTTTTAGCAGCAGCAGTAAAGGATGCCACATTAGATTCAAGATCCCCATCTTTTTCCCATGCAGAGAAAAGCATGTCCTTGAAATTTTCATGTGCCAGCCACGAAGCAAGGAAACGAAAAGGTCTAAAACCCCTATTAACCTCCAAACCTTCACCAAAATCAATCATGATGGGAATATGATCCGATTTGAGTTTAGGAAGATGTTTGACACCCGCACCCACAAATCTACTAGACCAAGCTTCATTAGCCACAAATCTATCCAGCCTTCTACGAATATGCCCTCTTTGCCATGTGAAAGGTTGGCCTGAAAAGCTTAAATCATACAGGCCACAATCAAGGAGGCAGGAGTTAAAAACAGCAGAGTCACTAGACATGAGAGAGGTACCTCCTGTATCATCCTCACTCATCACAGAATTAAAATCCCCACCAACGCACCAACTACCATCAATAGAAGTGGAAATATTAGTCAAATCCTCCCACAACTCCCTTCGAAGAGAAACATGAGGATTACCATAAACCACCGTAAAGAACCAAGGAGCTTCATTAGCACAAACCACACTCATATGGGTAAACTGCCTCTGAGAGGAAATTACTGTTACAGACCAGACAGAGCAGTCCCAAAGACACCAAATACCACCAGAGAAACCAATCCCATCCTGGATGTGAATCCCATCAAAACCCAGCTTTTGAGCCACCTTTTTTGCCTTGTCTCCTGAAATATGAGTCTCAAGGAGAGCAATAAAGGAGCAGCGAAAATTTCGACGCATATCACTGATCATCGTAGAAAAATCCCTCCCAGAAGCTCCCCTACAGTTCCACACAATTATATTATTCATGGACAGGGAAATAAAGGGGGTAAGCAAAAAGCTTAAGCGCTAAAATTAGGGGTCTGGCCCCCTTCTAAGAAACTTTGCTGGTCATTGCTCCTAGGCATCAAACCTTCAACACTATTATTCTTCTTCACTTGATCATAACCATAATCTCCTGGATCAAGAGGATTGTTGGGTACTCCAATCAGCCCACCTTGGTTACGAAGTTGCTGAGCATGCTCCATATCTTCCAAAGATGGTTGATATGCCATCGTCAAATTTTCCAGAGAAGACTCATTTCCCTCCTTAAAATCTCTCCAGACTTGATGATTGAGAAATTTAAAATTTGCCCAATACGCATCATGGGATGGTGCATTGGGCTTAGGGGGAACAACATCAGATGCATCCTTCTCAGAAATATCTCCTTTAGAGGGGCCAGTTAGGACAGCTTTCCCTTTCTCCTTGAGATTGGCTTTCTGCTTGCTAGAGCCAATAGGCTTTGTGATGATTTTAGATATTTTAGGGCCAGGTATTTTATTTGAGTGGCTTTTCATAATGGGTTTAGGTCTGAATGTGGGCTTAGGCTCCATATGGGCTTTAGCTATTATAGGGCTGCTCGACACCGCTTCTAATGTTTTTTCCTCAATAGAATCCTGGATTTCTTCGGTATCTATATTTAAGACTTCAAATCTCGAAGTCTGCTCCTTCTCAACAATCTTCGAAGAATCCGGAGTTTCTTGCTTCCTCTGCCTGTTATTTTGGAAAGATTTTTTCTGTTTCTTAACTAACATCCACGGCCCAAAAGTACCAACCTGATCTGGCTTAATAATTTCCACGGAAGTTTCTTATTTGTAGCATGAACAGAATCAGAAGATATCTCGGCACGATTTTTTAGATTTCTGGTCAGATCTACTGGATTCTGCTTCGGATTCTGGTTTGAACCTATCGTCGTCGTTGAACCCTCCGTCCCTGTCACCGGAAGATGCACCTTGTTACCATTAGCCATAATTTCCGATGAGAGATTACAACTCTCAGTCATGTGCCCATACTTGCCGCAAGTGAAACAGATGAGATGAAGCCCCTCGTACTCCACATGAAACTCCCTTCTTAAAGCGGAGAAGGAAGGAATTAACTGCTTGTTTAGATCAATTTCTACACATATACGTGCAAACTTCCCCCTTGAATGGATTGAATTGAGCTCATCAATTTTTAACATATTTCCCAGTTTCATTCCTACTCTCCCCAGAAAGGTGGGATTACACAATTCCGGCGACAGGTCCGGAATACGAATCCAAACTGCAATTTTACTCACAAAACTATCTGAAGGCTTAAAGAGAGGTTTCCAGCGTTGGACCATGAGGTAATGGTCGGCTACCATCCAAGGACCCTCAAACAAAGCAAATTTGTAGTCTTCTCTGTGCTAAATCTTACCAGAAAATACTCATGGCTTAAATCTGTCACTTTGACAGCCCCCTTCTTAGCCCACCTTCTTTGAATCCAATTTTCCATGGTCCTATAAGAGAGACGTTTGCCCAGCAATTTAACATGTAAAGAGGATTTCCATGGTCTACACCATTCATCAAACTCTTCTAAGGTCACCTCCACAATTGGCTTTGGGTCAAAGGATATCTCATCTTCTATGACATTGACCCTTTCCTGAAGATAGTCATTAGTAACTACCTGAGCAACCTCTTCAGGGGTCAACTTATCCCCCGTACCATCTCCCATAACCATGTCTTTATAGGAGATTTCAACTGGGCTGCCCTATTTTTCCGAAGCACAAACTGCCATGGGATCAGTCACCCTTCTTCCTTATCTTTTAGTGGGAGTAAATTCAATGTATGTATTGTTGGAGTACAAGAAGCAATGCTCTTTTCTATATTATACACGCGATCTTTTTTCAAAAGATAGAAATTTCATCTTCGAAAAAAAGATTTTTTTTTTCTTTTTCTATAGATTATATTTTTCCTAAAAATTTGCAACCAAACATATCAAAAAAATGAAAAAAGAGGATAGAAACATGCACTTAGTTACCATATCCTGTAACCATTTATCCCAATTACTTAAGCTATTAGACAGAGGATAGAAACAACCGTTGAAACAACAAACACATGTACGTACCACAGGAAGAAATGGACGCCGAGCTTGATGGCGAGGGAGTGATCGTACATCCCAATGACCTCGTGAAGCGCGAGCTTCCTGAGTTCCTCTTGGGGACCATCAGCGGTGAGCCATCCACGGAAAACGCCGCGGTCGAGGAGGTAAGCGATCCGCTTCATGGTCTCCTCGCGCTGCTGCTCCATGGTGTGGTTGTAGTCAGGGGACACGAACACCCTGCCGCCGAGGTCGCGGCGGTTGAAGAGTGGACTCTGGACGATGAGGCCGAAGAGCCAGTCTCGGTCCTCGATGTTGTGGACGTCGAGGAGGTTGCGCATCTCGTTGATGTCGAAGGCGAAGGAGTTGGAGTTTTCGGGTGGGGAGTAGTTGAGGCAGTTGGAAGGGGAGAGGAGGGTGGTGGTGGTGGTGGTGGTGGCAGGGTGGGGGTTGGGGTTGGGGACTAGGTGGTTCGAGAGGACCTGGGTTCGCCGGGAAGCGCGGTGATCCATGGCAGGAGGAGGTTGTTGAGAAGAGGAGAAGATGGTTTTGATTAAGATGATCTTCAGATGAAGAACGACAAAAAAAAATTGAGGTGAGATCTGGTAATTGGGGTTAGTGTGAGATCTTGTAATCAAATGGATTGACTTTGGTAACCTTAGGCGGCGTATGATTTGAATAGAAGACAATTCACGACAGAAATATAAATACATAAAATACACGTATATAAAATTTATATATATTTTTAAGGGATTTATTCGGTACCCAGTATTTTTGTTTGGGTATCGGTATCCAATTGTGTGTTTAACCTATTAATATATACTAAAATACATATAATTTGGTATCAACGGAGCATGGTGATTCCGATCGCAACCTTTCTAGATGCATCTCATTCACAATCACACATCTTCTTCATATGTCTCTCGTATAATGCGCTCACTCTCGCGACATGTTATGAATTCAATTTTTTTCTTAAATTAATAAAATTAGAGAATATCAATATAAATTAAATTAATCTTTGAAGATTACTAACCTAACAGGTTATTAATTATATAAAATTAAAAAATTTAAGTTAATTTTATATATAAATCATGACAAATACATGTGTTGAGTATTAGTATCCTACATTTTCCATTTTCCTGGATACCGAATCAAAATCCATATTTTTATATTGCATTTGTTATATTGTACAATATGAATTTTAAATTGTGTCTTATATTTTTCTATATTATGTTTCTTTCATCTGTACAATACAACAATTATGTGTAATTAACTCTAATATCCTTAATTACCAAAAAAAAAAAGTTTCTAACCTTGTGCCTTCTATCCAGCTTCATCAACATTAATATATTATCAATTTTAATCTTTTTTGTTGGTATTAATTCATTAATTTTAGTATGAAAAACTAATTTATGACATTAACATAATTTATCACATGATTTTATGTTTGGAGTCTATCTATATATTATATTCTATAAAATAGACTTTGAATTAGTTTAAAAAAATCAATTCTTATATTCAGAACACAAAAATTGTTAAAGTCAATTTGTTTTTGATGAAATTCGATATGATTTCAAAAACAAAATAAACAAATAAACAATTAAATTAATGAGAATTAACTAATGAAATCTTTTTTTTTTTTGAAAAATTCAAATATAAATCAAATCGTCATCAGCATCAATCCACAAGAATGGATTTTCCATGATGTTGTCCTTACGGACTATCGGCTCCTCTGAGGTACCGGGTTTGGAACAGGAATATGCATCACCAGAATCTCACCCCTACCTCTTGTAGTTTCTTCATTTTCTAAGCTAGCAATCACTTTTCTTTTCTTGAGTTTCTTGCTAAATACTCCACTCTAGCTATTTTGATGATGATGATGAAACCGTTATTTAGGGATGAATTTGTTCGGTTAGAAATGAAGGAAATGATGAGAGGAGTCTAAATATGTGATTAGTTCTTTAATTTGATGAGTTTTGGGTGGTGTATGGTGAGGTTCAAGTGTTGGAAGCTATGGAGGTTCTAAAGGAGGTTTTTGAGGTGTTTGGAAAGTGAGGAAGGAGTGTTTAATGTGGTAAGAGTTACTTCCGAGGGTGGTAATTAATTTGGGGACGGAGGGACCTATGTGCAAAAATTAAAAGATGAAGGGTTGGAGAAAAAGTGTAAAAATGCAGAAATTATGTTCTGTCACCGTGCTGGTCGCTAGCGCGCATATCACGGCCGCTAGCGATCGATTCCACCGCACTACCCGCTAGCGCGTTAATGATCGCCACTAGCGTCTATCTATGTCGCCTCACACGCTAGCGAGCTCCATTTGGCTGCTAGCAAGCGTTTACTGATGCATGACAGCAGCAGTGACTTTATGCTCTTAAAATCTCAAATGCAAATTAAAACACTCTGAACCGTACAAACACTCCAAACAACATATATTTACCTATACAAACTTGTACAAAATCATAAATGCCTAAAATCTCTCATGATCCCCACCTAGGTTGTCTCTCTAAACTTATTATTCTATTTCATTCTACATTTTAACTATTATGCAATGTAATTGTCATTTTACTATGCACATAACTCATATAATACACATAACACATATTCAACAATGTATGCACATTAAAATGCATTCCAATTACACTTATGTCTATTACACCTTAATCAATGCGATTTTCATCAAATCCCTTTAATTAAGGTATATTTGGACTCCTGGGGTCTTACACACAACCGTTCGCCCTTTCGAACGGCTAGATCTAGATTAATCAAACGTTCCACTTGACGGCTATGTTCAAACAAGCACTTCTACTCTCCTCATCACAACCTCGTATCTCCATACTCCATCTCTAAACGCATCACGTAAGTAATGTCAACACATATACATTTCATATCATTTCTCAATCTAGAATCATCACATTATATCATTTCTCAATCAAGAATCATCACATCATATCATCATTAAACATCATTAATCTCATCACAATCATTCCACATCATTCATACATTTTCAATATTTTGAGTCCAATCGATCAATCACATCAACCATACATGAAACTTAACGAACTTTCACCACTTACTCCTTACATGTCTTATAAAATATTTTCAACTTATTAAGATCCTTTCTAGAGTCTTATGGAATAATATAATCATTATCATAATTAAATAATTATGATTAAATAATTATTTATTTTTATAAATAATTATTTATTTTTATAAATATTTATTTATTTATTTCTTTTCTAATTATCTTCTATTATCTTTATATCATTAAACTAGTTATTAGGAAATTATAGTTTTACTTTAATAAATTAAATCTTGTCCAAATTAAATGTTCTTATAATTAGTCTTAATAATTTAGGATTATTTTAGAAAGGTCCTTACTTCATTAATATATTTTCTCTTATTTTCTTCTATTTTTTAAGAACTTACCTAGTATTATTCTTTTATGCAAAACTTAATTATTTTTATACATAAATTTAACTTCTAGTAATCTTATAATTACTTTAAATTATTTTTAATATAACTTTAATTCTATAAACCATTCAGCCATTTCAAAATAATTTAGAGAAAATTATCCAACAATTCATATAGTAATTACTATTCATTTTAAACTAGTTTTATTATTAGAAAACAAGTTTTAAATTACTTTTAAGCTAATTTTTAATTCTGGAAAGAATGGAAATAAAACATAATTAATATTTTTTAATCATATAAAAAGCTCATAAATATTTTAAAACACATTTTATTATATTAAAATACATTCTAGTGATTATTTTCACAAAACTATGCATTTTAAAGCTTTTTCTTGTCAAATAATTATCAAAATAAATATAAATCTGAAACTTTATTTTTATTATTTTCTAAAAACATTTATTTCAGAAATATTATTATTTGATATTTATTCCATAACCCATTTTCATTCTTAATAAAAAATAAGGTTTTCTACCACACTTTCTAGAACCCTTTTCTTGATACTAGGAGAAATACCATTACAACACTCTTGTACTACAAGGTTTTATTTTTAATCTTGATACTAGGGAGTGAAATATATTTTCATCATTTATTTTATGAGTCTTCTGAAGGTGTGTGTTTGTATGAGAAGGGGGTTGAATTGTGCTGTGAATTTAAACTTTTTTTTTGCAAAAACTAGTTCTTAGAAAAAACTGGACTTAGAAGCAATTCCTTCTAAGTAGCAACAGAAGTATTTCTGAGAAGATATTGTATCTAAGAAGCTTTGTCTTATGAGAGAATCAACCTTATGAGTAATTAAAGTGAATTTTCAGTTTCAGTTTAAAGCACTTTTAACTTAAGATTGTTCAAGTTAAAAGATTGAATCAGAAGGTTAAGTTTTCTAAGAGTTATTTCTTAAGGTTTTCAATGTATGAGTTGTTTAAGGAAAGGGAGAAAAACACACAAGAATTTTATATTGGTTCGGCTCAATCTTAGCCTACTCCAGTCCTAAACCTTCAGTTGAGATTTTCTTAGATATTTTTCTTAAAATGTCTTCTCGGGCATACGTCCGTAAAGGATTTTCACCACCTCACAACTCGAGGGGATTTCCTTGCCTCAAACACAAGAAGACTTTCCTTGCATTAATCCTAAGGACTTTTCTTGCGTCAGACTCAAAGACTTTACTGCCTCAAACAATTGAGGACTTTAAATGCCTCACAACCGAGGATTTAGTGTGTGTTTGGAAACTGGGGTTTAGATGAACTGGATTTTGTAGAATTGATTTTGGATAAAGGTGAGTTGATGTTAACATGATTTATGTTTGGATACTTTTATCCTAAAATTGATTTCGATAAAATAAATATTGTTTGGATGATTAAAATCAAAATCACTTTTGAATGTATAATTACTAAAAAGGATATGCATATAATATTTTACTATAAGTATTATATTAATAAATCATATTTATGTTATTATAAAGAAATATATTATTTAAATTAATATTATTATATAAATATTACAAATTAATAATATATTATTATATAAAAAGTTAAATAAATATTTCAGTTTAAAGTTTGGATCATAATATTTAAAATCGCTTTTAAATGTATAATTACTAAAAAAAAGATATTATTTTTTATTCAATATAATTTTTTAAGTACTTGACTAAAATATATAAATATTATGTTTTTTAAACTCTTGGTGTTCTAAAATTTGTAACAACAAAGAAAATAAATTATTGCAATAGCTTTACCAAAAAAGCTCTAAAAAGAATTATTGCAGCGATTAACTAATGGAGGTTTAAAGTAGATTTAACAATTAACATGTATAATTTATATTGAGTGTAAGTTATTTTATTTTTGGGAGTTTTTATGAATTAATTATCATTTATTAATGAAAAGAGAATGAGAGAAGGCTAAAATTGGTAATTACAAGGGGATTTCGTTGCCTCAAACACAAGAGGACTTTCTTTGTCTTAATCATAAGGACTTTTCTTGCCTCAGACTCGAGGACTTTACTACCTCAAACAATTGAGGACTTTAAATGCCTCACAATCAAGGATTTAGTGTGTGTTTGGAAACTAGGGTTTAGATGAACTGGATTTTGTATAATTGATTTTGGATAAAAGTGAGTTGATGTTAACGTGATTTATGTTTGGATACTTTTATCCTAAAATTGATTTTGATAAAATAAATATTGTTTGGATGATTAAAATCAAAATCACTTTTAAATGTATAATTACTAAAAAGGATATGCAAAATAATATTTTACTATAAGTATTATATTAATAAATCATGTTTATATTATTATAAAGAAATATATTATTTAAATTAATATTATTCACTACTAGAAACATGCGGATTATCGACGGATTATCGACGGACAATTTACACAACGTTATCGGCGGATGTATCGACGGATATTGAAGGGGTAGTAATTTTTTATTACAAAAAATTATTATCGACGAATTATTTTGAAATCATCCCTCGATAATTGTCTCCCGCGCAAAACAAAAAATTTTTTTTAGTCAGATTGGTTTTATCGACGGATGAAGATGAAAAGATCCGTCGATAAAACCCTAAACCCTAACCCTAACTAGTAATTATCGACGGATAATTGTTATTTCATCCGCCGATAATCGAAACGCACCGTTTCATTTAATGGGGCGCTTATTATCGAGGGATATTATCGACGGATGGATTAAAACCATCCGTCGATAATCCGCGAATATGAGGAGACAACGTCTCCTCTTTCCTCATTTCGCGAACTGCTCTCTCTCTCTCTCTCTTCTCCGCTCTCTCTCTCTATCCGCCGCGAAAACGGCCATTTTCGCCGCCGTCCGCCGCCCGTTCGACCATCGGGAAGTGCCAACAGGTTAGTCTCTCTCTACTCTACATTTTAATCGGTTTACAATTTTTGTTTGAGGTCTCTAATGAGAACTCATTGTTTGTAGCTCTTTGTCCACCGCCCTCAGCCGCCCACTGCCGCTCACGGACTGCCGGCCGCCGCCCACCGCAGCATCTCTCCTTGGTCTTCAATTAGGTATTTTTTCTTAATTTTTTTAGTATTTTTCATATTTTTATATATTTTGTTGATTTTTTTTTATTTTTCTATTTAAAAATATTAATATATTTTTCTGTTTATAATTTTATAATATTCTAAAAAAAATTTCATTTATAATTTTATAAAAAAAAATTTTAAAAACTGTTTATAACAAAATTTTAAAACTGTTTTTTAAAAATTATATTAAAAAGTTTACAAAAAATATTTTTAGAAAAAATTTTTAAATTCTGTAAATAAAAAAAATAAAGTTTTTAAAAATGTGTTTTTGAAAAATAAGTTTTTGTAAAAACAGTTTTAAAATAATCATAGTTTGTAAACTTTAAAAAAAAGATAGATTTAACAAACTTATATGTTATTTAAAGTAAGTAATTTTTCAATAACAAATATATTATTTAAATGAGATAGAGAACACAATTGTTGATATATTTCGGCGATTGGAGCTTACGGTTTTTAGGAGCTTACGTTTATATTTGGTATGTTTATTTATTAATTTTAATGATATGATTGTGTATGTTGTTACTTTTGCAAAACCTTAGGGTAGATGACTTAGTCTGAGACCGATCATTGAACTCCGGCAATACTGGTTGATTGATTTGTAAATTAAATGGGAAAGTTTGTTTAAAATAAAGGGGAGACTCTCTCAAAAATTTTGTGAAGTTAAAATTTGGAAATAAAATTAAATTACTGTTGTTAAGTTATCCAAAATTAAGGGAAACTATGTCGAAATTTTGTTTGAGTTAAGATTTAAAAAACTTGTAAAAATCATTAGTGTCGTATTAATGGTGAGATTAGATTAACTAAAAAACCGTTATTAATTACTCCTAGTTAAACTTCTTATTTTAGGATTTTCCAATAATTCAAGGGCAATGTCATCAACAAATGAATGAAAAATAACTTTTCAGTGGCAGTTAGGATGTTGTCTATCAAGTCTGAGGCAAACCAAAGTCAAAACATTTAATGAATTAAAAATAACTTATATTGTTGTGATTAGATATGACGGATGACAGAGGCAGAGGCAGAGGAGATCAAGGGCGTAGGAAGACAACCGCCCAGCCTCATGGTTATCGATCGAGGGCGTAGGAAGATAGACGATGATGATAGTGACGATGATAGGATGGATTTTGTATGATTTTTTTATATGTTTTGTTTTGGATGTTCAGACATTATGTTTTTACTTTTATATAGTGTTTGAATTTTATCTAATTTGTAAATATTGTCGTATAGATATAGGATTTTTCATTATGGTTTTGTTTATTGATATTAGTAGTATTTTGTTATAAATATTGATTTAGTTTAATTATTATTGATTTGATTTCATTATGGATTAATATTTTTACAAATTAAAAAAAATTAATTTTAGGTATTTTTTAAAAAATATTTTTTTCTTATTATCGACGGACACATCCCTCGATAATAAATAATTTTTTTTTTGAAAAAATAATTATCGACGGATAGGTATCAGCCGATAATTATTTTTTAAGTTTTATATATTTTAAAAAGCTTTATCATGGGATATATCCGTCGATACATCCCTCGATAAGTTCGACGGATATATCTTTCGATAATTTATCGACGGATTTTTCGAAGATATCCGTCGATAAAAGTTTTCCGACCATCAATAAATCGTGGGCGACTATCCGTCGATACACTTCTTTATCGACGGATATTTGGGTCATCCGTCGATAAAATCCGTCGATAATACGCTGGTTTCTAGTAGTGATTATATAAATATTACAAATTAATAATATATTATTATATAAAAAGTTAAATAAATATTTGAGTTTAAAGTTTGGATCATAATATTCAAAATCGCTTTTAGATGTATAATTACTAAAAAAAAGATATTACTTTTTATTCAATATAATTTTTTAAGTACTTGTCTAAAATATATAAATATTATGTTTTTTAAACTCTTGGTGTTCTAAAATTTGTAACAACAAAGTAAATAAATTATTGCAATAGCTTTACCAAAAAAACTCTAAAAAGAATTATTGCAACGATTAACTAATGGAGGTTTAAAGTAGATTTAACAATTAACATGTATAATTTATATTGAGTGTAAGTTATTTTATTTTTGGGAGTTTTATGAATTAATTATCATTTATTAATGAAAAGAGAATGAGAGAAGGCTAAAATTGGTAATTACAAGGGGATTTTCTTGCCTCAAACACAAGAGGACTTTCCTTGCCTTAATCCTGAGGATTTTTCTTGCCTCAAACTCGAGGACTTTACTGTTTCAAACAATTGAGGACTTTAAATGCCTCACAATCGAGGATTTATTGTGTGTTTGGAAGATGTGGTTTAGATGAACTTGATTTTGTATAATTGATTTTGGATAAAAGTGAGTTGATGTTAACGTGATTTATGTTTGGATACTTTTATCCTAAAATTGATTTTGATAAAATAAATATTATTTGGATGATTAAAATCAAAATCACTTTTGAATATATAATTACTAAAAAGGATATGCATATAATATTTTACTATAAGTATTATATTAATAAATCATATTTATATTATTATATAGAAAGAGGGGATTTATTCGGTACCCAATATTTTTGTTGGGTTCCAGTACCCAATTGTGTGTTTAATCTATTTATATATGATAAAGTAAATATAATTTGGTACAAATGGAGCATGCTAGTCGCGGTCGCAGCCTTCTTAGACGTGTCTCATTTCCAAGCACACCTCTTCTTCATCTCCCTCTGCATAATGTGCTCTATCTCTAGCAACAGGTTATAGATTTAGTTTTTTTCTTAAATTGATAAAATGAGAGAATATCAATATAAATTAAATTAATTTTTTAAGATTACTAACCTAACATGTTATCAATTATATAAATTTAAAAATTTAAGTTAATTTTACCTATAAACCATGATATATACATGTGTTGGGTATCGGTACCCTATATTTTCCTGGGTACCGAATGAAAATCCAAAGAAATATATTATTTAAATTAATATTATTATGTAAATATTACAAATTAATAATATATTATTATATAAAAAGTTAAATAAATATTTGAGTTTAAAGTTTGGATCATAATATTTAAAATCGTTTTTAGATGTATAATTACTAAAAAAAGATATTACTTTTTATTCAATATAATCTTTTAAGTACTTGACTAAAATATATAAATATTATGTTTTTTAAACTCTTGGTGTTCTAAAATTTGTAACAACAAAGTAAATAAATTATTGCAATAGCTTTACCAAAAAAGCTCTAAAAAGAATTATTGCAGCCATTAACTAATGGAGGTTTAAAGTAGATTTAACAATTAACATGTATAATTTATATTGAGTGTAATTTATTTTATTTTTGGGAGTTTTTATCAATTAATTATCATTTATTAATGAAAAGGGAATGAGAGAAGGCTAAAATTGGTAATTACAAGGGGATTTCCTTGCCTCAAACACAAAAGGACTATCCTTGCCTTAATCCTAAGGACTTTTCTTGCCTCAGACTCGAGGACTTTACTCCTTCAAACAATTGAGGACTTTAAATGCCTCACAATCGAGGATTTAATGTGTGTTTGAAAACTGGGGTTTAGATGAACTGGTTTTTGTAGAATTTATTTTGGATAAAATTGAATTGATGTTAACGTGATTTATGTTTGGATATTTTTATCCTAAAATTGATTTTGATAAAATAAATAATGTTTGGATGATTAAAATCAAAATCACTTTTGAATGTATAATTTCTAAAAAGGATATGCATATAATATTTTACTATAAGTATTATACTAATAAATCATATTTATATTATTATAAAGAAATATATTATTTAAATTAATATTGTTATGTAAATATTACAAATTAATAATATATTATTATTTAAAAAGTTAAATAAATATTTGAGTTTAAGGTTTGGATCATAATATTTAAAATCGCTTTTAGATGTATAATTACTAAAAAAAAGATATTACTTTTATTCAATATAATTTTTTAAGTACTTGACTAAAATATATAAATATTATGTTTTTTAAACTCTTGGTTTTCTAAAATTTGTAACAACAAAGTAAATAAATTATTGCAATAGCTTTACCAAAAAAGCTCTAAAAAGAATTATTGCAGCGATTAACTAATGGAGATTTAAAGTAGATTTAACAAGTAACATGTATAATTTATATTGAGTGTAAGTTATTTTATTTTTGGGAGTTTTTATCATTTAATAATGAAAAGGGAATGAGAGAAGGCTAAAATTTGATAATTACAAGTTTGATTTTTACTTTTATTTTACAATTGGGAAAACTTGAATGGAGAAGTAAGATTTTATTGCTTCTCTCAAAATTAAGGTTTTGGGTTAAAATCATGTTGGCTCTAGTTGATAGAAAAACATCCAAACGAGATTGGCACAACTTTCGAAAGTGTAAAGGCATGTTGAGTTTTTATAAAAAGGTATTTTTAATTTAAAAACACTATCAAAATTTTTAAATATTTAATTTCATATTTTTATAAAATTATTTCTTAGAAACTCCCCTAAAACGGTTATGTTACGGTTCTATCAAACAATCGAGTGCTGTAAAACTCTAAGAATCAGATAAAAATGAGAGTAGAAATCTAGAAGTATATCAACATCCTATCCTATTTATATATTAAAATTGAGTTTTACATTTCATTCACTTGCTGATGTGGTGCATTAATATTGATTTCATTTCCCATCTTTTTTTTTATTGACAAACATGTACATGCTAATAATATCATCTGAAAATGTAAGTCATTTAAGATTATGGGTTCATGTACATACATTTATATTATTAATACATATTTATAAAAATAAATTCTATTGTCATTCTCGATTCATATGTAACTACATCAATTAAATTTACACACATGTGATGTGTTTTGAAAAGGTGAGCTTTGGAAATGTGCATTGAGTAACTATTTTTTTTGGTGATGTGTGTCTATTTACAAAGATAATATCATTGCTGCTGCAATTTGCTGATATATAACCTACATGTGCATTTTATCTCATCTGGCTCTAGGAAATTGTAGAGTGGGTAATGAATTTTTTTATTCTTTCTATTTTTTTCAAAGTTAAAAGTTCATTTTGAGTAAATCAATGTGGTAGACTGTATAAGAATTATAAGAGTTTTTTTTTTTTTTGTTCAACTTGCATTTTACTCCATTTATTTAGAGTAGAAATATCTCTTCAATTTATTATTGATTTCCTTCCCAATGAGAGTTCTTATTTCTCAATCAATCTTAATGAGTGTGTTTGGAAGTTTTAAATTATAGGAAATGAAATGAATTGGAAGAAAATAAAATGTATTTGATGGAAATGAAATCAATTCTTTCCAAATCCAATCAAAATAAATTTACAAGATTTAAAAATACAAAGGAATAGAATTCCAAGGAATTTCATAGAATTCTAAATGAAATCATTTCTCATTTTTGTTCATTTCAAACAATAGAATTCATTCTCAAATCAAATCAATTCTCATAATTTAAGCTTCCAAATACATCCAATATGAATTGAAACTTTCTTATGGATCCTTCACGGAAATTGAATGCTAGATTTTATTTCTTTAATTTGTTCATGAAAAACAAATTTTACATTCAAAATCTTCACTGTTGTCATTTTGCTTCTTTTACATATTAGTGAAGAGATAAACTAATATGCTTGGTTGTTATTTTAGTAATTTAATGTCATTTATAAGGAACTTTCATTATATTTTATTAGCTTCTAATGCAATATTTTGATATGTATTTCTATTTTTATATTTTAATATAATGGGTGATACTTATCAAATTTTATGATTGGATGAGTTTATTTTCATGTATTTTTAATATAAAACCGATGATATTATCTTCAAATATTTTTGGTAAATATTTGATGTGTGTTGTGTTAAGGTTGTGCGATTAAGATGATAGACTAGTTTGATAAAAGAAAAATAAATGAATAGATTCTTAATTAGTGTGAATAGATATCATGTGTTACTGATAATTAGTAATATAAATAATTATAAAAAATTTTGTTTTCATACATTTAATAATAAATTATTACTCTTTTTTAATTATATTTTTATTCTCATTATTATATTAGACATATATTTAATTAAGAGTGATATGTCCCGTGCATTACAATGAGGTCATATGCTCAAATTTTTTAATGTAACATGACCATATGCTTTATTATTTTTAATGTCATACCTTCAAATATTTTTATTGTAACGTGATCATAAGGTCAAATTTTTCAATGCAATGAGGTCATATGCTTAAATTTTTTAATATTATTGGGTCATATCCTCCAATATTTTTAATATAACGAGATCATATTCTCAAATATTTTTACATGGTCTATATTTCTATTTTTATATTTTAATATAATAGAGTGATATATATCAAATATTATAACATGATGATATTATTCTCAAAAATATTTTTAATATAACAAGATGATACATATCGAATCTTATGACATGATTGTATTATTCTAAAAAATATTCTCAAATTATTAAGATGTGCAAGATAGCATAATGTATATTTATGCTTAACTGGATAATTAAACCTGAATTAATCCTGTGCATCGCACGGGCAAAACTTACTAGTATAATACAATTGTTTAGCAATACTTGAAAAGTTTTACCAAGTGGAAGCCATACAACAAGTGGGGTCCCACTACTTTTACTTAAACACTTACCACTTTTGGAAACTTTTGATAATATTGATTAATAAAAAAATTAAAATTAAAAATTAATAAAAGGTAATACATTACTCCATCACAGTATTTCCTTCCCAACGCGGAGCATTTTACTGCAACTATGCACGTTTTAAATGTTCTATACTGGTTACCTCTTCACTTCTTTTTTTAATTTTTTTTATTTCTTTTTATTTTAATTATTAAAATAATCTTTCTTGAAACTATCTACCTAATCTATTAATAGCGAGAACGTTCCCACCTAAATCAATTTACCCGCAAAAATATACTCTGTTTGCTTCTCTGCTCCACTCTCAAGACAACATTGTGTTCTTTATATCCTTTCAATTCTATCCTTTCATATACACTAACAAAGCTTACTTCACAAGCTTTCAAATTTCAAACTAAAGCTTACTTTGTAAGCTTCACTATGTGAGTTTTTTCCTTCTTCCGTATTTTTATTTATTTTTTGCTTCCACTCTCTTTATCTCTCTACTCTCTTTAATTTTGTACTCTTTTCCCTTTCCTCTTACACAATGCCATCATCATCAAACTGAGGCAACCAGTCTCAATTTAGTGTATACTTTTCATAATTTCATTCTTTCATTTCTGATATTGTGGAAGTGAGGTAGAGAGAGAAAGTGAGCGGCAGGTATAGAGAGAGAAGGCGCGACCGAGAAAGGAAAGGATGGAGCTTCGCGCCGCTGCACACGCCCGTCACGAGGTTCGCCTCTTTGCTGCTGCTCCACGGTTGTTGTTGCTGAATCGCCGTGGGATGCTCCACCGAGGGGAGGCGGCGGCCGGCGGCTATGACTGAGCTCGCTGCTGTAGAGGGACTCGACCGAGGATGGAGGCACAGAAATGCGAAGAGGATGATGATGATGTTGGTGAGGTCGTTTCTCTCACTCTGTCCCCCTCTATTCTTTTTTATTTTTGTTTTTTTTTTGTTCTTTGATCTAGCTGATGATGATGTTGAAGGAGGTGAAGTGGTGGCGGCTAAGGTCTCATTGCCGCGGCAGCTGCAGTTAGATACTGGCTTCTGCGACGGTGGAGGATGATGGTGATTATGTAGAAGGTGGTGAATGATAGTAGTGGTAATCTTGCTTCTTTGCCCCTGTTCTGTTTTTTTTTTGTGTTTATTTCTTGGATTGATTTTTTGTTTTGATGTTGGTGTTGTTGTTGGTGTTTAAGGTGATGAAAATGATGGATGGATGAAGAAGACCAGAAATCATGAACGATGGTGGTCCTACTGCTGTTATTGTTGATGATGAAGAAGATAATAATGATGATGACTATCATGATGATGAAGAACTTATATTTTGGTATAAGTTTTGATACAGTTTTGAGTTTTAGATTATTTCCTAATTTTATTTTTTGATTTGATATCTATGTTCTAAGAGCTTAATTAATCTGATAACATAATGTGATATGTTTGCTTGCTCTGACAAATTATATTGTTTGCTCTGATATATAATCTCATGTTCCAAGATGAACATTAGAATAATTCAAATGTGCTCTGATAAATTTTGAGCTGATATATGTTTAACTAAAACTTACACTATCATATATGTTGTGTCTTACAAAGTTACAATCCGATGAATATTTTTGCTCTAATATATAATTCTAGAAAGGATTGGATTACTTGATCAAAATATATGTAACAAATATATATATATATATATATATATATAATAGAGGTGGTGGGACCCACCCCACTTTTTTTTTAAACAAAGAAAGCAACACACACAACACTTTCCTCTTCTTTCTTCTTTCTCTTCTTCTTCTCGACACCCCCCTCTGTTTCTTTTTTTTTTTTTGTTCTCTTTCTTTTCTTCCTTTCTCTTAATCACACAACTTTACCCCCATTTCATACCTCATTTTCTTATTCTTGTGTCTTTCTTTTCCAAACCTTGAGGTGAGTTTTAAACTTTTGTTATATTTATTTATTTTATTCCTCTAATGTCTTCCAAGATTCAAGAAATTGTAATAATAGGATTTATGAGTAGACTTTTGAAGTTATTAAGTATAGATTTAGTGAGTTAGAACCCCTAATGTAACTAGATTAGTAGTGGGTAAGTTAACAAATTAGGTTTTCTTTAATCTTTAGAAACCCTAAGTTACCAATTTGGGGGTTTTCTTAATAGGCTCTCTAGTTGATAAATTGTCTCTAAATACTTTATCTAAACATGCTCAAATGCTTGCTATTGTTCAGATTCTGTTGGTGCGGAGCCGGTTACACCCTCTGGAGCTATTAGGGAGTAGCCCTTTTGACTTCCCTGTGTTGTGAGTGGTTATTTACTTAGTGACAATGTTATTTGATTGTTTATTTAACTAAAGAATATTCTAAATTGTGACTTTACTCAATTGCATAATGGTTTTGATGATGATATTATGAAATATGATACTTTGGTGAGAATAGAACTAAGTTTGAACTTTGATGATGAGTATGAAATGTGATATTTTGTTATGATTTGATATAGGTTGTGGTTTTGGTAGTGGTTATGAAGTATGCCATTTTAATTGTGATTTCACTTAAATAATGGTTTTGATGATGATTATGGAGCATGATTAATATTTTCAAGTATTGTTTTAGTAGTAAGGAGAAGATCTTGTTTGAAAAATGAAAGTAAGCGAAGTTGTAGAAATTGTTTAAATACATATAATGTTTGAGAAAAATCATAATGAGGCCCAAGTTATATACCGCTTGCCGAAGCGAAGAGAATTATTGGCTACACATATACCGCTTGCCGAAGCAAAGAGAATCATCAGTCTATGTGCACATAGAACTTATGGAGATAAAATGATTATAGGGCCCCAATGTGTAACACTTTGTTTGATTGTATCTCTTAGAGCATTATCATGAAACATTTGGAAAGGATGAGTGATAGAGATATACGTACACATATACGGGATTTCATTTAAAGTTGAAGTATTCTTAAAGGATTATTTCTATAATGTGAGCAATTGTAATAATTTGAAAACATATAATATGTAAAGTTGGAAACATTCTTCATTTTAAACATTTAATGATATATCTCAGTTTCAGATTTCTTGTTGCCTTTTTTTACTGGTTAGTTTAACTTCAAAATATGCTTATTCAACATGGGTTAGGATCAATCTTATAGGGGTGTTTATTGTCAGGTTTCAAACCTTCCAGGGCCGAGGGAATAGTATCTTCAGATATTGTTAGCGTTGTTTCCCAATCAGATGAAATCACTATAACATCTATTCAAACTGAACCATGGACTGTTCTTGCCCACAAGAAGCCTCAAAAAGGTTGGATTGCATATAATCCTAGAACTATGAGAACCCCACCTCTTACTGAGGATACAAAATTTGTCAAGCTTTTGTCTTGGAATGTCAACGGATTGAGAGCATTGCTAAAATTAGAGGGATTCTCTGCACTTCAACTTGCCCAAAGAGAAGACTTTGATGTATTGTGCTTGCAAGAGACTAAACTGCAGGTAAAATATTGGTGCTCGTTTTATGCCTTTAAGAGTTATATTTTGTAGCAGTACTCAGTTTCAGTTACACGAGGCATATATATAACAAAATTGAAAAGTCATTTTTTTGCCTTTTGCTTTTTGTTGGTAAAGTGCATCTTGCACTGATATGTTGTTAAATTATATAAATTCTGATGCTTGCTGAAAAATTATGCAAAATAATCGTTTCTTTTTTTTTTTATTTGTCAACTTTTCTTATGGGGTTTGTATTTATGAAGATACTTTCATTAGGTGAATAACCATAGTACTTCTTTGAAAAAAAGAAAAATAGAACCAGTAACAGTTGAAGAATCTGTAAAACTTTATTTATCACAGGGAATTGGTGAATCACCAAACCGTAACACTGAGAGTGCTACCTCCCTCAGAGAGAATCTCTCTCTGCAACTACAAGAACTGGTATATGAAAATTACACAATGCCTATTCTATACTTATTCAGCCTATTTATACACTATCTAGGCTTAACTAACCTACCATCTATAACTACCCTGCCAGCTCAGCCTCTTACCTGCTAGAATCAGCAACTTTCCTGCTCCTGCACCCATTCCTTCTGCTATAAACTCTCCCAAACCTGTTAGCTCTATCACCTATTTTTTATTTGTTTCCGGTTTTTCGGAATTATTTGAAGGAAATAGTAAAAACATGAAATGAATTTCATTCATGAAATCTTAATATATTGGAAATAAGCTTAGAATAAAACTGCTAACTGAAACTAAACTAACCTAAAAGGTGAAGAAAATCTGAACTGAAATTTTTAATGTTATATTATAGAACTAAATTGCTTTTTTATTTATTTTAATTTCACAAGAAGTTAATGCTAGATGATTGGGAAGTTTTCTGATTGTAATAAAAGGAAGAATTTAACACTATCTTGCAATCAATTTTTTGTTTTGCTGTTGGAAGTAGTTTAATTTATGTTTGACCAAAGTATGATTCATATTGTTTTGAAGATAAGTGCATTGGGCAGCCAAATTTCCCATTTTCATCTGGGCAAATGTGAAACCAATCATGCAATAAGATATTGGCATAAAAGTTGTTGACATTTAATGAATCTTGGGATACTGTAACAACTGGTACCAAAAGTGGAAAATAAACAGCAAACTTTAGCAGAAACAACAGAAAGAAGAAAAAACTTAGGTGGTTTTGTCTCTGATCTCCAGAAACAATGCTATTGAAAGTAAGAAAACAAACAATGGATGCCAACTTTCGAGAGGTTGGTTCTCTCCTAGTCCTAGTTTCTAATCTGATTTTTTCCTGTAAAAAAGGAACAGAATCCTGTTTTAAACAGAAACAGAACCCCTAACTACTCCCTAAAACTACTTAACAGAATTGTTCCCCTGTTTTGCTGTTGTTTGGGGTATGTAACAGATACACTCTTTCACTCTATATTGTTTGCCATTTGCCTTCTGCTCATTCAGCTACTTTGATCTCTATAGAAATTTGGTAAAGGTGTTAGTGTGGCAGATAATTTGCTGGGTGCGAGAGCTATTTGAAGAACCTCTAATTTTGGGGAAGTGAATGAAGGAGCATATGTTTGAAAATAAATCTTGCTTGTTAGGGGGCTAAAAGTTTTGATATTTAGTTTCCTGAAGAAGAATCGGAAATGGATTGGACATAGGTAACAGTGGATGATGAGCTTGATATTGGCTGCAGCAAGCAGGTTAACAGCTCTGAAATGAGTATGCACTGTTAAGGTAGTCTGGTGGTTTGTAAGGTTGGGAATTGGATGTAGAATATTTTTGTACTCGACTCATCATAACAATATAATCCATCCAATTAATTCACAATTTATGAAAATTGAAGTGTTAGATTGACATTTAAAAGTTGAAACACTGTTTTCTTTTGAAGTATTTCATTTCTTCAACAAGATCACTAAGGTAAGATATTGAGTTGGTTCTTGATCCATGAACAATTTTATTGTTAGTTTCTGTTATAGCTGAAGAACCTTGAGTTTAATTGATAAATTTTAGATTGTGCCATATAATGGAGCTAGAGTGATGTTTCTGCATAATCACCAAAACATTTTTGAATTCAAATTGTGAAAGATGGCAATTGTAAGTAGCTATTCCTTTCTGTCTTAGTTATTGCCTTTTAAAATAGATCAACCGTAATGTTGATATTTATATGAAAGTTCATGGTCCTCATGTTCTTTGGTGTTTATGAATCCACTTATTATGCTAACAGGAGAAGGATATTGAAGACATCAAACAACGTCTTATAGATGGTTACGGCAACAGCTTTTGGACATGTAGTGTTTCTAAGCTTGGCTATTCTGGAACATCAATAATCTCAAGGGTATGCTTACCATGTTCATCATGCCTCTTCTCACTTGATGGAAACTTCAAGTACATACTGTTATAGGTTGGAAGAATAAGCTGTTTATCATATAGACTATTCCTTGCACAAATGATTCACACCAAAGTTGAATATGGTGGCTTGAGTAGCTGTTAGGTTTTTCTGTTTGTATTTTCGTTGTTTTTTTTTTTATAGTAACAAGAAAAGTTGTTTTCATCTTTTCTTCACAAAACTTTAGAAATAAGAAACAAAATAAAAATGTAAGAGACTGAGTACCTAACAGAACTAATACTAATTTCATTTTTAAGAAGTGCGGAGAGTTTGGTAGGATAGTGCTTAATCATTTAACTTCTAGAAATAAGGTTGAAGCCTATTGGTGACATGAAGTTCATTCCATTAGATAGCTGATACGGAAAGAAGGTTTGGAAAAGTGTATACTAGGAGACCTTGTTGAGTTGGCAAGTTTAGTTAGCGAGCGGTTAGTTTTCTGCTAGTATAAATAGTTAGTTAAGAGTAATTAGATGGCAGGGATTCATTTGTACATTTTGGTAGCTTCTTGTTGAGAGAGTTTGCTCTCAAGGAGGTAGTTCCTTCTGTATAAACAATTTGGGGATTAGGGTTCTCCCTCCCCGGTGAATCAATAAAGCAAGGCGATTCTGTCAGGTTAGAGGGTTGTATCAATTGGTATCAGTTGCTCTTGGATCCTGAGCCGGTGGATGGTGCAATCACGTGCTCGAAGAATGGAGTCAATTGAATCGATCCTCACGCAGTTGCAAAGCCGTACGGTATCGATGGAGAAACGCTCGAACGAAGATCGTTCGCGCATGGAAGATGTGGTCTCAATTTTGACAGAGATGATGAGAAAGATGGAATCGTGCACGGAGAAAGTCGAACAACAGCGCGAAGGCAGTCCGAATGAAGGTAGCGGTTCCCACGGGGACCAGCGGAAGCAACCGATGAAAGAACAATGGCGGAAGATTGAGATTCCAATCTTTCGAGGAGATGACGCTTTCCGGTGGTTAGATCGGTTGGAACAGTATTTCCAGTTACGGATGATTCCGGAACCGGAATGGTTGTCAGTGGCGGCATACGCGGTGGATGGCCGCGCGTTGACATGGTTCCGGTGGTGGGAGAGGACAGCGCAATTTCCAGAGTGGAACCAGTTCAAGGAGGCGGTGCTCCGGCGGTTTCAGCCGGAGATGCTGAAGAATCCGTTCCACCTCCTTTCGGCGCTCAAACAGGAGAACTCAGTGAGAGAATATCGCGATAGTTTCGAGTCGTTCGCGAGTCCGCTACGGGTGGCCGACCGGCAGGTCCTGATCGGACTTTTCCTCACCGGCTTAAAGCCGGAGGTTGCGGCGGAGTGCCAGCTATTTCCATTCAAGGCCCTTGATGAATTGATGGATCTCGCAGAAGCGGTGGAGGCGAAGAACAGTGTAGTGAGTCGTAGTCTCGTTAGAACGGGGAGCAAAGGTGGGCCATTTGGCGGATTGGGCCGAGTGGGTGCTAAATCAGTAGCTGTTGGGCCAAGTGCCACAATTGGGCCCAAAGAAGAAGTGAAGGCTCCTGCTACAGTTAAAAGTCATGGGCCCCGTCACTTAACCCACGAGGAATATCAAGAGAAAAGGGCCAAAGGGTTGTGTTTTTTTTGTGATGAGTTGTTTGGGCCTGAACACCATCGCAAAAATAAACATCTCAAAGTCATATTTCTTGAAGAAGACCCATCCATGGTGGAACCCGACCCGGGTGATATTGAACAGCGACAACCCACTTCCTTCGTGAGTTAATTAGAATTGAAACTCATGAGCTCCCAGAAGGGTCACCGCTCGATCAGAGCGTGGGCATGCGTGAACGGGAAGAGAGTGAGGGTATTAATCGACTGCGGAGCTTCTCACAACTTCGTGGCCACCGAGACGGCGGCGGAGCTAGGGCTGGTGTCCGACGAGTCCTCGTCTTTCGTGGTAAAGGTAGCAGATAGACAGACGGTTCCAGGTAGAGGAGTGTGTCGCCAAGTTTCACTAAAATTTCCCCATCTTTCTGTAACGGAAGATTTCTTCATCTTTCTTGTCGATGGTGCTGAATTCGTGTTGGGGCTGCAATGGCTGGATAAACTTGGGGAGGTTCGCACGAATTTTCGAGATTCGTGCCTATCCATTCAGATTGAGGGTGCGTGGGTTAAGTTGAAAGGAGACCCAGAACTTTGTTATGGAGGTATGGGGTTACATTCGGCGGTTACCGCTCTTAAGGAGGGTAACGATGCTTTCCTGGTCCAGCTCTGGCCTATGGAGGTCGACTCTCCTCCGAACACACAAATACCAGAAGTAATTCATCAAGTTCTAACGCAGAATGAAAAGGTATTTCAACCCCTATCCGGACTTCCTCCTAACCGACGATGTGATCATTCGATCCCTCTCTTGGAAGGCTCTACCATTCCAAATATAAGGCCCTACCGTTATCCTCATCATCAGAAGACAATAATTGAAGAGATGGTGAAAGAAATGCTCCTATCGGGAATCATTCGACCCAGTGTTAGCCCATACGCCAGTCCCATCTTGCTGGTTAAGAAGAAGGATGGGAGTTGGCGCTTCTGCATCGACTACAGTGCCTTGAATCGCATTACCATACCCGATAAATTTCCCATACCAGTGATAGATGAGCTGCTAGATGAACTTGCTGGGGCCGTAATTTTCTCTAAACTGGATTTAAAAGCTGGCTATCACCAAATCCGGATGCAAGAAGCGGATGTACATAAGACAACGTTTAGGACGCACGATGGGCACTACGAATTCTTGGTTATGCCTTTCGGATTAACCAATGCACCGAGCACTTTTCAGGCACTCATGAATGATCTCCTACGCCCTTTCTTAAGGAAATTCGTCTTGGGAATTTTTGACGATATCCTAGTTTACAGCCCAAACAAAGCCAGCCACGCACAGCACCTCCAACAAGTCTTCACTGTCTTGTTAGACAACCAGCTGGTACTCAATAAAAAGAAATGCTCATTCGCGGTTCAGTCAGTAGAATATTTGGGGCACGTGGTTTCAGTTCAAGGAGTGGCAGCAGATCCATCCAAAACCACTGGGTACTATCGACGCTTCGTGAGTTTTCTGCTAGTATAAATAGCGAGCGGTTAGTTAAGTTAGCGAGTTGGCAAGTTTAGTTAGCGAGCGGTTAGTTTTCTGCTAGTATAAATAGTTAGTTAAGAGTAATTAGATGGCAGGGATTCATTTGTACATTTTGGTAGCTTCTTGTTGAGAGAGTTTGCTCTCAAGGAGGTAGTTCCATCTGTATAAACAATTTGGGGATTAGGGTTCTCCCTCCCCGGTGAATCAATAAAGCAAGGCGATTCTGTCAGGTTAGAGGGCTGTATTAATAGCCTAACCGTTTCAATCTTCATTATAAATTTCAAGAATGGTTTTTACTTTATAATTCTTGTTTTGATATTGATTTCCAATTAATTGGAATTCTGGCAGATAAAGCCACGTTCTGTAAGATATGGCCTTGGCATATCTGATCATGATAGTGAGGGGAGACTTGTGACGGCAGAGTTTGATACATTTTATTTAATAAGTGGATATGTCCCTAATTCTGGAGATGGCTTGAGAAGACTGGTATTAAATTGATTTTCTTTTATATCTTCATTTTACTTTGACAAAGTATCTTCATTCAACTAACCTTTCAGTATTTCAATTCAGACTTATAGAGTGACTCAATGGGATCCATCTCTCAGCAATTATTTGAAAGTATGTGTAGCTCCTTTCCTCCTTCTCATTATTGCTGTATTTTGTTATTTATGTCATTTTCGGTGTATGATATGTCCAAGACAGACATAGTTTTTTGTTTTTCATGATGTTTGAATGTACTAGCAATTCCTTGTAATGTTAATGTTGTTATATCATACTGCTTTCCAAATGGTTCATTATTTTAATCATTTGGAGCTTGGTTACTTGTTCAACTTAAAGTATTGTATGTATATTGTTAAGAACTCAAAGGAATTGGGACAAACATAATGGGCCGTAATTTTAATTATTGAGATCTGAGTAAGAAAGAGAACGCGAGGGGGGTCTGTGGGCTGTGTGTGTATTAGGTGTGTGCTGTAATAGAAAGTGTGTTACAAGATGAGGGGCTGTAACAAAATTTACATTTGGGTGTAGGCAGTATATATAGGAAGCAAATATGAGAAGGGAGGGGTATCTTTGCTATTTGGCTAAGGCTAAGCGCATAGGAGAGTAGAGCTACTATAGTGCACTTTTTCTCTTCTGTATTGCACAACCTTCTGAGCCAATTCTCTATTAGTTTTAATAGACTTTCCTTTTTCATTTCTGTGTCTATGTGCTTGGTTCCTATTATATACATTCTATTTTTGATCTATTAGTGCTCAAAAATCTGAGTGATGATTCTTCTACTCTGTAGTTCTAAGTTGGAAAATCACATTGACCTCCACTAAGGTTTAGTGAAATTCGCTCCACCTCCACTCATTTTGCAAAATTTGCTTAAGAGGTCCCTGAGTTTGTAAAAGTTACACTAACATTCCCTCTATCTCATGTGAATAATGTTTTAGGGTAGGTCAATATCACTTCGACAAATAGAAGAGATTTGAATAAAGTTTTACCAAACCTCAGGGAAGGCTAGTGTACTTTACTCTTCTAAATTTGAAAATCCAAGCTACCTTGTATTTTCAACTTATATTTAGAATCTACCAATTTATTTTAATAAAAAGTTTGTGGAGCTGGGTGACTACTTATATGTTGTACAAACTTTTTTTTCATCTTTTGGTTTGAATTATTTTTTACTATTACTTTTTAGTACATTTTTTTTTTCAGTGACGAAATATTACTCTCAAAATGTAATTGTTATGTATCTTTTGTCAGGATTCATATTTCATTTTCTGCTTGGTAGAGGAGCTTTAAAAGTCAAAACCTGTGGTTTTGGCTGGTGATATGAATTGTGCTCATGAAGAGATTGACATATATAACCCTGCTGTAAGTAATTATGATTTATACTCCATGTAAACTGTGAAAATATGATATCTAATTCTTTGTAACTAATACCAATGCAGTGAGGGTTAGGCACTTGTTTCTTGTAGAAATTATTGGATTTGAAAGGGGAAATTTCAGAAGTCAAGAAGTTGTAGACTGTAACAACTGGTACCCTAAGAAAAAATAGAACAGAGAATAGACAAAAATAGATAGAAACAGAGAGAATAATAGCAAAAACCAGAGTGGATTCTGCCCTTGGAGGTGTGTATATTATTTACTTAGAATAGAAAAGAGAAGAAAGATAACAAGGTTCCTTTCCACTTTAGGTGGAAGACTCTCCTAGCCTGAGTCCTGTTTGAAATGACAACCTGCTCTCCCCTGACATTCCCAATCCCCAAATAACAGAATACCTTACCCGAATCATGGGATTCTGGACCTTACTTCATTATTTGGCTCACACCCTCTCTCTTTGTTTTGTCCCACATTTCTTCTAGTATAGGTATAAGTAAAAGGGACGGTTTGTCCCTCATTGGTGGTGGGTCCTCTGTTCCATTGGGCCCCTACAACCATATCAGCAAGTTTAGGATCAGGGTATGTAACAATACCCCCTTCTTGAAGTACCACCTTGTCCATCTGATTATGAACAATGATAATTGGAAATAGTTTATTAGAAAATACTAATTGGAAATAGGGAAAATTATATTAAAAAGAATAAATAATTGGAATAAGTTTAAAAGGTACGTACCTCATATATCAAACGATCTCTTCTTGAGTCCCATGATTCAATCAATCTCTGATGTGTAGCATCATATATTAACTTCTTAGGCTGCGTCTCTTGCAGAAGAATGTTGTGACACTGAATATCGAGCCACTCTTGTTGAAAGAGTGGCTCTCCAACGAGTAGTTGTCAGTGCGCTACATGTGGATGATGATGCAACACATAATTGCAACAAAGGACCGCGGTAATGGATCTACCAACTAATATTAAAAGATAAATTAATTTTAAAAAGATAACATAAAAAATAAATTAAAGCTCTAAAAAAAATTAAATAAACTTCTTACATTATCAGCAGTAATTGTGAGAAATTTTTCGACCAACTTTTGGCGCATTTCATTGGCAGAAATTGATTTATTGTGAGATAATTGAGAGACAGTTCAACAGAACGGGGAAGTCTCTATGCTCAAAAGGGACCAAATCTTTGTAACATATACTCGTGATGAAAGGTAGATGGAAGAAGAAAAACACCTACGAGAAAATTAGGACTATGAATTATTATTGATTAATATTTATATACCTGTAATGCAAGGACGTAACCAGAAAGGTAGGTGGAATCCGATTTTTTTCTTGATTTCATCTACATTTTTTAACAATTGTAGGTATTTTGTTGAGACTAAGCTTGTTGACGCATCTTGTATGATCATAGTTCCAATGCCTATTATAGCTGCTGCTCGACACTTCCGAAAAATCAATTCTTCGTCGGCGTCATTCTCAATTGGAGTATTGACATATTTTTTTAGTTTATTCATACATAAATGATGCAATTTATCATGATAATCATCTGCTATGGAGATACCAACCAAATCTAGACAACATGCGTTATACAAAGTGGATTACCATCAATTTTTAAACCCGTCAGCATAAGCACATCTTCTAGACCAAAATACAAAGTGGTGGTCCCAATATCAAAACCTAAAGTATTAACACTAAAGGTTCAATCAATGCATTGATGATATTGACTTGAGCGAAATCCTGAGAAAAAATTAACTCAAATCCAGAACCTGTCAGCGGTTCTTTCACCCGTGGATGAAGATTTAGTAGATAAGATTTTATTTTTTCGATGCTTCTTAGTTTCAAAGAACTTAGAAAATAAAAAAGTAATACATAAGAATAAGTGAGAAATTGATCAAAACATAAGTAATTAGAAAATAATTAAAAAAATTGTCAACTAAAATTAAAATTATGAAAACTTACGGCTATAATGTTGTACTTATGCTGACATTTTTTTTAATTACTCTTTTAATTACTTATGTTTTGATCAATATCTCACTTATTCTTAAGTGTTACTTTTTAATTTTCTTGGTTTTTTAAAATTAAAAATCATCGAAAAAATAAAATCTTATCTACTAAATCTTCATCTACGGGTGAAAGAACGTCTGACAAATTTTGACTTTGAGTTGATCTTTTCTCAGGATTTTTCGAAAGTCAATATCATCGATGCATTGATTGAACCTTTAGTGCTCATGTATAATGTCAATACTTTATGTTTTGATACTGGGACCACCACTTTGTATTTTGGTCTAAAAGATGTGCTAATGCTGACTGGTTTACCAATTGATGGTAGACCAGTCGTGCATAATAACAAAACATACACCAACGCACGTTGTCAAAATTTGGTTGGTGTCTCCATAGCAGATGTGGTAAATTGCATCATTTATGTATGGGAGAAACCAAAAGAATATGTCAATGCTCCGATTTAGAATGACGCCGACGAAGAATTGATTCTTCTGAAGTGTCGAGCAGCTGTTATGATAGACATTAGAACTATGATCGTGCAAGATGCGTCAACAAGCGTAATCTCAACAAAATACTTACAATTGTTAGAGAATGTAGATAAAATCAAGGACTATGCTTGGGGGCAACTGCTTGGGTCAATCTGCACACTAGTATTTTGCAAATAAGAAAAAAATCGGATTCCACCGACCTTTCTGGTTGCGTCCTTGCATTACAGGTATATAAATATTAATCATTTAATAATTTTATGTTAGTCCTAATTTTCTTATACATCTAACTTTCATCACGAGTATATGTTACAAAAATTTGGTCCCTTCAAAGTATAGAGACTCCCTCTGTTGATCTTTCTCTCAATTTTGAAGAGGATACATACAACCAGAAATCAATTTCTGCCAATGAAATGCGTCGAATGTTGGTCGAGAAATTTCTCACAATGACTGCTGATAATGTAAGTAGTTTATTTATTTTTTTATAGCTTTATTTTATTTTTTATGTTATCTTTTTAAAATTAATTTATCTTTTAATATTAGGTTGTGTGGAAGCCATACATTGTAGAACCTTCAGGAGTGCATGCCTAACAAAGGGCAGTTGTTAGATCCATTACCGCGGTCCTTTGTTGCAATTATGCGCTGCATCATCATCCACATGTAGCGCACCAGCAACTCCTCGTTGGAGAGCCACTCTTTCAACAAGAGTGGCTCGATATTCAGAGTCATAACATTCTTCTGCAAGAGCCGGCCTAAGAAGTTGATGAATGATGCTACACTTCAGAGATTGATTGAATCATGGGACTCAAGAAGAGATCGTTTGGTATATGAGGTACGTACCTTTTAAACTTATTCCAATTATCTGTTTTTTTTTTTAATATAATTTTTCCTATTTCCAATAGTATTTTCTATTAAACTATTTCCAATTATCATTGTTCATACTTAGATGGATAACATTTTATTGCATGAAAAATCTCATGAGGAAAGTCAGCCGACAACCTTAACTCTTGAGGTGAGGGCATCATTATCGTGGGTAAGTTCAATTTCTTTCTTTATTGATCTTGAGCATTTTTATCATGTATTTTTAACTAATCAATAGCTTCCTTTTTTTCTACTACAATCTAGAATCAAGTTCATAAAGAAGAGCAGACAACACCTCATTCATGATATGCAAGGTCATGAGGAAATGTTTATTTTAGAGGAGGTGCGTGTATCACAAAACTCATTTTCTTTCTTTATAACAATTACATATTTAACGATTTTCAGTTATTTTTCAATTAATTTTTTAGCTATCAATAAGATTTTTTTTTACTGTAATGCAGAATTGAGTTTTTGGAGGGGACGGGCCAGCACATTATGATTTCGGTCTTGAGGAAACATCTACTTTGGAAGTGGTGCATGTATCATTATGTCCATTTTCTTTCTTTATAGCCATTTTTCATTTAATTTTTTAGCTATCAATAACGTGATTTTTTACTGAAATGCAGAATCCAATTTTTGGAGGGAAGGAGCCAACACATCATGATATCCAAGGTCTTGAGGAAACATCCACTTTGGAAGAGGTGCATGCATCATTAAGTCAATTTTCTTTCTTATCTCAAGTTAATAATTATTTATTGATTTTGAGTCTTTCTTCATTTAATTTTTTAGCTAATTAATAGTTTTTTTTACTGAAATGCAGAATTCAGCTCCTAGAGGGGAGCAACTCTTTATGGTTAGGGCAAACCCTAAATATGTATAAGATGGATGATGCCATCAAACCTGGTGATAGGAGGGAGAAAAGGAAGGAAAAAGACTCAAAACGAAAAGAGGTGATTGAATGTAGATTTGTTAGAATTACTTTCTAGTGTAAGGAGACTTTTATTACTATATCTCAGTAGTATGTAAGTAATATTGACTTTTATGTTAGCTTATTAACTTTGTTAAAGTAGGTGATGATTTTTTGTGCTTTTACTAGTTTTACTTATAATTGCTGCTACTATTCTAATGCTTTTACTCTTTTTTGTGCCTAAAGAACCTTCTCTTCTAATGCTGCTACTAATACCCTTTCCCCAAAAGCTATTTTCTCTTTCCATATCAAAATAGAATCACACGCCCAACGCATGCACGACCTCCCCACTAACACTGACATCTGACACATTCGTTACATGAATATTCTTTCCTACCCTTTTTCCTAAATTACCCTTATGTTTATTCCTTCTGCTGTAACGAAATGGTAGAGGTGACATCCTTCCTTTGATTTGTCCTTCTGTTTTATTAGTTGGCCCCACTTCTTGCTCCGGGTATGTAACAATATCCTCCCCTTGAAGATTCACCTTGTCCGCAAGGTGAAAAGAGGGAAAAGCCTCTTGAATTTCTGCAACCTTCTCCGAGGAACTCTCAAAATCTGGTAGGCCTTTCCACTTTATTAGAACTTCCAATCCCCCAATTCAGTTTTCTTCACAGCAACAATATCTTCGGGTTCCACTTGCAATTCATAGTCCTCATTCATGGCTGCTGGCAACGGTTGAGTCTAATTCTAGGGCTGATGCTTTTCTTCAGAAGAGACACATGGAAGACCGGGTGGACATTTGAATCTTCTGGCAACTGCAGCTTATAGGCCACCTTCCCGACCTTTTAACTACCTCAAAAGGGCCATAAAACCTTGGACTAACCTTTTGGTTGCTCTTAGTCAAGGATCTCAACCTATAAGATTGAATCTTGAGGAACACCTTCTCCCCCACCTCATTTTAATAGACCCATGGTAATTGGTATTGTACCAATATTCTGCCTAATTCAACCACTGTGGCCACTGCTTCGGTTTTGTCCCCGTAAAGCACCGGAGATACGTCTGCAAGCATTTGTTAACAACCTCGCTTTGGCCGTCGGTCTCCGGATGATAAGCAGAACTCATCTTCAGGGAAGTTCCTGCTGCCTTGAACATCTCTGACCAGAAAGTACTCATAAAGAGACGGTCTCGGTCCGAAACTATAGAAGTTGGGAAGCCATGGAGGGTGACAACACCTCTAATAAACACCTCATCAATCTCTTTGGCTGTAAACGGGTGGGATAGAGCAAAAAAATGGGCATATTTTGACATATGGTATACCACTACTCATTTTCATGCATCTATATCTATATCTATATAGTCTATATATATATATATATATATACATAAATTCACGTACACAGTTAGAGTTAAATATAATAAAATTCATAACTGAAAAGAGTTCTTTTTGTTCTGTTGCATCTTAATAGAAGGGCATGCAGACAGAAAAACTAGCTAGCACAGTTTCAACACTACTATATTGCATATATATTTTGAGTGTGCATGTGCTACAAATCAGAGCTCGAAACTCAATGATAAGGTGTTGCTGCCATAAGCAAATCAATCATATCTCAATAGAAAATGGAATCAGATAATAGATAGATTCGATCAAATTAAAAAAAAAAAATTAAGTTGGTTCAATGACAGTTAATACATCCAGGTATCAATGTAGTGGGAGGGTTGTCACGACCTTTACCCCAATAAAGAAGACCGTCCGTGACAGGGTGCTGTTGTTGTTGCTGCTGTTGTTGCTGCTTGTGTTTGCTGGTCTCCTTTCTCTGCCAGTTTTCTTGTTGCTATTTGGGACTCAAAATCTGGCGGTTTTGGTGGTGGAAGTCTCTCTGCTGCCATTGCTATCGCAGCCTCAAGGTTCGGCAGTTCTGGCGGTGAAAGTATGTTGACTTCCTCCTCCCTCCCGAGGCTCATGGTGTTGTAAGCTCCAGAACCCTTCTGAGAGAAATTGATATATTTCTCTTAGAGAGATAGAAAGTTTTAATGATAACAAAGTAAGTCATAAGTATAAAAATTTTACTTAAAGTTAAATTTTGCAACTCCATGAGTAAGATCAAGACAAACAAACGAGTAACCTCATGAATTAAAAGATGAAATCATAGCGTGAAAGACATCAGAAAGGATGCTCAAGAAACGCAAATGGTGAAAGTATCATTCTGAGAGAAGAACATTGTCGCCTCAGAAGGGTCTCAGAAGACCTTGCTTTCTGATGATTCTCAGAAGGGTTCCTTCTCAGAAGGTTCGCCTCAGAAGTCCGTACAACTCTCAGAAAGTTGGACTCAGAAGCAACCAAGTGTCAAGACTCAATGGATTCTGCAAACACTCTCAGAAAGCTCGAAACAGCAAGCCAAGGAAGTGGGAACACGCGCTCTGCACAAGACAGAAAAGTTCCTCATTTCGCGCTGACTGTTGCAGGGAGCCGTTCTGAGCCAGACACAGCCACATCATTAAAGTGAAAGCTTCTATTTTCGCCAAAACTCTTGATTAAACGTGCCAAAACTCTGCTGAATTGAAAATCACTTGCGAAAACTTAGAACTTTCTTACAAAGGCAATTTTACGGAATTGTTCTTCTAACTTTGCGAAAATCTTCTAGTTCTGTATTGGTGTAAATTCTTACGTTTGTAAGTTAAATCTAGAAGTCTACTAAGAGTCAAATTAAGTTTGCAATTTAATCTTAGTAGTTGTTTTCAAAGCAAACTCAATTTTTCGAAAAACGCTAAGTCCTTCGTTGTTTGAAGGCAGTTTTAAGTCCTCGATTGTTTGAGGCAAGTTTAAGTCCTTAAGTGTTTAAGGCAAGCAAAGTCCTCGATTGTGAGGCAAGGTAAAGTCCTTAATTAAGTTAAGGCAAGGAAAGTCCTCTAGTTTTTCTTCCCTCAACTTTTACTTTCGAAGAAAATCAACAAACACCTTTTCAATTAGCTCCTGAATTAAATTAACTCATTAAGGTTTATCTTAGAAAGAGCTTAAGAAACATCAATTTCTGAACAGTTCTTAAATCTCTCAGAAAGAACGTTAAAGTTCTCAGAACGTTAACTCTCTCAGAAAGCCCATTCCGTTGTCAACTCTTAAACCCTCTTTCTGAGTCAAACAATTTTCTAAGAAAAGTTTTTAAGAAATAATTTTTTAAAAACCTGCACGATTCAACCCCCCCTTCTCGTGCACAAATATACCTTCAGGTGTCTCTTTGAGCCTCATGACTTGATGCTTCTATCTCTACAGTCCCTTGTTTTTTACCACTGTTTTCCTTCATGCATCTCCACTTCCATTGTTGCTTGTACTAACACTGGTTCTGGTTCCCTTACTTTAGTATCCTGATTCCTAATGTCTTCTTCTGGACACCCAACCCAAACACATTGATCTGGGTCATACTCTGGATGAAAGTGTTTAATCAGTGCCTTCACAATCTCTTCCCAAGTATGGCTTAGTTTGGCCCATTTCCAGCTCTTATACCAGCTGGAAGCCTCACCTTTCAAGGTTCCTATTAGAGCCAGCAACTTCTCAGATTCTAGGGTAGCTTCTGCCTCAAAATATTGATAGACTTGGATGGACTATCCATAAGCTAGCTTAGATCCATCAAATTCTGGAAATGACTTTTTCTTTTGGTGATGTGCAACCTCTTTGTCCATCAAATCCCTCTTATAATCTTCTAGAATTCTCTCCAAGCTTTGTAGTATTTTGTAACACCCCGCTACTTGTTATGTTATATCATCCTAATAGGTTATGATGTGTTTACTAGGTTACATTATCTCACTAGGTTGTATTAATTATTAGGTTATAATTAACTCACTAAGTGGTATTAATTACTTGATATTAATTTCTAGATCATATTAATTACTAGATTATATTATATTATCATGTTATCTTACCATATCATATTATCTTACCATGAGGTTATCTTGCTAGGTTATGCTATGCTACTATGTTATATTATCTTACTAGGTGATGCATGTGATTTATCTAAGCAGGTTATTTTCCTAATCATATCATCTATCTAAGCACGTTATAGACCAATCATATTAACTACCTAAGCATGTTATCTACCTATCATATTATCTATCTAAACATGTTATTTATCTAAGCATATAAACATAAATATAAACATGAACATAAACATAAGCATAAATATAACTATAAACATAACCATAAATATAAACATATAAACATATAAACATATAAAAATGCTACTATGTGGCAGCCACGACACATCCACCCTAAAACCTCCACTCACCTGGAAAGTCCTGAGACTGGAAGGCACCGCTAGCTCCGGCTCCAGCTATCGGCACCACATTTGCACTTGGCGTGCAAAAGACCTATCAGGACCGCACAAAAGAAAACCAAAACTTGAACTAGGCTGCGCACTGAACCTCCGCTAGCGAGTAATACCTTCTCGCTGGCGATGGCATACTCGCCAGCGAGCACTCACAGCTCGCTAGCGACCAGCACGCTGAAGAGGCAAAAACAACTTTTCACTCACCGTCGGGAATTTGCTCTTGCATAGTATCCCCAAAACGTAAAACTCACACTATTCTCGGTAACCAAGGGTGCCCAAAGCACTGCTCTGAAAAAGGCGGAGTGTGAGGTGTGAGGGAAAAGAAAACATATCATCTCACATATATAGGGTGAGGAAGGAATGGTTGAACAAGCTGTGACCGATGTGGGACTTCAGTCCGGTCGCTAGCAACTAACACATGGTCGCTAGCGACGAGCTCTTCGCTAGTGGGCAGTGGCTGCTCGCTAGCTAGCACCTTCTGTCAGCAACGTCTTGACGTCAATTCTGAACGATGTGAGATTTGATCCCATCGCTAGCGACTTGACTGCGGTCGCTGGCGACCAACTGCTCACTAGCGGGAGCTGACTGCTCGCTAGCGAGTCCCTTCTGACAGGAACTTGCTGACGTGTTTCTGATGCGTCTTGAGAAAAGTCCTTCCTAAGGGACACTATGATACGGGGTGTCACATATTTCCTTCCTGCCCTTCTCCTAATCTGACTCAATTGCAGCAGCTTCCATGGTTTTTCTAGCACAGGGCTAACAAGAACGAGAGCTATGATACCAGTTGTAAGAACCTGGTATCATTTGTCACAATAATAGAAGAAGAATAGAAGAGATAGATGATATAGAAGTGTGTTTTGGAATTCAAAAATAGCAAAAGTTGCAAAATGAACAAGTAACATTCGAGAGGCTACCACTCTACTAGGTCCAGTCCTACCCAAATTATTTCCTGCCCCTCTTGCTTCCTCCTACCTTCTAATATAGACAATTTCCAATAATAGAATTAGCACTCACAATTTTCCCAAAATACCCTTACTTTATTTTTCTCTCCCCTAAACCATATGAGGTATGTAACACTTTAATTTTCTACTGGGTTCAAACCTTCTATGCTCTAGACCTCCTCCATCTCCTATGCCTCCACCATTACCACCTCCTCCCCCATTGGTCCCCCATCTTGCTGCTGTTGTAGCATCTCTTGCATCTGCCTCAATAGATTGGCAGAGAAGAGTTCGAAAGCCCGATTTTGAGCCTCCAATGCCTTATTTTGATACCTTAAGAAAAGATAGAACATCAGAGAATAGATAGAAACAGAGAGAATAATTGAAAAAACCAGAGTGGATTCTGCCTTCCCTCAGAGATGTGTATATTATTTACTGAGAATAGAAAAGAGAAGAAAGATAACAAGGTTCCCTTCAACTTTCGAGAGGTGGAAGACTCTCCTAGCCTGAGTCCGTTCTGAAATGACAGTCTGCCCTCCCTTGACATTCCCAATCCCCAAATAACAAAATACCCTACCCGTATCATGGGATTCTAGGCCTTACATCATTATCTGGCCCACACCCTCTCTCCTTGTTTTGTCCCACATTTCTCCTAGTATAGGTATAAGTAAAAGGGACAGTTTTCCCCTCATTGGTGGTGGGTCCTCTGTCCCATTGGGCCCCTATAGCCACATCAACAAGTTTAGGATCTGGGTATGCAACATATACTTGTATTATATGTCTTGGCAAACTTGATTGCATTTTGATAGAACACTGAATCCCTAGGATCCCCAGTACGTGGTTATTGGTAATGGGGATTCTTGGTAACTCACCAAGAATCCCTAGGAAGATCCAGTGGGTGAGGAAGAGTAAGAGCTCCTTAATCCTCTACAAATCTAATACTTTCTGATCAATTGACAAAGACTCCTAAACTATTCTTAATTTCCTCTATTTATATCTAATCAAGACCCTAACTAACCAACTAAACTCCCATAAATCACTAACTAACTAACTAATCTATTACTAATGCAATCCTAACACTACTCCCCCCTCCTCCTAAAATCCACCTGTCCTCAAAGTGGGGTTATAAAAAAAATGAAAAATAAATTACAATTGGATCCCATTGCAAAAATTAAGCAATTGAAACTCTTCATTTTATTGGGGTCCTTCGTAAAAAATAGAAAATCATCCTCTTCAAATATAGCCCAACATTAGGGTCTTGGTTTCTGAATAAAAGCTATGGGCCAGAACACAACTAGACCCAAATTCAAACTCACGAGTATTATTGGCTGAGTCAACCGTTAGTATCTGCTTTTCTGAATTGAAATTAATTATATTTGTGAATCATCTTGTATAGCTTATTAGATTTGTGTATTTGGTTTGTAGAAAAAAGGGACGTGATCGAATTTAAAACAAAAATCTTTTTACCAAATGATAATAAATAATGAAATTCCAGTTTAAGTTATTTGTCATTGGAAAGGAATTGTTGGGTTATATAGATGATACCATCCCAACTCCTTTAGATGCTACACAACTGGCTGAATGGAAGATCAAGGATGCTAGAGTTATGTCTTGGATCACACATTTTTTTTCATCTTCGACCGCATACAACTGCCAAATCTATGTGGGAGAATTTGAAGAAGGTGTGAAGCCAAACTGATAGGCCAGGGTGTTTTGGTAAGGTCTATAGGAGGAGAAAAGCTGACGTGGCAAGGAGTTAAGCCTTGCTGGTCAGTCAGTTAGAGGAGTGGGAGAGTTAGTTAGCACCAAGATTAGTATAAATAGGGTGGGTTAGCTTTGTTAGTCTTGTCTTGATTGTTTTGTAAGTCTGTTTAGTTTCTTGAGAGTGCAGGGCAATCTCCCCCTCTCTATAGTTTGTATCATCTTTTAGGGTTTGGCACATTGCCTCCCTGTGATTCAATAATATCAGAGGATTCTACCATTGTAGCTTCCTATCAATTGGTATCAGTAGTCCGCGGATCTTGGCCCTGTGAATGGTGCAAATGGACTCCATGGAAGCACTGTTAACCAAGTTGAGCAACAAATCTGAAGCAATAGAGGCTCAGATTGAAGAAGAACGCCTCCGTCGAGAGGAAGATCGTGCTCGAAGCATTGCGATGGAGGCGATGCTGCTTTCGATGAACGAAATGATGAAGTCGTTCAGGACGCGGCTGTTGGAGGTGGAAGCGTGACTGGAGCACGGTCACGGGCGGGTTCACCGAGAGCCACAGAACAGCCCGCGACAGGGCGGTGCTCCGGAGTAGTGGCGGAGGCTGGATCTTCCGGTGTTTCGCGGTGAAGACACAGTGCGGTGGCTAGATCGCATTGAACAGTTCTTTGCCCTTCGCATGATACCAGAGGTGGAGTGGCTGGAAGTAACCGCTTATGCCATGGACGGTTGTGGCCTTACGTGGTTTCGATGGTGGCAACAAACCACTGTTTCAACAGTGGGAAAACTTCAAGGAATCGTTCTTGAACAGGTTCCAACCGGAGGTGCTAGAAAACTCGTTCGAGACACTGCTCAGAGTCAAGCACACAACGACGGTGAGGGAATACAGAACGCAGTTCGAGCTTTACGCTTCTCCCTTGCAAATCACCGATCGGGTGGTTCTCCTCGGTACGTTATTGAACGGACTGAAGCCGGAGATCGCCGCCGAATGTAAACTCCTCCCCTTTCATTCACTGGAAGATTTGATGATAATGGCTGAGAAAGTGGAAACCAAAAACGCGGTCGTGCAGAGAGCGGCAAACCGCTGGTGAACGAATGGGAAGATGGAGTTGTCTCATGGGCCTTCGCGTTTTGGGCCAAGTGGGCCTCAGCCTAAGGTGGTGCCCAAAAGCGAGGAAAAGATTAGTAAAGTGGAAGTTCAGGGTGGGAGTGATGATAGGCCAACGTGTTTTGGTAAGGTCTATAGGAGGAGAAAAGCTGACGTGGCAAGGAGTTAAGCCTTGCTGGCCAGTCAGTTAGAGGAGTGGGAGAGTTAGTTAGCACCAAGATTATTATTAATAGGGTGGGTTAGCTTTGTTAGTCTTGTCTTGATTGTTTTGTAAGTCTGTTTAGTTTCTTGATAGTGCAGGGTAATCTCCCCCTCTCTATAGTTTGTATCATCTTTTAGGGTTTGGCACATTGCCTCCCTGTGATTCAATAATACCAGAGGATTCTACCATTGTAGCTTCCTATCACAAACAAATTCAGCAAGAAGATTTCAGCTAGAGTGTGATATTGCTAAGTATACCCAGGGCAACTTGTCCATTCAAGAGTATTATTCTGGTTTTCAGGATTTGTGGGCTGAGTTTTCTGATATTGTTTCTGCTTCGATTTCCAAAGAATCTCTTGCTGCTGTGTTGGAGGTACAATAGACTAGTAAGCACGATCAATTTCTGATGAAGCTGCATTCAGAATTTGAGACTATTAATTCCAATCTCATGAGTCGTGCCTCTCTTCCTTCCTTGGATACATGTTTTGCTGAGTTGCTTCGTGAAGAACAACATCTTCTCAGTCAAGCAGCCTCGACACTGTGACCGCTCCGCAGGTGGCTTTTGCTGGGCAAGGAAAAGGTAGAGGTAGGGACTTGAGTACAATTAAATGTTTTAGTTGTCAAAACTATGGACATATTGCTACAAATTGTCTGAGGAAATTCTGCAATTACTGCAGAAAGACAGGACATATCATTAAAGAGTGTTGATTCGGCCCCAAAATCGACAATCTGCTGTTGTTCAAGCAAATATGGCAACTTCCTCTGGTGGCATGTCTGCACAGGTCCCTCCAACTGCACCAGCAGCAGCTCAATCTCCTGTTCTTACTCCTGAAATGGTACAACAAATGATTATCTCAGCACCACCATGACTTGGCTAATTGATTCTACAACATCTAATCATATGACCACTTCGAATAATTTGCTTCACAATGTTCGTCCATATCAAGGTTCTGAACATATCTAGGTTGCTTATGGCAATATTGGTCCTATCTCTGTTATTGGAGACATCAGTCCTATTTTAGACAATGTTCTTGTATCTTCGAGACACTCTCATAATCTTCTCTCTGTTGGGCATTTGGTAGACAATAACTATGATGTGCATTTTTCTCGTGAGGGTTGTTCTTTGCAGGGACAATGATCACGAAGGGGATTAAAGTTTTAAGACTCTTTCCTTTGCAAATTTCCACTCCAAATCCTGCTGTTTTGTCTTCTTTAGTTGCCAATTAAAGTGAAGTGTGGCATAAATGTTTGGGACATCCTAATCCAGTTATTTTGTCACATTTGTTCAACTCTGGTTTATTAGGAGAATATGATAAGTTACCTCTGTCTCGCTTTTCTTTTGATTGTTGTACTTGTAAGTTAGGAAAGAGTACAGTTCTACCATCCCCAATTACGGGTAGTCGTGCTACAAAATATTTTGATGTTATTCATAGTGATTTTTGGGGGATTTCTCCTGTTATTTCTCATGCTCAATATAAATACTTTGTCACATTTCTTGATGACTACAACATATTTATGTGGATTTATTCCTTCACTCAAAATCTCAAGTGCTTAGAGTGTTTAAAAAATTTCTGGCCTATGTTGAAACTCAGTTTGGTACTGTTATTAAGGTTCTTCGGTCAAATTCTGGTGGAGAATATACGTCTAATGAATTTCATGAGTTCTCAACTCAAAAAGGTATTATTTCTCAAAGTTATTGTCCATATACGCCTCAACAAAATGGCTTGGCATAACGGAAAAACTGTCATCTTCTGGATGTGGTTTGCACTTTGTTACTTGAATCTTCAGTTCCACCGAAATTTTGGGTAGAGGCTTTGTCCACAACAGCTTATCTTATTAATAGAATGCCTTCTCAATCTGTTAAATGTGCATTTATGGGTTACAACATTAGTCAGAAAGGTTTTGCTTGTTATGATCCTACCACTAACAGAATTCGCATCTATTTGAAATGTCATTTTCTTTAAGAATTAGAATTTCTTTCCAACTCATGATAGCTCACCACCTGTGAAGTTGCTATTCTTCCAAATTTTGATGATATATCAGTTGGAGTCCAAAGGTTCAAGTCTGACTTTGTATATCAAAGGTGTTCTTCATCTCTACCCGTTGATTTCTACTGTCCAATTTCTACTGTCCCAACATCTCAAGACGGTCAACTCGAGTCTCTCGTCCTCCTGAGCGGTATATCTCTTGCTCTACTAATCTGTCCACTTTTTCAATTCCCTCTTGCTATTTGCATGCAACCAAACATGAGTGTTGGCAAAGAGCAATGCATGAGGAGCTTAAAGCACTTCAAGAAAATAATACATGGGACATTGTTAAATGTCCACCAAATGTCAAACCCATTGGGTGTAAATGGGTGTACTCGGTCAAGCTTCGATCTGATGGGACTTTGGAGCGTTACAAGGCTCGATTAGTTTCCTTGAGTCAGACAAGAGTATGGTATTGTCTATGAGGAGACATTTGCTCCCGTAGCCAAAATGACAACGGTTCGCACAATTCTTGCTATTGCTGCTTCACCAGGTTGGTGCCTTCGGCAATTTGATGTCAAAAATGTTTTTCTCCATGGTGATCTTAAAGAGGAAATATACATGTCTCCTCCTCCCGATTTGTTTTCCTCTACTACTAAAGAAGTTTGCAAGTTGAATCGCTCCTTATATATTTTAAAACAGCCTCCACGATCTTGGTTTGAGAAGTTTCGTTCTACTTTGCTCCAATTTAATCTCGTGCAAAGTAAATGACTCCTCATTGTTTTTTCGAAAAACTACTGCTGGAATGGTCTTTCTTTTGGTATATGTTAATGACATTGTCATTACCGGGACAAACTCTTCAATGATCACTCAACTACAACATCATCTTCAAGCTTCTTTTTACATGAAAGACCTTGGTACCCTTACATACTTCTTGGGATTAGAGGTGCATCGGGACTCTTGGGGCATTTTCTTACACCAACATAGGTATACGTAAGAGCTAATTGAGTTTGCTGGTCTTCAAGATTCTTTTGCTGTTGATACTCCTCTTGAGGTGAATGTTAAGTATCATGCTGATGAGGGTGAACAATTATTGGACCCGCTGTTGTATCAACAACCTCAATTACTTAACAATAACACAGCCTGATATCTCTTTTCTTGTACAGCAAGTCAGTCTATGTCTGCTGCATGTTCTGAAGTTACTTGGCTTCGGGGATTGTTGCATGAGCTAGGCTTTCCACAATCGGACCCAACTATCCTGCATGCTGATAACACAAGTGCAATTCAAATTGCTACTAATTCTGTCTACCATGAGCGCACCAAACACATTGAAGTGGATTGCCATTATATCTGGGAGGATGTTGATACTCGAGTTCTTTCCCTTTCCCATGTCCCCACAACGTTACAAGTTGCTGATCTATTCACTAAGTCTCACACTAGACAATGCCACCAATTTCTTGTCAGCAAATTGATGCTTCTGGATAAATCAACATCAATTTGAGGGGGGATATTACTGTATATAATTTCTATATTATGTATAGTTGTTATTGCATATATTGTATTTAGCTTAAATAGATTAGAATCAACCTAGCAATCCCTAGAAATTAGCCTAGACATAAATAACCTAAGGCTCCCTAGAAATTAGATTCATTTCTGCCAATAATATTTGTAAATTTATCTATATATTGAATACTCAATCTGGCTGATGGGCAGAGAGAGTTTTCTGCCATTGGAAATTATGTTTTGTTACTAATAACTGTTGGGAAATCATGCATATAGAAGCAGCGGAAAACAAAAATTTTACATGCAATTCCCTCCCATAGACCCTTGTGAAATATCATAAATCATATTTGATTTACCTGTTGACGCGTGACAGCTACACGAAATGAGCTATGTCAATCCTACCGGCGCAGTAGCAGCGGCGGCCTTTAGAAGTCCATACAGCAGCTGTGGCCGTCACACGTCCACCTTGATGCTCCTCTGAGACTCTCTATGCTAGTAGTGAATTTCAAAGAAAACAAGGATTAGCTTTCTCTGAGTGAGAGTGTGTGAATTCAAAATTCTTGTGTGTGAGGCTAGGCTCATATGTGTTGCTATTTATAGCCAACACTCCACTCTCATCTCATAGAAAACCTAAACCTAGTTTGTGTCTTATTGGGCCCATCTGATGTTAGCCCAATGCAATTAAATTAGTCACACTAATTTAATCTAATTAAGCATCAATTTAAAACTGCTTCAGTGTGTGACCCTATAGGTTCTCATAACGTTGGCAATATTATTAAATACTATTTAATAATATAAACAGTGAGCGGTATCTAGCAACACATCACTGTTACCCAAGTTATAAGAAAGTCAATGGTTTGACATAACCTTTACGTGATCGATGTTATTGTACAATTCAATCCCTTTGTCCAAATATCTAGATTTACACAAGCATGGAATTAGTCATCTTGTATAGTTAAATCGTTAGTTTCTTGATTACCGAGTAGACTGATAAAATTAAATGAGATTAATGTCACACATTAATTCATTTCAGCACGGCCATGCATTTACTCAGTCCTACTCATCAAGGGACCCACAGATATATCTCTCGTAATGTGAGAGGGACAAATCCTATCTACGTTACTCACATCTGCATACATGATTCACGATATATCTAATAATCGACTTTATAATTATCCTGTTACGGATAATGTTTGACGATATTAAAACATACAGTTTCTCATGTAGCGGATTGCAATAACTTCAAGTCGATAGATCACATGTACCATCATCACTATGAGAATCATCTATGACATTCACGTTACGATCCATGTGATGTTCTCATGGCGGGTCAATCCAGTATACTACAATTATACCTATGTGTAGACTTGATATTACATATCCATAACCTGTGAGAAAAGGTTATCAGTCCATACACATACTAGCCTCAATGAATTACTGTTGTCCTTTTTGTTCAGTAATACTCGACTAGGGACATTTAAGAATGGATTCTCACTATTAGGTCATGTACCTAATATTTAATATTTAAATAATTCCATTCTAAGGACTTCATAATGTTCATTAAAATAAATAAACAATTAATGAATGAAATGCCTCATATATATATATATATATATATATATATATATATATATAATAAAATGTCATAACATCATAATAAAAACGCAATTATGATTGGCCCTATAGGGCATACACCAACAGTCTCCCACTTGCACTAGAGCCAATCTGGCATATCCCTAATGTCTAATAATCTAGTATGCCCATCATGCTTCCGCTGAGGAAGGGGCTTGGTCTGTGGGTCAGCGATGTTATCTTCAGTCGGTATTTTGCATATCTTCACATCTCCTCTATCGATAATATCTCGAATGAGATGAAAATGCCTAAGTATGTGTTTGGATCGCTGGTGAGATCTGGGTTCCTTAGCTTGTGCAATGGCTCCATTGTTGTCGCAATAGAGAGTCACTGGGTCCTCGATGCAAGGAACCACACCAAGCTCAGCAACGAACTTTTTGATCCAAACAGCCTCCTTTGTTGCATTACTGGCAGCAATATACTCGGCCTCTGTAGTAGAATTGGCGACTGTCTCCTCTTTTGAACTTTTCCAGCTCACAGCCCCGCCATTAAGACAAAACACATAACCTGATTGTGATTTGGAATCATCTTTATCAGTTTGGAAGCTAGCGTCAGTGTAACCCTTTACAACAAGCTCTTCCTCACCGCCATATACCAAGAATGAATCCTTAGTTCTTCTCAAGTATTTAAGGATATTCTTTACGTCTGTCTAGTGACTATCACCGGGATCTGACTGGTATCTGCTTGTAATGCTCAAAGCATACGAGACATCTGGTCGTGTACATAACATAGCATACATGATAGATCCAATTGCAGAAGCATATCGAATCTTACTCATCCGATCTTTATCGGCTTGTGAAAGGGGACACCTTTCTTTGAATCATGCATGTTAAAGCGTCTCAACACTTTATCTATGTATGTACTCTGGCTCATGCCAAGCAATCTATTTGATCTATCTCTATAGATCCTTACACCCAATATGTAAGTGGCTTCGCCCAAGTCCTTCATCGAAAAACAATTCCCAAGCCAAGTCTTAATAGACTGTAATGTGGGGATGTCATTTCCAATGAGAAGTATGTCGTCTACATACAAGACCAGAAATGCAACTGTGCTCCCACTAACCTTCTTGTAAACACAAGGTTCATCTTCATTCTTGACGAATCCAAACTGTCTTACAGTTTCGTCAAAACGAAGATTCCAACTTCTAAAGCTTGCTTCAATCCATAGATTGATCGCTGTAACTTGCATACTTTTGCAGTATTATCTCCAATGTCAAACCCTTCGGGTTGTGTTATGTACACATCCTCAAGGAGATTTCCATTAAGGAAAGCAGTTTTGACATCCATCTGCCATATCTCATAATCATAGTATGCAGCGATAGCAAGTAAAATCCGAATGGACTTAAGCATTACGACAGGTGAAAAGGTTTCATCATAGTCTATACCATGAGTTTGCTTGAAACCCTTTGCAACCAGTCTTGCTTTAAAAGTAATCACATTACCATCCATGTCAGTTTTCTTTTTGAAAACCCACTTGCAACCTATGGGTTTTACCCCTTCAGGTTGATCAACGAAGGTCCATACCTCGTTAGTGTACATGGAATCAATTTCAGATTTCATGGCTTCTAGCCACTTTTCAGATTCAGGCCCAGTAATGGCCTCTTGATGGGTGACAGGCTCATCTTGATCTATGAGTAGCACATCACCCTGTTGAGTCATGAGAAATCCATATCTCTCAGGTGGGTGACGTGTTCTGTCTGACCTACGTGGTTCTTGCGTTACTTGAGCAGGTTGTTGTACCACAACGACTTGTGTGCTCTGCTCTTGTTCCACCTCAGTCTCTTCTTGTGGTTGAAGTATTTCTTCAATTTCTACTTTGCTTCCACTGGTTCCAATGAATTCCTTCTCAAGGAGTACACCAGTTCGTGCAACAAACACTTTGTTGTCAGATTGGTTGTAGAAATAATATCCCTTGGTTTCTTTAGGATATCCCACAAAGAAGCACTTTTCAGATTTAGGTTCAAGCTTATTAGAGACTTGACGTTTCACATAAGCTTCACAACCCCAAATCTTCATAAAAGACACACTGGTTAGTTTACCAGTCCACATCTCATATGGTGTCTTTTCTACCGTTTTGGTTGGAACACGATTAAGTGTAAATGCTGCTGTTAAGACAGCATGTCCCCAGAAAGAATTTGGAAGGTTTGCATGACTCATCATTGATCGAACCATGTCTAACAATGTTCGATTTCTTCTCTCAGAAACACCATTCCATTGTGGCGTTCCAGGAGGAGTGAGTTGGGATAGTATCCCACACTCTCGTAGATAGTCATCAAACTCTTGACTCAAGTATTCACCTCCTCGATCTGATCGAAGGATTTTAATACTCTTGCCAAGTTGGTTTTCAACTTCATTCTTGAATTCTTTGAACTTTTCAAAGGATTCCGATTTGTGTCTCATAAGATACACATATCCATATCTACTGAAATCATCAGTGAATGTGATGAAGTACTGAAAACCACCTCTGGCCAAGGTACTGATGGGTCCACATACATCGGTATGTATAAGGCCCAAAAGCTCAGTGGCCCTTTCACCCTTTTGAGTGAATGGTGCCTTAGTCATTTTTCCCAATAAACAAGATTCACATGTCTCATATGATTCATAATCAAATGAGTCCAATAATCCATCCTTATGGAGTTTTGAAATGTGCTTCCCATTTATATGGCCTAAACGACAATGCCAAAGGTAAGAAGGGTTCAATTCATTTGGTTTGAACCTCTTGGTATTAATGTTATAGATAGACTTTTCGAGATCAAGTACATAAAGTCCATTAAACATAGGTGCACTACCATAAAACACATCATCATAATAAATGGAACAACATTTGTTCTTAATTATAAAACTAAAACCAAGTTCATCCAAACTGGAAATAGAAATGATGTTTTTGCTAATGGAAGGTACGAAATAACAGTTCTCTAACTGAATTACAAGCCCAGTGGGCAAAGTCAAATTATAAGATCCTACAGCTAATGCAGCAACTCTTGCTCCATTTCCAACTCGTAGGTCGACTTCACCCTTCGTCAATGATCTACTCTCATTTAGCACCTGTTTATTTGTACAAATATGAGAACCACATCCAGTATCTAATACCCATGATGCAGAAGTAGATAAATTGACTTCTATAACAAATATACCTGAAGTGGAAGTCTCACTTCCTTTGTTCTTCTTGCATTCTTCCAGGTATTTTGCACAGTTCCTCTTCCAATGTCCGGTCCCACCGCAATGGAAGCAAGTGCCCTCTTTAGACACACCACCCTTAGGCTTCAAGGCTTTCGACTTGGGCTTTTCATTGCCCTTGGGCTTGCTGCCTTGCTTCTTTTTGCTCTTTCCACCTTGAACCATCAAGATGGCCTTGCCTTTGCCTTTATTTATATTCTGCTCAGCTGTTTTCAACATGCTCAGCAATTCAGGCAAGGTCTTATTAAAGTCATTCATGTTATAGTTCATGAAGAACTGTCCATATGACTCAGGCAATGACTGTAAGATCAGGTCAGTGGCCAAATCTTGGCCTAGAGGGAAGCCCAACCTTTCAAGGTTCTCAATGTATCCAATCATTTGGAGCACATGAGCACCCACAGGACTTCCTTCTGACATCTTGCAGCTGAAAAGAGCTTTGGAAGCTTCAAACCTCTCCTGCCTTGCTTGCTCTTGATAGAGTTGCTTGAAGTGTACGATCATATCGTACGCCTCCATGCTCTCATGATGTTTTTGCAACTCAGGGGTCATGGTAGCAAGCATGAGACATCAAACATCTAAGGCATTATCCTGATGCTTCTTATAAGCATCCTTGTCAGCCCTAGAAGCAGTTGCAGCTGGTGCCTCCTCAGGAATAGGTCCTTCGAGGACATAAAATTTCTTTTCATGCTTGAGGACAATCCATAAGTTTCTGTACCATTCCAAAAAATTTGTTCCAGACAACTTATCCTTCTCAAGGATAGATTGCAGTGACAGGTTAGTTGATGCGTGTGATGCCATAATAAACTACAGAAAGAAAATATGCAAAGTGAGTATCATGACATATATATAATATTTAATTAGGTCTTTAATTAAATATTTCTCCCACTATTTTATTCAAATCAATGACCCTCTACATTGATTCGTAAAATTTTCCTTTGGAATATTTTATAGTAGGCCAAGATCCATATTTCATCTAGCTTTAAGTCAACTTTGGTTGATCGCTTAAAGTGTCGACTATTTAGGTAGGAAACTCTTTCCAATTGTATCTTATACAATTCTTGGATAGTTTGGTGAATAACATCTTATTCTAATTCATCTTATGAATTAAAGCCCAACTTTTTCATTGCCTCTAAGCCTCTCAATCTTATTGAATCTCACTTAGTTAAGTCAAACCCAATGGTTGGCAGTCGGACATTACTTGCTTGTCCTATCGCGCCTTACTGCTATAGATAAGAGTGTCATGCTTTGGCAGACCCACACTACATCGATAACAGTCTTGACGAGTGCCAGGCATCGGAAGGCTATCATGACTTAATATTTCATAATGAGGGGTTTTCATAAATAGATCTCACCATATAATGTTAAACTTTTTAACATATATAATTCTTACATGTATCTCAAACATATATATAAAACATGCAAATGCAACATACATGTAATAATAGAATAAAATAAATAAAGCATATGAGAACTTATATACATGCATCCCATGACATGATAAAAGAAATACTTTATGTCATTTTAATCAATCACAAACACGCGCTCAGAATAGATAGCACGAGGTTCTCGAATTTTAATTAAACATATTAATTAAAAGATCTCAAATTTAAAATGCAAATATATCATATATATATATATAGGTGTTCCGTTTTAACTAATCTTATTAAATAAAAGGATTTCAAAATTTGAAATATAGAGACTCCATATACATAGATGTTCTGTTTTTAATTAATCTCATTCACTAAAATATTTCAAAATTTGAAATATAGATACTCCATATATATATAGGTGTTTTGTTTTTAATCAATCTCATTAATTAAAATATTTCAAAATTTGAAATATAGACATTCCACATATATAGGTGTTCTGTTTTAATCAATCTCATTAATTAAAATGATTTCAAAATTTGAAATATAGATACTCCATATATATAGATGTTTTGTTTTTAATTAATCTCATTAACTAAAATATTTCAAAATTTGAAATATAGATACTCCATATATATAGGTGTTCTGTTTTTAATCAATCTCATTAATTAAAATATTTCAAAATTTGAAATATAGACATTCCACATATATAGGTGTTCTGTTTTAATCAATCTCATTAATTAAAATGATTTCAAATATATATATATTTATATATATATATATATATATAATGGAATAGAAAACGCACGCTTACTATATATAAGCAGCGACCATTGGAAGTTCTATTTGCAACATACTCTTCTCACGTATGGCCTATATACCAGGCGAAGCATAGCAAGATTCACGGAACTTCACGGAACCATTTGAAATATATATACAAGGCGCAAGAATAGATACTGACTATAATCGTGACGTGCATTTGACTTCAGATTTTAGCTTTAAATTTTTTTTTTTGAATTTCAAAATAACCATACTTCAAAACCGAATTATCTTGATATGGATACAAGAATTTCAAAATACAAGAAAAGCCAATCTTAGCCATTCTTGGCCAAGATTTCGAAAAAGAAATAAATTTTGAACTTTGACATAGCCACATGGATTCATAAATATTAATTCATCATCATGAAAATAGCCATATGAATTTAAAATAAATCTAATTCATCATCAAGAAATCAAAATTTTTTTGAAAATAATGATTGAACACATATGAATTCAACTCTTGAATTTATGTGTCTCACATGTTTATGAAAATCAAGTTTATACAAGAGTGTTTCTCAAACCACATATATCAAAATCGAATTTTGACAGAAACAAATCAATATATAAAATGAGTTACAGAGTCATCTCATAACACTATCAATAGAAACATGCTTTTATGAATCCTTATTGACAAAAACAAAACCATGTTATCACATAACATATGAATTTCAAAATTATCATATAATCATATGAATAAAACACATTCATACAAAAAATACAAAACCGTGTTTATCACATAAACAAAAAGAAAAACATAACAAAACCGTATTTATCATATAAATTACACGTAATGCCATCAAACAGAAGTACGTTTTCACAAGTGGATCTGATACCACTGTTAGGAAATCATGCATATAGAAGCAGCGGAAAACAAAAATTTTACATGCAATTCCCTCCCATAGACCTTTGTGAAATATCATAAATCATATTTGATTTACCTGTTGAAGCGTGACAGCTACACGAAATGAGTTATGTCAATCCTTCCAACGCAGTAGCAGCGGCGGCCTTTAGAAGTCCACACAGTAGCTGTGGCCGTCACACGTCCACCTTGATGCTCTGAGACTCTCTATGTTAGTAGTGAATTTCAGAGAAAACAAGGATTATCTTTCTCTGAGTGAGAGTGTGTGAATTCAAAATTCTTGTGTGTGAAGCTAGGCTCATATGTGTTGCTATTTATAGCCAACACTCCACTCTCATCTCATAGAAAACCTAAACCTAGTTTGTGTCTTATTGGGCCCATCTGATGTTAGCCCAATGCAATTAAATTAGTCACACTAATTTAATCTAATTAAGCATCAATTTAAAACTGCTTTAGTGTGTGACCCTATAGGTTCTCATAACGTTGGCAATATTATTAAATACTATTTAATAATATAAACAGTGAGCGGTATCTAGCAACACATCACTGTTACCCAAGTTATAAGAAAGTCAATAGTTTGACATAACCTTTACGTGATCGATGTTATTGTACAATTCAATCCCTTTGTCCAAATATCTAGATTTAACACAAGCATGGAATTAGTCATCTTGTATAGTTAAATCGTTAGTTTCTTGATTACCGAGTAGACTGATAAAATTAAATGAGATTAATGTCACACATTAATTCATTTCAGCATGGCCATGCATTTACTAAGTCCTACTCATCAAGGGGCTCACAGATATATCTCTCGTAATGTGAGAGGGACAAATCCTATCTACGTTACTCACATCTGCATACATGATTCGCGATATATCCAATAATCGACTTTATAATTATCCGGTTACGGATAACGTTTGACGATATTAAAACATACAGTTTCTCATGTAGCGGATTGCAATAACTTCAAGTCGAAGGATCACATGTACCATCATCACTATGAGAATCATCTATGATATTCACGTTACGATCCATGTGATGTTCTCATGGCGGGTCAATCCAGTATACTACAATTATACCTATGTGTAGACTTGATATTACATATCCATAACCTGTGAAAAAAGGTTATCAGTCCATACACATACTAGCCTCAATGCATTACTGTTGTCCTTTTTGTTCAGTAATACTCGACTAGGGACATTTAAGAATGGATTCTCACTATTAGGTCATGTACCTAATATTTAATATTTAAATAATTTCATTCTAAGGACTTCATAATGTTCATTAAAATAAATAAACAATTAATGAATGAAATGCCTCATATATATATATATATATATATATATATATATATAAAATAAAATGTCATAACATCATAATAAAAACGCAATTATGATTGACCCTCTAGGGCATACACCAACAATAACTTAATATACAGGGTAACAAGAGAAGTGCCGGATTTACAGATGAAGAGAGGAAATCATTTGCAACAAACTTCTTGTCCAAGGGATTTGTAGATAACTTTAGAAGGCAGCATCCTGGTGTTGTTGGATATATTTACTGGGGTTATCGGCATGGTGGGCGCAAGACTAACAAAGGTATTTCTCACATGCATCTTATATTGATTTATTATCAATTACTTCTATATCTGGTACATAATGTGGATTGTCCCTTTTGGTCTTAGTTAACCGTTAGTTAGGATTTAGAAGTATTGGTTAGTATATATATAAATAGGAAATAGTAGAAGGAAAGTGTCTATGAATTGACCAATTGAGTTTTAGGACATTTAGAGGATCTCTCGAATATCCCTCCATGTCTTGTACACTTTTTAGCAATAATCCATTTTCTTGAATTTAATTATATAATCTGAACACCAACTCTATCAACTGGTATGAGAGCTCTCTGATCTTGGGAGCTTTTCATAGTAACTACTTGGAAATTGGAGTCACAACTAGAGACTCTTACTCTCTGTTTGGCGAGAAAAGTCAAAAAAAGAAATTGTGTGGAAAGAAAATGGATGGATTATTTACTTTTCACTCCGTTTGGTTGCCCAAAAAAAATCAAGAGAAACAGTGCAGCTTTTCTGCGCTACTATGCAAAGAAAAGTTGGGAGCAAATAGAAAAGTGACAAATGGACTATTCTATTCATTACCTGTCTTCTATACTGTAACAACTATACTGTAACAACTGGTACCAAAGAAATCAACACACAACTCACACAATCACATAGAGAGAGATAACAAGAGTAAATCAGTGTGATTCCACTCCTTGAAATAGCATAATATATTAATATTCAGAATAGAAAGTGGAATGTTACAGTAGCAAGGAAAGGAAAAATAACAATGTTCGAGAGCCGGCCCCTCTCTTAAGTGTCTGCCTAAGTTCTTCCTAGAATAAGCATAAAGAAAACTTCTCTACTATCAGCTACTACTAATATCCCTCTACCTAACTTTTCTCTCTCCAAATCAGGTACTCGCACCCTAATATTTTCCCTTTCCACTAACTATGTCAGATGGTAAGTTAGGGGCTGTTTGGCATAACATATTAGACATGAAAGTATAAACTTATACTATATGTTATGTTGTTATTCATCGTTTGGTACAGACAATATATTGTATAACTTTATACGTCTTGACTAGGGGTGGCAATTTCTCCCGCCGAATGGGGACCCCGCAGGGACTGCCCTGCTTGGGGTCCCGCATGTGGGGATTTTTTCCCCCGTGGGGGTGGGGGTGGGGGCCAGATTCCCCCGCGACAAATATGGGGGTGGGGGTGGGGATCAGTCTCCCTGTCCCGTGGGGACCCCGCATCATCCTGCATAAATAGTATTTTTAAAATATTTATTTATATTTTTATGTAAAATATTTATTTATGTTATTTGAAGAAGATTTAAGTAATTTATAGTATTAAAAAAATATATGGACCATGTGATCTAAATTATTTCCTACAACTGAACTTAAATACCTAATATTAAAAAAACCCTTAATTCCTAAACTTATTGGACTTAGGACGGTTGAAAATAAAAAATGAATAAATCCTTAACTTAAAGTGAAGTAACACAATTAAGAAAGTAAGAAAGAAACCATAACCCCACCTCCACTCACTTCATTCTCATTCCTAAACCTCAAATTTCAACAATCACCACTGCTCTGCCTCCACTACGCGCCTCTGCTCTGTGCGAGTGTTAGTCCTAATTAAAATATCTTTAATTTATGGTCATTTTATATTTTATTATCATTTTAAAATTGTTCAATAGTTATGTTTGTTGAACTATTATGTAAAATTTAAATTCTGAATTATCAATACTATAATTGAAGTAATTAAAACTTTATTATTTATACTTTTTTTCTAATTTTTATTTTTGAAAAATATTTTTGCACATATAAAAATTTTCCGTGGGGCCCCCGTGGGGAATGGGGGTGGGGGGAAAACAATCCCCGCGGTGGGGGTGGGGGAAAAACATGATCGCGGGGGTGGGGGTGGGGAAGGTACTCCCCGCCCCCGCCCTGCACGATTGCCACCCCTAGTCATGACCCCCTTATACGTCAAAATAGCGTATAACTTAATCATGTCTCCGAGGGTCGTATTAGGCCTGATTAACTTTTAACGTATCATAACTTTTTAGCTAGTTAATAATAAGTACTATAATCAATAAAATAATTATTCAATAAATAGTTAAGTAATAAATATTTAAATAATAAACAATTAAATTCAAACAAATGAATAATAATGAAAAATAATGATTAAATAAATATCAATAATATACCTAAATAATATTATATTAAACTTACACTTTATAACATACCAAAAATAATTAATAATAAAATAAATTATAGATAAAAAGTTTAATATATAAAGTTTTAACTAATATAAATTAATATTTTATGAAATAAACATTTAAGTAATAATATATTTAAAATTATACTAAATAAATTAATAAATAATTATTATCTATATATTAATTTATTTATTATTATTTATAATTATATGTACAAGTTATTATTATAAAATATAATATTTTATACTGTGTTGCACCAAACACTGTATAATATTAAAAACTTATTAGACCTTATACAATTAGGTTTTATCCTATCAAGCCTAATACTATCAGCCCTTGTACTATGAAGCGTGCTAAACGAGCCCTTAGTTCCAAGAACATTCCTATCCTATGGTCTCAAATCTTCCTTTATAACCCCTTTTTTAGTCTTTTTGGTCTCCCTCTAACCCTAGTTATCGTGGGATCACTCATCTGGCCCACTCTCTTGACTGGATGTTCTCCTGATCTTCTTTCCACATGACCATACCATTTAAGGCGAGATATTACCATCTTATCAATTATAGAGACTATTCTAAGTCTCTCTCTTATGCTTTCATTTCTTATCTTGTCTTTTCTCATGTGACTGCTCATTCACCGGAGCATCCTCATTTCCGCTACGCTAACATTGTGTTCCTGTTGGCCCTTTGCTGCCCAACACTCTTTCCTGTATAACATATCGGGTCTGATGGTCGTGTGAACAAATTTACCTTTAAGTTTTAAAAGTACCTTATCGCATATAAAGCCCGAGGCACTCCTCCATTTCATCCATCTAGCTTGAATCCTATGGTTGACATCTTCATCTATCTCTCTGTTATCCTCGAAGATGCAACCAAGATATTTAAAGCTCTTAACCTGAGGTATTGCACTTTCCCCTATCTTCACTTTTATATTTAAGTACGCTCGCTACTTGTTGAACTTACAAAGCATGTATTCCGTTTTATTGCAACTTATGCACATACCATGTACCTCAAAAGCTTGTCTCCACTTCTCTAGTTTCTCGTTAATTTCTTCCCTTGATTTTCCTATGAGTACTATATCATCGGCAAAAAGTGTGCACCACCGCGCTCCCTTAGCATATATATAAATAGTGGAAATTTTATAGAAGTAGATTTTGTCTATTCATTCACAGTAGTTCTGTTCTTTGAGTTCCTTATATAAAGGGATTACTATCCCTTGTGTAATTCTAGGGTTCTTGAAGGATTTTCCCAAGCCCTCAATCAATAAAACATTCCTCTTCTTCAGTACCATTGTTCTAACACCCTAGTACAAGGTTGTCTAATTGCAATTTATTAGATGTTTAATCAGAATGACTTTTGAGTAAGTAGTACATGATACACATTTCCTTCGATCTTTAGTGAATTTATGCATATTATAGTTGTTATTAATGTGTTTATTTTTTTCAAACTTTTAAACAGGGTGGCGCCTCGACTATTTTCTTGTTTCAGAATTCTTAGCTGACAAAGTTCATGATTCGTACATACTTCCTGATGTTACTGGCAGTGATCATTGTCCTGTTGGCCTCATTCTCAAGCTTTAGGAATGTTAATGAAACACTGTCTGAGCTCGTATGAAATGTTGCTTTGATTTGTAATTTATGAGCAAGCCTATTTACCAGCAACACAATTTTAATGCTTTCTTCTTATTCGCTCGAAAAATATGTGCAGTCCATGATTTTGACTAAGCTATAAGAAGTTTGCTCAGGGAATCAAATCCTGTTAATGTAAAATCGATCAGCAAATTGAGCTAAAACTGACAATTTATCATGAGAAAAAGGAATATTGTTATTCATGGTTGGGTGCGGACAATGTAATTTATGTAAAACGGCACAGTGCCTGCCGATTTTGTACTAGTATAAATCAGCAGAGTGCCTGCCGATTTTGTATAAGCGGAAATACGAAAAAATTTTCCACTCAGTGTATATCGGGAATAAACTACATCTCTCCTGTTATTTATGTATTTTAGCCCCTAAAAGGTTGGGATGGGAACTAACGAGGTGGAGGGTGCTGTCTCTTGAACTGAGGAGCTTGTGGCGTCAAAATCCTCCTAAAAGTCTCTGATGAAGTACTCCCTCGCAAATGGCATTCTTGTTCATGAACTCTACATGCCGTATGCCTCCACTAATTGTTCATAACTGTCTAAGTGAAGGTGGTTCGTTGTTTTATGCATCTTTTGTGTCAAATCATTCCGATACTTCAAACATTTTCATGATTCCAAGTGGTTTCCTTGAAACATCTATGAAAACTTGATAAGATGTTCGAACTGAGCAGTGTATACTGCGATAGTCATCCGTCCTTGAGTCAGATTCAAGAATTCTCGCTCCTTGGCTTCTCTTACTGATAACGTGGTTTTTGCCAATATTTTATGCCCTTAATTTGGACGATTGTATGCATTTCTTTACTTTATCTTAGTCTTTTATAGTATTAAATATAATTTGGATTTATTTGAGACTTAATGAAAATAAAAGCTAAAGTAATAAGTTTTATAATGATTTTGCAATTCAAGGATGACCCTTGCACTTGATCTTTGGTATTTTATATTTTTGGTGCAGGTCATAGGAATTATTGGAGCAGCAGACATCAGGAACTGAGTAAGAAGCGGAGCAGTGGAGTCCAGGCTGGCTACCCACCCAGCGCCCGAACCTTATCAGAATTCATCACGTGCACAGCACTAGCGCCCTAGCGAGCTATCAGCGCCCCAGCGTCGCGCCCCAGTTCTGTTACAGCAGGGACCAATTTGCAAGGCCGAGTTGGGGGCCCAATTAGCTAGGGTTTGGAGGCTGCTCACTCTATATAAAGCAGGCTAATGCATCAGAAAACACATCTCTACTTCCACACCTCTTCACACATTCAATTCCTCTTATCTTCTTACTATTTTCTTTTCCTAGTTTCTTACTTTTCAACCCTAGGCTTTTTAAGTTAGAGTTTCTTTCTTCCATTAGGATTCCAATTTACTTTCCTAGTTGTTCTCTAGCTTCTTCCATTGTTTATTTTCAAATGTTATTCGTCAAGCCTTTGGGTTTTATAAGTTACTCTTATAATTAATTCAGTTATTCGTTCTTTAATCTTTCCAATTTACTTTCTTTGCACTTTCTCTTTATTGTTGAATCAACTTAATTTCTGCTCTTATATTTCCTCCATGAGTAACTAAGTCTCTTGGTCGTTTATGAGGATGTGAACATCATTGGGGTAAATTGAGGCTTTGTTCTTAATCTTGCATAAGTTCATTATCATTCTTGGCATATAATTTGAGATCTTAAATTGTGTGTGTTTACCCTTTGTCTTGGCCTACTCGATTGAGTTAGGCTGATTCATTGGCATGTGTTCATGTGTTAGTTGATTAATTGATTCATGGCATATCAGGAATTGGTAATGATTAATTAATTGGCTGATTAGTCTCTTTAATTGGATTAATGTGATTGGCTTTAAAGATTGTTGAAATCGAAACTAAAGGTGAGATCTCACTGATTAATCTTGTTCTAGGCAATCAATCCTTGGAATCACAACAATAGTGTTAGATCTAACTCTGGCGTAATTAATCAACTCATGCATTCTTTTGTAGTCAATGATAAACACTCTAATGAATGTTCTACCTCATAAACCACTGTTTTTATTATTCCTATTTCATTCCAAGTTATTTCTCTTGCATACAAACAAAAAAAAACCCAAATTGTGACAACCATCATACGACTAGTCTTGTGTATTGCTTCCTTAGTCATTCCTTGTGAGAGACGACCCTGGTTTCCACTAAACTATATTAGGGGAACTTGGTTTTATAAATAATTAAATCTATGGGAGTTGCGACGCTCAACCATCACTTACAAATTTGGGAAAATATTTTTCATAGAAAAGTTCCTTGAACCTGTTCCAAGAAATAGGAATCCCTACAGCATCAATTCGGGCCTTTTCTCTTCTCCACCAATCTCCAGCATCTCTTTCAAACATGAAAGTAGCAAAACGGTGCGTTGTAGGTCCGAACATTGCACCACAGTGAATATCTTCTCCATTTTCTCAATCCATTCCCCTGCTATTGCTGGATCGGCGGAACTTGTGAAAATTGGGGGATTTACTCCCCGAAATTCCGCAAAGCGAGCATTTTTCCTATCTACCTTTGGCTTTGGTGTAGGAGGCGTCTGGTGTCCCATAAATTCCGCCAATTGCTGAACTGCTCTAGCCATCCCTGCCAGAGCCTCATTGGTCGCGTTCCCACTGTCACTACTACTTCCTGTCGTCCCAATCGTGTGTCTCTTAGGTGCCATTTGTAACTGTACACACCAACACAATCACTAAGGTGATTAGTCTCAATAATCACATTAGGCGTACACAGCCACTAACGCACCAAACAGACAAATTATGCTTTACGATAACCAAGTTACAAACATAACACTACCGTACTATGCAACAAAAGCATAGATGGCCACAACCCCAAGCCTTAAGTTTCGACCTGCTCTGATACCAAAATGTAACATCCTAATAATTACCTCTTGATGCTTAAGTCATATCGAGTTAATAATCGGAATTTATCATCTTGTTTCAGAGCCCACGTTTGAAAATAAGAAATACGCAGAAAATAGGGCCAACATTTTTCATAAAGGAGTATGCAATTTAAAAATCTCGATTTGTACGTGACGAGGTATATTCTTTTATACCAATCTAAGGACCTGCGAAAAATATGTATCCACAATATCATAGTACACAACAGTGGCCCAATTTATACATATAGTCTCACATACACATAGAAATACACATACGAATGTAAATCCTAAATAACTATTACAATAGTAAGATGATGGAATTTCTAAGAGAACCATAAGCTTGTACTATCACTTATAATTCCCTTATAAATTCCCTCAAGTATCACAGAATACATAACATAATAACACATAGTACAACATAGGAAATAAAGTCCAATAAGCATTAAACTCCTGAGGTATCCAAGCCTCAACCTTCTTGTAATTCCGGATCCGCTCACCTAACGGTGGTATCTGTATCTCGATCTGAATTTAAAACAAATAGTGGTGGAATTGAGGTGAACTCCACAGACTCAATAGGGGTATCACTCCGGTTTGTTATAAAATAAGTGAAACATGCATAGTCCACATTAATGATATTTTCACAATTATATCTTAAATTCCGGAGTGTCTTACCTATATGCGTCTTGATAAATATATAAATGATGCAATAAATATATAATCAATATCCAAAAGTATAATTATAGTTGTAACATAATAAACATGATTCATTGCATATGTCATGTGTCATGATCTTTTACCTTGAATGACACAACCCTCTTTTCTCTCTACCTCCGCATCACCTGGCCCCTAGGCTATGAACTCATACCTCTATTGTACTGTAATAGTTAAAAAAATATAGTCATAAAGTCCAAATCATCTAAACACCAAAAATATCAAAAAATGCAAACCTGCAGAAAATCCTGCGACTTGGTCGCTAGCGCACTCCCTGTGACCGCTAGCGCCTGTACATCGGTCGCCAGCGCGTGTGCACGCGTTGGCGGCTATGACTTGGTCGCTAGCCCGTGTCTCGACCCTGTACTCAATATCAGTTCAGCACATCAATAATTTTTGTACATATAATGAATTTTAATCGAACCTTATGCATGAAAACACATGGATACATGATTTAAAATTAACCTAAACTCCTACCTCTTGTAGTTTCTTCCTTTTCTAAGCTAGGAATCACTTTCTTTTCTTGAGTTTCTTGCTAAATACTCCACTCTAGATATTTTGATGATAATGATGATGAAACTGTGATTTAGGGATGAATTTGTTCGGTTAGAAATGAAGGAAATGATGAGGGGAGTCTAAATATGTAATTAGTTCTTTGATTTGGTGAGTTTTTGGTGGTTTATGGTGATGTTCAAGTGTTGGAAGCTATGGAGGTTCTAAGGGAGGTTTTTGAGGTGTTTGGAAGGTGAGGGAGGAGTCTTTAATGTGGTAAGGGTTACTTCTGAGGGTGGTAATTGATTTGGGGACGGAGGGACCTATGTGCAAAAATTAAAAGATGAAGGGTTGGAGAAAAAGTGTAAAAATGCAGAAATCATATTCTGTCACTGTGCTGGTCGCTAGCGCGCATATCACGACCGCTGGCGACCGATTCCACCGCACTACCCGCTAGCACGTTAATGATCGCCGCTAGCGTCTACTTATGCCGCCTCACTTGCTAGCGAGCTCCATTTGGTCGCCAGCGAGCGTTTACTGATGCATGACAACAATAGTGACTTTATGCTCTTAAAATCTCAAATGCAAACTACTAAAACACTCTGAACCAGTACAAACACTCCAAACAACATTTCTACACCTATACAAACTTGTACAAAATCACAAATGCCTAAAATCTCTCATGATCCCTACCTAGGTTGTCTCTCTAAACTTATTATTCTATTTCATTCTACATTTTAACTATTATGCAATGTAAATGTCATTTTACTATGCACATAACTCATATAATATACATAACACATATCCAACAATGCATACACATTGAAATGCATTCCAATTACACTTATGTCCTAATTACACCTTAATCAATGCGATTTTCATCAAATCCCTTTAATTAAGGTATAATTTGACTCCTGGGGTCTTACACACAACTGTTCGCCCTTTCGAACGGCTGGATCTAGGCTAATCAAACGTTCCACTTGACGGCTATGTTCAAACAAGCACTTTTATTCTACTCATCACAACCCCGTATCTCCATACTCTATCTCTAAACGCATCACCTAAGTAATGCCAACACATATACATTTCATATCATTTCTCAATCAAGAATCATCACATCATATCATCATTAATCTCATCACAACCATTCCACATCATTCATACATTCTCAATATTCTAAGTCCAATCGATCAATCACATCAACCATACATGAAACTTAACGAACTCTCACCACTTACTCCTTACATGTCTTATAAAATATTTTCAACTTAAGATCTTTCCTAGAGTCTATGGAATAATATTATCATTATCATAATTAAATAATTATTATTAAATAATTATTTATTTTTATAAAATATTTATTTATTTCTTTTCTAATTATCTTCTATTATCTTTATATCATTAAGCTAGTTATTAGGAAATTATAGTTTTACTTTAATAAATTAAATCTTGTCCAAATTAAATGTTCTTATATTTAATATTAATATTTTAGGATTATTTCAGAAAGGTCCTTACTTCATTAATATATTTTCTCTTGTTTTCTTCTAGTTTTTAAGAACTTACCTAGTATTATTATTTTATGCAAAACTTAATTCTTTTATACATAAATCTAACTTCTAGTAATCTTATAATTACTTTAAATTATTTTTAATATAATTTTAATTCTGTAAACCATTCGGCCATTTCAAAATAATTTAGAGAAAATTACCCAAAAATTCCTATAGTAATTACTACTCATTTTAAACTAGTTTTATTATTAGAAAACAAGTTTTAAATTACTTTTAAGCTAATTTTTAATTCTGGACAGAATGGAAATAAAACATAATTAACACTTTTTAATCATATAAAAAGCTCATAAATATTTTAAAACACATTTTATTATATTAAAATACTTTCTAGTAATTATTTTTACAAAACTATGCATTTTAAGGCTTTTTCTTTTCAAATAATTATAAAAATAAATGTAAATCTAAAACTTTATTTTTATTATTTTCTAAAAACATTTATTTCAGTAATATTATTATTTCATATTTAATCCATAACCCATTTTCATTCTTAATAAAAGACAAGGTTTTCTACCACACTTTCTAGATCCCTTTTCTTGATACTAGGAGAAATACCATTACAACACCCTTGTACTCCAAGGTGTCATTTTTAATCTTGATATTGGGGAGTGTAATATATTTTCATCATTTATTTTATGAGTCTTCTGAAGGTATGTGTTTGCACGAGAAAGAGGGTTGAATAGTGCTGTGGATTTGAAAATCTTTTTCAAAAACTGGTTCTTAGAAAAATTGGACTTAGAAGCAATTCCTTCTAAGTAGTCGCATAAGTCTTTCTGAGAAGATATTGCTTCTAAGAAGCTTTGTATTTTGAGAGAGTCAACCTTCTGAGTAATTAAAGTGAATTTTCAGTTTCAGTTTAAAGCACTTTTAACTTAAGATTGTTCAAGTTAAAAGATTGAATAAGAAGGTTATGTTTTCTAAGAGTTATTTCTTAAGGTTTGCAATGTATGAGTTGTTTAAGAAAAGAGAGAAAAACACATAAGAATTTTATCCTGGTTCGGCTCAATCTTAGCCTACTCCACTCCTCAACCATCAGTTGAGATTTCCTAAGATATTTTTCTTAAATGCCTTCTCAGGCAACATCAACACCACCTTTACGCCTGTAAAGGATTTTCGCCACCTCAACACTTGAGGGGGATTTCCTTGCTTAATCCTAAAGATTTTTTTTGCCTCAGATCGGAGGACTTTACTGCCTCAAACAATCGAGAACTTTAATTTAAAACAATAGATGTCTCACGACCGAGGACTTAGAGTTTTTACAAAGATGTGTTTTTAATTTAAAAACACTATTAAATTTCTAAGTATTTAATTTCATATTTTTACAAAATTATTTCTTAGAAACTCCCCTAGTGCGAGCGAGTCTATGAGCTTAAACAATACTCTAATTTAGTTATAAGTGCTATAAAACTTTAAGGATCAGTTTGGATAGCAAACTTATGACTTTTTTTAACTTTTTATAAGTTATAAGTTATTGTATGGATTTTTGGATTAATTTTTATGTAACTTTTAACTTTCTAAAAAGTTATTTTACGTGCTTCTCGGAGAAGTTAAAATATTTAACTTATTCAAAATGTCTTTGCACAACTTTTTAAAAATTATTACTACAAACTAAAATAAGCACTTATATTATTTTACTTCCAAACACAAAATAACTTTTTTAAAATTTACTTATTATTAAAGTCCTTATTAAAATGTTTTTTTATGCGTAAGGACTTAATTAAGCTCTTTATTCAAACTGGCTCAAGAATAAGATAAGAATGAGAGTAGAAATCGAGAAGTGTATCAAGATAGAAAACTTTGATCAAGTAACAAATTGCCGCTACTTGAGTCTAGTCTCTAGTACATATAGGTGATATGTTCTCATGTCTACCGCTGTTCTTCTTTCTCGGTCCGGTGGATACCTGACATATGAAACAAGTCTTGCAATTTGTGTGTACAACTGCTATCAATCTCTCCAGGTTTCTCTTCTGTCGTGCTTTTCCATTTTCCACATTCCAAACTGTGCGTTTTATAGTTTTCCAAGTAAAATAAATTATTTTTGCGCTTTTTTCTACGGAAAAGATTCGTTTTCCTGTGTTAATTTCCACACTTTTTGAAATATGTTAATCTGGGTGACTGAATTGACTGAGAATGTTGTAGCTTTGCAGTGGTTCAGAAAAATTGGTTCGTTTTCCGACTTTGAAAGCAATGGGGTCTAAAAGACCTTTTTCAAATTCCTCAGAACCCATTTTACCAGTTCTTAAGGACAAGAAAGATATGAAGCTTAAAGGGTTGGAAGCAAGCCCAGGTTCCAAAAATACTATTGCAAAGGTCTAATTGGTGCTTAAAGGGTTATATTTTGAGTTATTTGTATCTTTCTTTAGTTTTTTTTTTTTTTCCATTATTGGTTATTTGCTATGCTAATACGTTGCTATTGATAAAATGAAGGAAAGTGATGATAATGGCTATTCCATTGAGATTGAAAGGTTAAGAAATGATCCGTCCAAAATAGATACCATGACTGTTCAGGAACTTCGGAAGACGTTGAGGTGAGACTGTAGGTCTTCCCCCTGCCGTGTTGTTCCTTTTAGTTCATCTAATATCAATTTTTGGGTGGTATCTTAAGAATGGTTTTGATTTCTCAGGAGTATTAAGGTCCCTGCCAAAGGCCGCAAAGATGATCTTTTGTTTGCCTTGAAAAGTTTCATGGAGGATAATAACAGTTGTGGTATACAAATCTGTTAGCAATGTGAATTTTTTGCTTTTTCTTGATGCAGGATATTTTTTACTCATCCAGATATCTTTTTATATGCAGAACAAGATTCTCAAATAAGAGAAGAACAAGGGCAATTGATATCTTCTGAAAATACATCTGTGGAAGTGAAGGCTGAAAGGGTATTGGATGAAGATCTTGTTGATGATGTCAATGATGCATCGGACATATATGATCCAATTGAGGGAAAGAAAAGATTAAAACAATCAGGATCTGAGAACAGAACTATCAAAGTGACAACCAAGAAGAAGCTGTCAGTGAAATCAAATGAGGTTTCAGGTTGTGCAGTATAATATGTAAAGTTGGAAACATTCTTCATTTTAAACATTTAATGATATAACACAGTTTAAGATTTCTTGTTGCCTTTTTTACTGGTTAGTTTAACTTCAAATGATGCTTATTCAACATAGGTTAGGATCAATCTTATAGGGGTGTTTATTGTCAGGTTTCAAACCTTCCAGGGCAGAGGGAAAAGTATCTTCAGATGAAATCACTATAACATCTATTCAAACTGAACCGTGGACTGTTCTTGCCCACAAGAAGCCTCAAAAAGGTTGGATTGCATATAATCCTAGAACTATGAGACCCCCACCTCTTACCGAGGATACAAAATTTGTCAAGCTTTTGTCTTGGAATGTCAACGGATTGAGAGCATTGCTAAAATTAGAGGGATTCTCTGCACTTCAACTTGCCCAAAGAGAAGACTTTGATGTATTGTGCTTGCAAGAGACTAAACTGCAGGTAGAATATTGGTGCTCATTTTATGCCTTTAAGAGTTATATTTTGTAGCAGTACTCAGTTTCAGTTACAGGAGGCCTATATATAACAAAATTGAAAAGTCATTTTTTTGCCTTTTGCTTTTTGTTGGTAAAGTGCATCTTGCACTGATATGTTGTTAAATTATATAAATTCTGATGCTTGCTGAAAAATTATTCAAAATAATCGTTTTTTTTTTTTAATTTGTCAACTTTTCTTATGGGATTTGTATTTATGAAGATACTTTCATTAGGTAAATAACCATAGTACATCTTTGAAAAAAAGAAAAATAGAATGTTTTCATTTCCTATTGATAGAACCAGTAACAGTGGAAGAATCTGTAAAACTTTATTGATCACAGGGAATTGGTGAATCACCAAACCGTAACACTGAGAGTGCTACCTCCCTCAGAGAGAATCTCTCTCTGCAACTACAAGAACTGGTATATGAAAATTACACAATACCTTGTTACGTACCTTTGTAGTGACAAAGTAAGAAAAATAGAAAATAAGGGAAGAAAATAACTCATTAGGGGTGAGTTAGTTGCTTTTAGTGGGAGTTAGTTACTAGTAAAGTAGTATAAATAGAGAAGGGAAGAGAGATTTTGGAGTCAGGAAATTAGTAGAGTGGGAAAATTGGGGAGAGAAGGCCTCTCGAAGAGCCATTTTATCATCTTGTAATTCCTTTACAGCTTTATACTCACACACAGAAATATACATCTCTGCACTATTCTGTTCATTCTTCCATTCTTCCATTCTTCTATTCTTTCTACTCTATATTCTATTGTTGTTCTTCCATTATTCTGCAATTAGGGGGAGTACCGTTACAATTGGTATCAGAGCCTGGTTATCAAATGCCAAGATTATCATTGTTGTAATCCTTAATTCTTTCTCATATATTCAGAAAAATACATTCAAGATTATTCATTCTTCTATTCTTTCTATCTTCCTACTCTATATTCTACTGCTGTTCTTCCTATATTCATGTTATATCCCTATTATCTTGCTGTTACTGTTCTTGCTGTTCTGTAATTGGGAGGGAGCTGTACCATTATTCTGCAATTAGGGGAAATACCGTTACAATTGGTATCAGATTCTCGATCTTGGCTTCTTCCTGTGGATGATTACAGTCGTTCATCGGTTTCAATGGAGAATCGAGTCGAAGGCTTGGAAAGATTGTTCGAAACAGTGACGAAGCGGCTGGCAGATCTAGTGGTGCGATTTCCAGCGCCGAATACAACCCCTAAGGCGAACCAAGAATCGGAGGACAGAGTTTCTGCGATAGTCGAGCCTCGCGGCGAAGGTCGTCGTCAAGGTCAGAATCATCGAATGAAAGTTCCGATGTTTGATGGAACCGACGTACACGCATGGTTGGTGCGAATGGATCGATACTTCGAGGCAAATGCGGTTCCGGTGGAGCACCGTCTGAACCACGCCGTGGTGGGACTTCACGGCGATGCATTAATGTGGTTCGAGTGGTGGGAAACTCAAACCGCCTTCCATACTTGGCGTTGTCTAAAGGATGCGGTGGTGAAGCGTTTTACTCCGGGAACAGATCTGAATCCTTTCTCCCCACTGTTGCAGCTGAAGCAAGTGGGATCGGTGATGGACTTCAGGCGCGAATTCGAGATCGCGTCACGTTCATTTCGGGATTTAGGACCAATGACGCTCATGTGTATGTTTCATGAGGGACTCCATCCAAAAATTCGAGCTGAAATTCCGCTACAGCAGTTTGAATCGTTGCAGGACGTCATGGATAGAGCTATGGAGCTCGAAGCTTGTAATCGCGCTTGGGAAGACGACCCTTGGGAGAGACGAGGTGTAGGTAGCTCTCACCCCAACTGGGGACCTCTCAGACCCAACACATGGACCAGGCCCAATACGTCCATTCCTTATGAAACTATGAAGCCCAAATTGCAACAACCAGTTTCGGGTTTGAATAAACCCAACCCAGCCCCACCAAATAAGCAATATAGGACTGAGCTCAATTCTCATTCTCTCAATGTGACTATCTCAAGCAATATACCCTTGGGCCAATCTACCGACCAAGTTTCAACTCAAATTATTGGGCCGTTTAAAGCCCATATTTCAGACCCTAGCAGCAACTCCACCTTGGGCAGATCTGGTATGAGAGTTGGGTGGAGACGGCAAGCCTTTGCGTTCGATCAAGGGGAACATGATGTTGAGGGTGATGCTGAGAAGGGTAAAGGGACTGCCTTCCTTCCACCGCCTGATCCAAGTGTTCACGATGTTGCAGTGACCATGGTAGCCAACCAACTACCACCGCCGAAGCCTCCGGAACGGACCACCACAGCAGAAGGGCGTCAGCGAAGCGACGCGGAGCTGAGCCACAGTGAGCTCGGCGCCTTCGCGGTGGGTGAAGAAGAAAACAATGGCAGCACCAACAGCGGACGGCGCGAACGACAGCGCGAGAAGGAGATAGCGAGACACAATGGGTTTCGCTCTGGAGAAAGGAACAGCGGCGGCTCCGGAGGGATGAACGGCCACCGTCGCTCTCTTCCATTCGCGGCGAAGCCTCCGGCGCTCATTGCGGCGGCGTTTCCCTGGGACCGCGAGAGAGATATCCATGTTCCTGAAGCTCTGTGTTTCGAACTCCGGCGGCGACGCGAGTTGCAAGGTCAAGAAAGGGACAGCGGCGGCGAAGGTGATGACTTGGGGTTATGGGTGGTGGCGCCGGCACGAGGGAGTCTGAAGCTTCTGCCTTCTGAATCGGTTGTTTCTTCAGGAAGAGGAAGGAGTAGGGATGTTGAGCTAGGGTTTCAGTTTGTTGGCCTATCTGGATTGGGCTTCTTCTTAAAGGGCCCAAGTTGTTTAATGAAGAGGAAATGGGCTAGAGGTTATTATTTCATTGATCAAGCCCAAGCCCAATTTAACAATAAGAGTACAGCAACAAGTGACCTTTTTTCTAAGGGTTCAAAGAAATTTCTAGTTAGCCCAATTAAAATTTGGGACCCGGGTGGAAGCTATATATATATATATATATATTTTACTGCACTATTGTTTCTATTTTCTCTACACATCACCTTGAGGACAAGGTGATTCTTTTAGGGGGGGAGTATTGTTACGTACCTTTGTAGTGACAAAGTAAGAAAAATAGAAAATAAGGGAAGAAAATAACTAATTAGGGGTGAGTTAGTTGCTTTTAGTGGGAGTTAGTTACTAGTAAAATAGTATAAATAGAGAAGGGAAGAGAGATTTTGGAGTCAGGAAATTAGTAGAGTGGAAAAATTGGGGAGAGAAGGCCTCTCGAAGAGCCATTTTATCATCTTGTAATTCCTTTACAGCTGTATACTCACACACAGAAATATACATCTCTGCACTATTCTGTTCATTCTTCCATTCTTCTATTCTTTCTACTCTATATTCTATTGTTGTTCTTCCATTATTCTGCAATTAGGGGGAGTACCGTTACATACCTGTTCTATACTGATTCAGCCTATTTATACACTATCTAGGCTTAACTAACCTACCAGCTATAACTACCCTGCCAGCTCAGCCTCTTACCTGCTAGAATCAGCAACTTTCCTGCTCCTGCACCCATTCCTTCTGCTATAAACTCTCCCAAACCTGTTAGCTCTATCACCTATTTTTTATTTGTTTCTGATTTTTCGGAATTATTTGAAGGAAATAGTAAAAAATGAAATGAATTTCGTTCATGAAATCTTAATATATTGGAAATAAGCTTAGAATAAAACTGTTAACTGAAACTAAACTAACCTAAAAGGTGAAGAAAATCTGAACTGAAATTTTTAATGTTATATTATAGAACTATATTGCTTTTTTATTTATTTTAACTTCACAAGAAGTTAATGCTAGATGATTGGGAAGTTTTCTGATGTAATAAAAGGAAGAATTTAACACTATCTTGCAATCAATTTTTTGTTTTGCTGTTGGAAGTAGTTAAATTTATGTTTGACCAAAGTATGATTCATATTGTTTTGAAGATAAGTGCATTGGGCAGCCAAATTTCCCATTTTCATCTGGGCAAATGTGAAACCAATCATGCAATAAGATAGTGGCATAAAAGTTGTTGACATTTAATGAATCTTGGGATACTGTAACAACTGGTACCAAAAGTGGAAAATAAACAGGAAACTTTAGCAGAAACAACAGAAAGAAGAAAAAACTTAGGTGGTTTTGTCTCTGATCTGCAGCAATATTATTGAAAGTAAGAAAACAATGGGTGCCAACTTTCGAGAGGTTGGTTCTCTCCTAGTCCTAGTTTCTATTCTGATTTTTTCCTGTAAAAAAGGAACAGAATCCCGTTTTAAACAGAAACAGAACCCCTAACTACTCCCTAAAACTACTTAACAGAATTGTTCTCCTGTTTTGCTGTTGTTTGGGGTATGTAACAGATACACTCTTTCACTCTATATTGTTTGCCATTGCCTTCTGCTCATTCAGCTACTTTGATCTCTATAGAAATTTGGTAAAGGTGTTAGTGTGGCAGATAATTTGCTGGGTGCGAGAGCTATCTGAAGAACCTCTAATTTTGGGGAAGTGAATGAAGGAGCATATGTTTGAAAATAAATCTTGCTTGTTAGGGGGCTAAAAGTTTTGATATTTAGTTTCCTGTAGCAGAATCGGAAATGGATTGGACATAGGTAACAGTGGATGATGAGCTTGATATTGGCTGCAACAAGCAGGTTAACAGCTCTGAAATGAGTATGCACTGTTAAGGTAGTCTGGTGGTTTGTATGGTTAGGAATTGGATGTAGAATATTTTTGTACTCGACTCATCATAACAATATAATCCATCCAATTAATTCACAATTTATGAAAATTGAAGTGTTAGATTGACATTTAAAAGTTGAAACACTGTTTTCTTTTGAAGTATTTCATTTCTTCAACAAGATCACTAAGGTAAGATATTGAGTTGGTTCTTGATCCATGAACAATTTTATTGTTAGTTTCTGTTATAGCTGAAGAACCTTGAGTTTAATTGATAAATTTTAGATTGTGCCATATAATGGAGCTAGAGTGATGTTTCTGCATAATCACCAAAACATTTTTGAATTCAAATTGTGAAAGATGGCAATTGTAAGTAGCTATTCCTTTCTGTCTTAGTTATTGCCTTTTAAAATAGATCAACCGTAATGTTGATATTTATATGAAAGTTCATGGTCCTCATGTTCTTTGGTGTTTATGAATCCACTTATTATGCTAACAGGAGAAGGATATTGAAGACATCAAACAACGTCTTATAGATGGTTACGGCAACAGCTTTTGGACATGTAGTGTTTCTAAGCTTGGCTATTCTGGAACATCAATAATCTCAAGGGTATGCTTACCATGTTCGTCATGCCTCTTCTCACTTGATGGAAACTTCAAGTACATACTGTTCTAGGTTGGAAGAATAAGCTGTTTATCATATAGACTATTCCTTGCACAAATGATTCACACTAAAGTTGAATATGGTGGCTTGAGTAGCTGTTAGGTTTTTCTGTTTGTATTTTCGTTGTTTTTTTTTTTATAGTAACAAGAAAAGTTGTTTTCATCTTTTCTTCACAAAACTTTAGAAATAAGAAACAAAATAAAAATGTAAGAGACTGAGTACCTAACAGAATTAATACTAATTTCATTTTTAAGAAGTGCGGAGAGTTTGGTAGGATAGTGCTTAATCATTTAACTTCTAGAAATAAGGTTGAAGCCTATTGGTGACATGAAGTTCATTCCATTAGATAGCCTAACTGTTTCAATCTTCATTATAAATTTCAAGATTGGTTTTTACTTTATAATTCTTGTTTTGATATTGATTTCCAATTAATTGGAATTCTGGCAGATAAAGCCACGTTCTGTAAGATATGGCCTTGGCATATCTGATCATGATAGTGAGGGGAGACTTGTGACGGCAGAGTTTGATACATTTTATTTAATAAGTGGATATGTCCCTAATTCTGGAGATGGCTTGAGAAGACTGGTATTAAATTGATTTTCTTTTAGATCTTCATTTTACTTTGACAAAGTATCTTCATTCAACTAACCTTTCAGTATTTCAATTCAGACTTATAGAGTGACTCAATGGGATCCATCTCTCAGCAATTATTTGAAAGTATGTGTAGCTCCTTTCCTCCTTCTCATTATTGTTGTATTTTGTTATTTATGTCATTTTCGGTGTATGATATGTCCAAGACAGACATAGTTTTTTGTTTTTCATGATGTTTGAATGTACTAGCAATTCCTTGTAATGTTAATGTTGTTATATCATACTGCTTGCCAAATGGTTCATTATGTTAAGCATTTGGAGCTTGGTTACTTGTTCAACTTAAAGTATTGTATGTATATTGTTAAGAACTCAAAGGAATTGGGACAAACATAATGGGCCGTAATTGTAATTATTGAGATCTGAGTAAGAAAGAGAACGCGAGAGGGGTCAGTGGGCTGTGTGTGTATTAGGTGTGTGCTGTAATAGAAAGTGTGTTACAAGATGAGGGGCTGTAACAAAATTTACATTTGGGTGTAGGCAGTATATATAGGAAGCAAATATGAGAAGGGAGGGGTATCTTTGTTATTTGGCTAAGGCTAAGCGCATAGGAGAGTAGAGCTACTATAGTGCACTTTTTCTCTTCTGTATTGCACAACCTTCTGAGCCAATTCTCTATTAGTTTTAATAGACTTTCCTTTTTCATTTCTATGTGTCTATGTGCTTGGTTCCTATTATATATATTCTATTTTTGATCTATTAGTGCTCAAAAATCTGAGTGATGATTCTTCTACTTGGTAGTTCTAAACTGGAAAATCACATTGACCTCCACTAAGGTTTGCTGAAATTCGCTCCACCTCCACTCATTTTGCAAAATTTGCTTAGGAGGTCCCTGAGTTTGTAAAAGTTACACTAACCTTCCCTCTATCTCATGTGAATAGTGTTTTAGGTGAGGTCAATATCACTTCGACAAATAGAAGGGATCTGAATAAAGTTTCACCAAACTGCAGGGAAGGCTAGTGTACTTTACTCTTCTAAATTTGAAAATCCAAGCTACCTTGTATTTTCAACTGATATTTGGAATCTACCAATTTATTTTAATAAAAAGTTTGTGGAGCTGGGTGACCACTTATATGTTGTACAGACTTTTTTTTCATCTTTTGGTTTGAATTATTTTTTACTATTACTTTCTGGTACATATTTTTTTTCAGTGACGTGATATTAATCTCAAAAAATGAAATTGTTATGTATCTGTTGTCAGGATTCATAATTCATTTTCTGCTTGGTACAGGAGCTTGAAAAGTCAAAACCTGTGGTTTTGGCTGGTGATCTGAATTGTGCTCATGAAGAGATTGACATATATAACCCTGCTGTAAGTAATTATGATTTATACTCCATGTAAACTGTGAACATATGATATCTAATTCTTGGTAACTAATACCAATGCAGTGAGGGTGAGGCACTTGTTTCTGGTAGAAATTACTGGATTTGAAAGGGGAAATACAGAAGTCATGAAGTTGTAGACTGTAACAACTGGTACCCTAAAAAAAAATAGAACAACAGAGAATAGACAGAAATAGATAGAAACAGAGAGAATAATAGCAAAAACCAGAGTGGATTCTGCCTTCCCTTAGGTGTGTATATTATTTACTGAGAATAGAAATGAGAAGAAAGATAACAAGGTTCCCTTCCATTTTCGAGAGGTGGAATACTCTCCTAGCCTGAGTCCTTTTTGAAATGACAACCTGCTCTCCCCTGACATTCCCAATCCCCAAATAACAGAATACCCTACCCGAATCATGGGATTCTGGGCCTTACATCATTATCTGGCCCACACCCTCTTTCCTTGTTTTGTCCCACATTTCTTCTAGTATAGGTATAAGTAAAAGGGACGGTTTGTCCCTCATTGGTGGTGGGTCCTCTGTCCCATTGGGCCCCTACAGCCATATCAGCAAGTTTAGGATCAGGGTATGTAACAATACCCCCTTCTTAAAGTACCACCTTGTCCTCAAGGTGGAAGTGAGGGAATGCTCCTTGAACTTCTCAACTTCTTTCCATGAATTCTCAAACTGAGGCAGGTTCTTCCACTGTACCAGCAGCTCTACTTGACCATTCGAGCCTTTCCGAACCGCTAAAATCTGTTATGGTTCCACTAAGAGCTCCATTTCTTCACTCAAAGTGGCAGGTAAGAGCTGCACCTGCACTTGGGGACTTACACACTTCTTCAGCAGGGAGAATATATGTCTAATGAATTTCATGAGTTCTCAACTCAAAAAGGTATTCCTTCTAAACGTTAATGTCCATATACGCCTCAACAAAATGGCTTGGCAGAACGGAAAAACCGTCATCTTTTGGATGTGGTTTGCACTTTGTTACTTGAATCTTCAGTTCCACCTAAATTTTGGGTATAGGCTTTGTCCACAGCAGCCTATCTTATTAATAGAATGCCTTCTTAGACCTTGAATTTTGAATCTCCTTATTTTCGTCTGTTGCATCAATATCCTGACTGCAAGCATTTGCATGCATTTGGTTGTGTGTGTTTTGTTCACTTGCCTACTCATGAACACCACAAGTTGTCTGCTCAATCTGTTAAATGTGCATTTATGGGTTACAACATTTGTCAGAAAGGTTTTGAAATGTCATTTTCTTTAAGAATTAGAATTTCTTTCCAACTCATGATAGCTCACCACCTGTGAAGTTGCTATTCTTCCAAATTTTGATGATATATCACTTGGAGTCCAAAGGTTCAAGTCTGACTTTTTATATCAAAGGCGTTCTTCATCTCTACCCACTGATACAACAACAAGTCCAATTTCTACTGTCCCAACATCCCAAGACGGTCAACTCGAGTCTCTCGTCCTCTTAAGCGGTATATCTCTTGCTCTACTAATCTGTCCACTTTTTCAATTCCCTCTTGTTATTCGCATGCAACCAAACATTGAGTGTTGGCAAAGAGCAATGCAAGAGGAGCTTAAAGCACTTCAAGAAAATCATACATGGGACATTGTTAAATGTCCACCAAATGTCAAACCCATTGGGTGTAAATGGGTGTACTCGGTCAAGCTTCGATCTGATGGGACTTTGGAGCATTACAAGGCTCGATAAGTTGCATTGGGTCACAGACAAGAGTATGGTATTGTCTATGAGGAGACATTTCCTCCGGGTAGCCAAAATGACAATGTTTCACACAATTCTTGCTATTGTTGCCTCATAAGGTTGGTGCCTTCGGCAATTTGATGTCAAAAATGTTTTTCTCCATGGTGATCTCAAAAGAGGAAATATACATGTCTCCTCCTCCCAATTTGTTTTCCTCTTCTACTAAAGAAGTTTGCAAGTTGAATCGCTCCTTATATATTTTAAAACAGCCTCCACGATCTTGGTTTGTGAAGTTTCGTTCTACTTTGCTCCAATTTAATCTCGTGCAAAGTAAATGACTCCTCATTGTTTTTTCGAAAAACTACTGCTGGAATGGTCTTTCTTTTGGTATATGTTGATGACATTGTCATTACCGGGACAAACTCTTCAATGATCACTCAACTACAACATCATCTTCAAGCTTCTTTTCACATGAAAGACCTTGGTACCCTTACATACTTCTTGGGATTAGAGGTGCATCGGGACTCTTTGGACATTTTCTTACACCAACATAGGTATACACAAGAGCTAATTGAGTTTGCTGGTCTTCAAGATTCTTTTGCTGTTGATACTTCTCTTGAGGTGAATGTTAAGTATCATGCTGATGAGGGTGAGCAATTGTTGGACCCGTTGTTGTATCAACAACCTCAATTACTTAACAATAACACGGCCTGATATCTCTTTTCTTGTACAGCAAGTCAGTCTATGTCTGCTGCATGTTCTGACGTTACTTGGCTTCAGGGATTGTTGCATGAGCTAGGCTTTCCACAATCGGACCCAACTACCCTGCATGCTGATAACACAAGTGCAAATTCAGATTGCTACTAATCCAGTCTACCATGAGCGCACCAAACACATTGAAGTAGATTGCCATTATATCTGGGAGGATGTTGATACTCGAGTTCTTTCCCTTTCCCATGTCCCCACAACGTTACAAGTTGCTGATCTATTCACTCTCACACTAGACAACGCCACCAATTTCTTGTCAGCAAATTGATGCTTCTGGATAAATCAACATCAATTTGAGGGGGGATATTACTGTATATAATTTCTATATTATGTATAGTTGTTATTGCATATATTGTATTTAGCTTAAATAGATTAGAATCAACCTAACAATCCCTAGAAATTAGCCTAGACAGAAATAACCTAAGGATCCCTAGAAATTAGATTCATTTCTGCCAATAATATTTGTAAATTTATCTATATATTGAATACACAATCTGGCAAATGGGCAGAGAGAGTTTTCTGCCATTGGAAATTAAGTTTTGTTACTAATAACTTAATATACATACAGGGTAACAAGAGAAGTGCCGGATTTACAGATGAAGAGAGGAAATCATTTGCAACAAACTTCTTGTCCAAGGGATTTGTAGATACCTTTAGAAGGCAGCACCCTGGTGTTGTTGGATATACTTACTGGGGTTATCGGCATGGTGGGCGCAAGACTAACAAAGGTATCTCTCACATGCATCTTATATTGATTTATTATCAATTACTTCTATATCTGATACATTATGTGGATTGTCCCTTTTGTTGTGTTGATAGGAACCGGGTCTTAGTTAACTGTTAGTTAGGATTTAGAAGTATTGGTTAGTATATATATAAATGGGAAATAGTAGAAGGAAAGTGTCTATGAATTGAGCAATTGAGTTTTAGGACATTTAGAGGATCTCTCGAATATCCCTCCATGTCTTGTACACTTTTTAGCAATAATCCATTTTCTTGAATTTAATTATATAATCTGAACCAACTCTATCAACTGGTATGAGAGCTCTCTGATCTTGGGAGCTTTTCATAGTAACTACTTGGAAATTGGAGTCACAACTAGAGACTCTTACTCTCTGTTTGGCGAGAAAAGTCAAAAAAAGAAATTGTGTGGAAAGAAAATGGATGGATTATTTACTTTTCACTCCGTTTGGTTGCCCAAAAAAAATCAAGAGAAACAGTGCAGCTTTTCTGCGCTACTATGCAAAGAAAAGTTGGGAGCAAATAGAAAAGTGACAAATGGACTATTCTATTCATTACCTGTCTTCTATACTGTAACAACGGGTACCAAAGAAATCAACACACAACTCACACAATCACATAGAGAGAGATAACAAGAGTAAATCAGTGTGATTCCACTCCTTGAAATAGCATAATATATTAATATTCAGAATAGAAAGTGGAATGTTACAGTAGCAAGGAAAGGAAAAATAACAATGGCTGAGATTCGAGAGCCGGCCCCTCTCCTAAGTGTCTGCCTAAGTTCTTCCTAGAATAAGCATAAAGAAAACTTCTCTACTATCAGCTACTACTAATATCCCTCTACCTAACTTTTCTCTCTCCAAATCAGGTACTCGCACCCTAATATTTTCCCTTTCCACTAACTATGTCAGATGGTAAGTTAGGGGCTGTTTGGCATAACATATTAGACATGAAAGTATAAACTTATACTATACGTTATGTTGTTATTCATCGTTTGGTACAAACAATATATTGTATTTTATACGTCATGACTCCCTTATACGTCAAAATAGCGTATAAATTAATCATGTCTCCGAGGGTCGTATTAGGTCTGATTAACTTTTAACGTATCATAATTTTTTAGCTAGTTAATAATAAGTACTATAATCAATAAAATAATTATTCAATAAAGAGTTAAGTAATAAATATTTAAAAAATAAATAATTAAATTCAAACAAATGAATTATAATGAAAAATAATTAAATAAATATCAATAATATACCAAAAATACTTAATAATAAAATAAATTATAGATAAAAAGTTTGATGTATAAAGTTTTAACTAATATAAATTAATATATTAAGTAGTAAATATTTAAATAATAATATATTTAAAATTATACTAAATAAATTAATAAATAATTATTATCTATATATTAATTTATTTATTATTATTTATAATTATATGTACAAGTTATTATTATAAAATATAATATTTTATAATGTGTTGCACCAAACACCGCATAATATTAAAAACTTATTAGACCTTATACAATTAGGTCTTATCCTATCAAGCCTAATACTATCAGCCCTTAGTACTATGAGGCGAGCTAAATGAGCCCTTAGTTGCAAGAATATTCCCATCCTATGGTCTCAAATCTTCCTTTATAACTTTTTTAATAGTCTTTTTTGGTCTCCCTCTACCCCTAGTTATCGTGGGATCACTCATCTAGCCCACTCTCTTGACTGGATGTTCTCCTGATCTTCTTTCCACATGACCATACCATTTAAGGCGAGATTTTACCATCTTATCAATTATAGAGACGATTCTAAGTCTCTCTCTTATGCTTTCATTTCTTATCTTGTCTTATCTCGTGTATTGCTCATCCACCGGAGCATCCTCATTTCCACTACGCTAACATTGTGTTCGTGTTGGCCCTTTGCTGTCCAACACTCTTTCCTGTATAACATATCGGGTCTGATGGTCGTGTGAACAAATTTACCTTTAAGTTTTAAAAGTACCTTCTTATCGCATATAAAACCCGAGGCACTCCTCCATTTCATCTATCTAGCTTGAATCCTATGGTTGACATCTTCATCTATCTCTCCGCTATCCTCGAAGATGCAACCAAGGTATTTAAAGCTCTTAACATGAGGTATTGCACTTTCCCCTATCTTCACTTTTATATTTGTGTACTCTCGCTGCTTGCTAAACTTACAATGTATGTATTCCATTTTATTGCAACTTATGCACATACCATGTACCTCAAAAGCTTGTCTCCACTTCTCTAGTTTCTCGTTAATTTCTTCCCTCGATTTACCTATGAGTACTATATCATCGGCAAAAAGTGTGCACCACCACACTCCCTTAGCATAGGTATAAATAGTGGAAATTGTATAGAAGTAGATTTTGTCTATTCATTCACAGTAGTTCTGTTCTTTGAGTTCCTTATATAAAGGGATTACTATCCCTTGTGTAATTCTAGGGTTCTTGAAGGATTTTCCCAAGCCCTCAATCAATAAAACATTCCTCTTCTTCGGTACCATTGTTCTAACACCCTAGTACAAGGTTGTCTAATTGCAATTTATTAGATGTTTAATCAGAATGACTTTTGAGTAAGTAGTACATGATACACATTTCCTTCAATCTTTAGTGAATGTATGCATATTATAGTTGTTATTAATGTGTTTATTTTTTTCAAACTTTTAAACAGGGTGGCGCCTCGACTATTTCCTTGTTTCAGAATTGTTAGCTGACAAAGTTCATGATTCGTACATACTTCCTGATGTTACTGGCAGTGATCATTGTCCTATTGGCCTCATTCTCAAGCTTTAGGAATGTTAATGAAACTGTGTCCGAGCTCGTATGAAATGTTGCTTTGATTTGTAATTTATGAGCAAGCCTATTTACCAGCAACAGAATTTTAATGTTTTCTTCTGATTCGCTCGAAAAATATCTGCAGTCCATGATTTTGACTAAGCTATCAGAAGTTTGCTCAGGGAATCAAATCCTGTTAATGTAAAATCGATCAGAAATTTGAGCTAAAACTGACAATTTATCATGAGAAAAAGGAATATTGTTATTCATGGCTGGGTGCGGACAATGTATTGTATTACTTTATACGTTATGACTCTTGTTGCGATATAGTACCTTGGGTGAAGTCCAATTGTCTCCATGTTGGGTAGGGGAACATGAATTGTTGTGATTGATCCTCCTCCTTGCTCTTGCGTGCTCCAAGCCCTGGGGTGTACCTCTAAGGGCACTCCGAGCTCAAGTCAGTGAGTGCAAGAGGTCTGAATAATAATTGTTATGGAAATTAGATACCTTGTTCTTTTCATAACGCCAATCGTCACCACCGCTTTTGGACTGTATTGTGCAACAATAGTGCTATACGTACACTACAATTCAGCCACTACTTGCCACCATTTAACTTTTTAGTGTGGGTCCCACAGTAGTGTTATTTTCTGTTTCAATGAGGCTCACTCTCTCACAATTAGTTCTCATCACACGCGCCTCTATTCACGATTGGAGCCGTTTCAATTTCTAAAAACACACTCCCTCCACTTTTATTCACACTCGCACGTCTCTTCCTCTCCTTCTCCGTCATCCGCGATTTAACGTCCGGCAAAACCAGCGCCTTCCACGTCCGTCTCCCTCCACTCTCCTGCGCCACCGTTTCGGCAAAAACCCTCTTATCGATTTCACGAGACCTCATCGCTAACGCATTCGGAGTTTTTTTGCGAGACCCACGACCAATTGGTAGGTTTCTTCGTTCTCTCGCTCTCTCTCTCTCTGTGCATCACCATCGGCGGTCGCCTTCACCCTGTCCCGCTCGCAGCGCCGAAGGACCGCGCCGCCTCCCGTCCCGCTCGTCGCTCCTTCACAGCAAAAGGTGCGTTGTTTCTTTTTTTGGTTTTGAGTTTTGAATTTTTTTTTTGTTTTTTAGATTTTAATTTCTGATTATGTTTTTTAAATTTTTGTTGGGTTATAGATTTTAATTTCTGATTAGGGTTTTATAGATTTTAATTTCTGATTATGATAATCAAGGTCTGAATATGATATTGCTTCTTAGAGTGGTCAACATTATGAAATGCTATGGAGAAACTTGAAGGAAAGCTGCATACTTACAAAGTTGCATATAAGCCACGGCTTTTCAATACACTGAATGAATAGCTTGTGTTATTTTTTGAGTCGTGATGGACATATTAATGCCTGCCCTCTGCACAATACATTATTTGTTTCAACATGATCGTCATAGTTTATCAATTGTGATAAACCTTTCATATATTGTTTTTTTGGGTTTCAAGTGAAGCTCCATCATTTTTTTTTAATAATTTACAGTCAGCTGGTTATTCTTGGAACAGTAAAGGAGGGTTATATTTTATCCCTCTATGGGTTATGTTTATTTATATTATTGGTTATTTCTAACATCTATTGAACTAATTATCATTAGTTTTTTTTTTATGCAGGCACGATACAAGCAACACGACATGGTGAGGCAAACAAGGAGATCTAACCAGCAACCCGCAATGGATAGAGAGACGAGATCCCAACGTCGGGTGGCTGTCCGTGAAAGACTTAATGAAGATAAACTTCAGGTTTTGTAACAATGTTCGACGTGTTCTTTATTTTCATCAATTAATTATGTCCATTGATCACACCATATTGTTTGAAGCAGCACACAAGGAGAAACTCTAACCCTGCTGAAGTTGAAAGACGGACCAAGAGACGGCATGAGGCTTCTGCGCATACAGTTGGGTCTCCGTCCAATACGGAGCGGCGGTCCAAATTTAAACATGACCCACGTCCGCCAGCCCCTCCAATAGATGCCCCTCCACCTGCTGCACCCTCACCTGCACCATCACGCCCGATATACCTAACGGTACATAAACTTTAATGTGTATGGGTTATAAATAACTGTTTTTATGGGTCTCTGTAACCACATTAATGGGTTTTTTTGTTTTTTCATCTCCCTAACCTATACAAACAGAGTGTGCTTGATTTGAGGTGCTCTCAATCACGCTTAGATGCTCTATGTCGCAGTTTGACCCCTCAACAGAGGGAAGATGTTGTGGACATGGGTTTTGACACCCTGTTGAATTTGCCAACGTGTAAACTCAACCGGCCGTTGCTTCTAGCGTTGGTGAACGCATACGATCTGTTGGGCAATCAGATTGTAACCCCTTTAGGGACGTTCAACGTTACCGTTGCATCATTTGGGTCAGTGCTAGGGCTCCCTCACACAGGTAGCGTCCCAACACGTTCATTAATATCCATGTTGTATAAAATATTTTACCTACTAACTTCTCATTTCCAAATTATTTAAAATATGCTTCTTGATGCAGGAAAAGTAATGTCGACCCTGCAAATCCCAACTGCCCAAGAGCAAGATATGCGGCTTTTCCGGGATAAAACCCCAAGCCAACTGAGGGAGATTGTATTAAATAACACACCTGGGCCAACCTTCCGACGGGCATTCTTGCTGTTTGCCATGATGACTTTCTTGCTGCCGAGCATGAGCCTAAAAGTAAGCCCAAAGTTCCTGCCGTTGGTCGTTGATGTTGACCACTTTGAAGAGTACAACTGGAGTCGGTACATATTTGAGTACCTATATGACGGAATGAGGAAGTACAAAGTTTCGAAAGCCACGAGCCTAAATGGATGTATTTTTGTACTTCAGGTTAGAAATTTATGTTTAATGGGTTTTTCCGACTTTTTTTTATAGGTTATTATATATTTGCTGACTGGTTATTTCTGGCTTATTGGTTATTTGATTGATTTCCATATCTTGTCTTTTTATATGGGTTATTTGGTCAATGGTTAATTGTCTTTTTTATATGGGTTATTCTATGTATGCTGATTGGTTATTTGATTGGTTTCTAGATCCTGTACTTCCACTTTCAGATGTGTGGGGCATTCGACCCCCGTGCAGAGCCACTACCACCTTGGCTTAATTATTGGACTAAGCAGCGCCTAGAAGAGGCCATTGTGAATGAGTTCTGTTCCCCGCTGGTACACATAAAAAAATAATTAGTTTGCTTGGATAAAACATTCATTATGATTTTTATGTTTTGATTATAATCATATTGAATAAAAAACATTCATATTGTTCATTATGCTTATAGGGGCTCGTCCGTGGAGAATCACGTCCACATCGTCTGCCAAGGTTGAAATCTTCTCGGCCTGAAAAATCACGCATCTCAACAACTTCAGAAGGTGATGGGTGTGATGGGGACGATGACGCTCAATCCACCTCCGGCGACACAATGGTGAAAGAAGGCACAGTGGGGACAGAAAATTTACAAACTGCTGCTGAGGAAACTATTTCACATCTTGATGAAGAACAAAAAAAGCCAACTCCTGCCCCAATAGATGCGGATGAAGAAGATACAATCAGGTATCTAACCCGAATAATTTCATACATTAATACCCAATGGGTTACAATAGATTCTTGTATGGGTTATGATTGATTCTTGTATGGGTTATGCTTGGTTCCCATTAGTTCTTATAATTGCATTAAACAAATTTTCTAGGGGGCAAGATGGGGGGCAGTCACTGATTCTGAACCAGCCACAAATGAAATTAAAGTGCCAGAAAACAAAACCCCCAATATCCATATGTAATGATTTATTTTATATCTATACTATATCAGTATGGGTTCCATTATACTAATGTTGCTTGTTTTTTTCCTCAATTAATTGTGTTATTATCCAACTTTTTAGGGAGCAAGATGGGGGGGCAGTTACTGATGCCGAACCAGCCACGCAAGAAATTAAAGAGCCGGATGACAAATTCCCTAATATCCAAATGTAATGATTTTATTTGCACTATTGTTAAAATTTTGGCATACTTATGTGCATTAACTTGATACTTATATGTTTTATTATCTTATGGGTTGTTGTAAATTAATCCAATGAGTTATTTGCTTGTGTTTTAATGGGTTATTTGCAGGTCATTCGGAGATTCACTGTTGGACAGCATCAACCTAGATGAAGTGGTTGAAAAGGCAACCCGCACAGCAACCAACACAGACACTGCCGGCCCCCAGAAAACACCTTCCTGGCTATCTTTCAGTCTCAACATCACACAGCTAACTCAAGAAGAATGTAATCCTGATCAGTTGCTCACACCTCCCCCGGTCCCATTACAAATTGTACCACCTACCAACATCCAGCATGAACCAGAGGCACATCAGCAAGAAGATGCCAATTCCCCGCATCATCAACAACCACATAATCTTTACCCTTCGGGACTTTGGCACAACGAACAATCAGAAGTTGCGGATGCTGCTTACAACTGGTTGCGGGGCATCAAAGTTAAAAACGACTATGACCTTGCCATCCTTGAGGCAACACGAGATTGCTTCCTGTCAACTTCCGATGTTCGTTCAATGATGCCTCGTCAGTACATCAACTCAAACGTCATCAACTACACGTGCCTCTTCCTAAACACTTGCAAATTACCGCGGTTCGATGACGTGTACTGCGTGACCCCAACTTTGCTGGTATCTTGTTCCTACTTCTATTTAATATACTTATTTGTGTTGTGGGTTATCTTTGATGTCTTGAATGTATGGGTGGGATATATTAATTCGATGCAGAAATATTGAGTCAACATTTCTGTGTAATATCATTATCAATGGGTTATTTGATGTATACTAATGGGTTATTTTATTGGATTGACTGGGTTATATTAGATGTATGCATAATCATTGAGTCGCCGTTTCATTTTGTTTAATTGTCGATGTAACACAGCCTGCATTCTTCCATGGTGGACGTGACGATGAAATCCTCAAGGGGGCGCCGTACACACCACTGCCCCGGGATTACAAACCTCTCTTCCTGGACCCAAACGAATTTAGGCGTAAAAAAATGGTATGCAACTATAAACCATTTATCTTTCATCGCTTCGTTTTAAAGCAATTTTCTATTTTACTTCAATTAATTGTGTGGTTTTACACCTGTAGATATTCTTACCATTGTGCTGGAGGGAACACTGGTTCGTGTATGCATTTGATGTCGTCGGGAACATTTTTTATGTCCTAGATCCACTACATACGTCATGCCCGTCAGAGGATCGTGGCCGGATTGACACTCATGCGGTATTAAAAATTTTAACATGTTTAACTTATTATTCTGATTCAATTTGGTGTATGTGTTCTCTTTCCTAATGGTTGTGTGGTCTTCACTAAAATAGATGGCTTTCTTGCTGGATTTGATGAGCTTATCAGACGCATCCCCACCTGCGATCAATAGGTTGCCCACAATTCAATATGTGGATCTTCCGGGGCAGCCTAACTCGTAAGTATAAAACCCATTACTTTACCTATAATGCACCATTGATGTTTAACATACATGTTATTCTTCCATGACACGGAAATTTTCAGCTTTGACTGCGGATTATTTGTCATCAAGTGGATGGAGCTCTGGAGCCCTGGTGTGTAACTCCCTAATTGGGATGATGTATGATACACTACTACTCCTTGTCAAACTTTATTTGCTGAAATGAAAGGCATGCAAATTTAATTCTCGTTTTGCCTATATTTTTGTCCTCAGAAAACGTGTGCACAAATCAGGAAAGATGTGATCCTAGGACTACTGCTCTCAGAACGAAACACAATTAGGTTCATGGTGTTGGATGCAGCAAATAAAGCTTTGGAAAAAAACTCCACCAGTGTCAGCCACTTACCAGCGTAAACGGCAAAGGAAGCCAAGCAAGCAACTAAGGAGCCCTTTTTATGACGTTTCAACAGCTGATCTTGAGGAAGTTGAAAAAAAAAACAAGATAGAGAACGAGTGGTCCTTGACCTTGTTTATGATGATAATTCAAACTGTTTTCTAAGTAGGATGTGTTTGCAAACATTTGACTGTGTAGTTGTTTTATAATTTGGTTAGTTATTATGTGAATATTTGACAGGGGTCGTTCATATGAACATTTGTGGGTTTATCCATATAGAGTATTTTCATGGGAACTTCTATAGAAAATCAACAGGTCAAAAATAGTTTACACATTTGTAATGGGTTATTTTGTTATATTGATATGAGTTTTTTTTTATATTTTATGGGTTTACAAACTTTGTTATCTTTTGATGCTAAACACACTAATGCTAAATTTATGGGTGAGGTTGGACATCAATGGGTTATGTTTGTTTATACTATTGGTTATTTCTATGGGTTTAAAACACACGGATGCTAAAACATACTAATGATAAAACCTACATATGGTTTAGTTTTGTCTAAAAACACATTTTGAGATAAAAACACAAATCAACATAAAAAAAGCCAGTAACGGGTTCAAGCATCTTCAGCTTAGTTTAGTGTTTACGAAATATAATATGAGTTTTTCTCTATCTATTAAAATGGGTTATTTTGTATATTAGTAATGAGTTTTTTATATTTTTATTCAACTCAAACAAAAAATAATTGTACCACTAAAAACATCTATTAGGAATGTTATATTGATGTGCTTGGGCATAAAACATGATATCATACCACTAGAAATGTCACAAAAAAATGTAACCACAGCCAATTAAAAACATGATATAAGGAGAATGTCGCCAAAATGTAAGGAAATATTGACACTATCAAGCAATATGATAATAGTTTTCAGCAGAAAAGTCTCCCAATGATGACCAACCATCCAAAAACTCATCCCCCCCCACCCCCACATCAGCACTTGGGGGGCAGGTACATAATAAGAATTTATCGGTTGGGGATCCATAGTCCGTATATGATTATCCCCACGACATACTGACGATGTGGTTTGTCTTTGTTCATCCCTATTTCTCTTTTTTGATCTGGTATTATTCTTAAGCAATGATGACTGGAGCCTCTTGACGGGTCGACGTCATTTCCTTTGTACATGTGGAGGACTGAAAATTGTACCGCCCTAAAACAAAAACCCGTGCAACTACTATTAAAAACCATATAAAGTGTATAATAAACCCATACGTATAACTTTAAAAAAATGGAAAAAACACAACTTACACTTGTGTCCCCCACAACAGGCTGCTCCTGATTTCTCCCTCGAGTAGTACCATGGATCCAACCGCTTTGGTCTCCAATCCTACTCCATGCCTCGTCTAACACGTGATTAATCGTGTCTGTAAACTCCACGCTATTGCATGCAACCTCTGCAATGTTGTAGAATTTCTTACACATGGCATCATATCGCCGGACATTTGGCTCCAAACAGGTTGAGTCATGGCTGCACTTGATCCTTGAGTGCACCCTGCTTACATTCTTGCTCCACCTTGACAATACGTACTTTTCTGGAACTTCCTTTACTTTATTCATGTGCAACACACATAACGAGTGCCGACAAATAATACCCCGGAATTCAAAAAGCAAGCAATCACACCAAAAATGAAACGACGATACGTCATATGATACCTTGAAAACGTGATCTACACATCCGCCGTTTAATTCAAACTCTTCAGATACCTCGTACAAACGTATATTGCCGTCAACCCTCACCTCCCTTGTTGAGCAATTAGCCTTTGCCCGAAACTCTGACTGAACCTCAGCAAACTGAGTGTGTACTCAGTCTGGAATTGTTTTTCAATAAGCGAATTAGTAGCACATGGCACAATAGTATGGAAATCTTCATTGTCGGCCTCACGCTCCTTATTTGCTTTCCATGCAAGACAATTGTCAAATTGCCTGACAAATTGCTCAAGGTTGCTCTTCGGTGTCAAATAATTCTTCATAAAGGCATGCATCCCCTCACTCCTCTGTGTGCTGCTCATACCAGCCCAAACTGAGTCTTCATAAAAGCTGGGACCCACTTGTGACGTTCCTCAAACAAACCTAATGACATGAAATCCATTCATATAAAAAAATAACCCATTATATACAATCAGAATAACCCGTATAGTAATTCGAAAAAACCCATATAAAAATAGACGTTCCTCAAACAAACCTAATGACATGAAATCCATTCATATAAAAAATAACCCATTATATACAATCAGAATAACCCGTATAGTAATTCGAAAAAACCCATATAAAAATAGACGTTCCTCAAACAAACCTAATGACATGAAATCCATTCATATAAAAAAATAACCATTATATACAATCAGAATAACCCGTATAGTAATTCGAAAAAACCCATATAAAAATATCCATACCTTTCAACCAATCGTTTTCTCCAAATGGTGTCTTTCTATTAAATCTATCCATTTGCCTTCGAAGTCAAACACTGTCAAAGAATTCCACACTATCTGTGACAACTCGGAAGATATCTCTCGATATCTACAATATCCTGCAAGTTTTTGAGGAATTTTTTTCATAATGTGCCATATGCACCACCGATGACGGGTGTTTGGCCAAGTCTCCTCTATCGCATTTTTCATTGCTTTGCACTGGTCTGTGATGATACCCAAGGTGGTATCCCGCCCATACACCTTGTCCATGACTTGAATAGCCATACAAAAGCGTCAGTCTCCTCACACCCTAAAAGCGCACAACCTAGAAGCACCGATTGACCATGGTGATTCACCCCAACAAAAGATGCAAAAGGCATTTCATACCGGTTCGTTCGGTACGTAGTATCAAAGCAAACCACGTCACCAAAACATTGAGATGCAGCTCGACTCCGAGCGTCCGCCCAAAACACGTGTTTTATCCTTCTATGCTTATCAACATCACATCATAAAAAAAATTCCTATTTTGTTCCGTCATCCTTGTGAAATAGCCAATCAAGCATTCAGCATCCCCTTCTTCTCGAATCGTTCTGCTATTTTTCATCACGTAATTACGAAGGTCCTTCTCATTGAACCCAACTTCTTCGTACCTGGAAAACCCATTTAGGATTCTGTCATAACCCAAACAGTGATCTTATAAAAAAAACACATTGATATATAACACATTCATATGTCGTAAACCCATTTTGGATTCTCCCCATAACCCATAGTATTTTCATAAAAAACCACACTGATATAACACGTAATCTACATACCCGCGGCTGAATGCACGAGACTTTGATAAGTTTGGTTGGTCCGCACACCAGCATTCTCATTTATGTCAATCATCCGTTTAGCGTGCATGTTTATTACCCGATTTGCTCTAAGAGATGTCACGCGAGACGGGCTAACCGCATGAGAGTGTTCAAGCACAACTCTCGTTATAACAAGGTAGCCAGATTTGTCCATAGTTACTGTGATCATCGCTTTGCAACTTGCAACAGAAGTTGGGTTTGTCTTCTCTAACGTATCTTTCTT